>JAVIAB010000088.1:35608977-35727166 GCA_032433765.1 Megaustenia siamemsis | reverse complement strand
TTATATATATAACATCGATATTGTTTCTCCCGTGTGTGGCTACTGGGGTCAGCACGATGATGGGAGAAAGAATAGGACCACTGTTACTTAGTCACGCATGTCGTAAGAGACGACTAAGGAGCTTGGAATCGTAGCCTGTGCAGTTTGGTAGGACATACACGGAGAAAAACTTGCCAATAGGAAATTTACCGATGCATTTTGGGAAATGCTGCCACAAATGGTGGAATGGTTATGGGAATATTCCTGACTGCAACGAAAATGGTTCCATTAATAGGATGAATAGTTTATTTTGTTATCTAGAACGTAAAAAAAAAACAACGTATTTTTCTTAAGTATCAAGCTGTTCTCCAGATATCCTTAATTCTTTAGCTGCGTTTATTTAAAGCACATTAGTCTTTTAATCATCCCAAATATGTATACTTGTTATTTATAAAGTATTTGTAAATACAATGAAAAAAAAACATGAAGAAAGAGCGTGAAATAAATACAATAGTTATCCGCAGAAACAAAGTGTTTGTCTGTTTATTCAAAGTCGTAAGGTTACTCTCGTGTGGGAGTAGCTAATAGTGCACGAGGTTTCCGTGAATATAAGGCTCTTGAGTGCATGGAATTTTTCCCACTGTTTATGTCAGTTCATTTTAAGGGGAAAAAAATAATATGAAGCAATGTTTAACGGGACAAAACGCCAGTTAAGGATCAATGTTTGTTGTCTACAGACTTGTAAAGACGATCGTCACCAAAATAAAATAAATAGGTTAGATTTTTTATGACAAATAATCAATAAAAGTTTAGTTTGCGGTCACAAATTCACAGATGTTGGGCAATGTTTAACGCTATAATATCTATTTAGTGTACAATAATAACATACTTGGGGGAGGGTGAGATTGTAGGACCGGAGAATAAGGCAGCTTGACCAATGCAGTCGCCACGAGTGCTTGAGTCTGAGTTTTTATTTCACCCCCCGATAGAAAAAAAAGAACGTTTGACTCAAATTGGATTCGAACCCACGTTCTAATGGTTTGAAGCCCAACAAGTTATCGATTCGGCCACCAGCTCTCCTGTTCGGTATCCGCTCTCAATATTAACAATTTATGCCAATAAATAACCGCGATAGCTCAGTGGTTAGTGAACTGGAGTACAAAGAACAAGGGGTAGGGTTCGATTCCAACCGACGGGGTCCGGGTTCACCCAACCTTAAATGGGTACCGGATTTTTTTTCTGGGAAAGTAATGCGGCACAGGCGTAATTACGACCACGTTACCCCAAAAATTATGGATTTTAATTCGTTTGCAGTGATACCGGGGCCTTCCATAACAAATAACCATAACCAAATAACCCCAAACATCATGTGCCGAAGGTCTGTACAATTTATAGTCACTAATACCATATCCCCTATACGCCACTTGGCGTGACGGGGGCCCTTTACTTTTTACTATTATGCAAATAAATGAAGAAATATTTTTTATTTTTCCGATACTGTCACTAATGATTATTTCTTTTGATCCGGGGCATTACTAAACCACCTTTTTCATTATTGCATAACTAAATGGATCAGTAAACTAAATTGCCAGATTTACATTACCAGCTAATAAAATGCTTCTCTGTCACTTTACTGTAATCTTTAGGTATGGTTCGGAGAAAAAAAAGAACGCCAGAATGCCATAGAATGTGTTTTTTTTTTTATATAATTTTTAATGAACAAGAGACACAACTCAAATATTATTTTTTCGTTCGCCAGCTTTTACCTCTGACGAAGTCTCTAGAGACTAGAAACTGAATTTTGCGAGGTAATCCATTTTTCCCTGGCAGCCATGTGCACAGGGATCCCTCGCCGCACAGGCAGATAATTCTGTCTTCGAAGGTACTCATATTTTTATCCGTCGATGAGAAATTGACGTTTCAAGCCGGGCCTTGCTGCTTGAGACCAGAGTTGGTTGCTGCAGAGAGAAATCATAAATAAAAACCCCCGACTGGTGCAGCCGAGATTTGAGCCCACAACCTCTCTGTCTCGAGGCCGACGTCTTGCCTCGAAACCAACCAGTTCCCCCCCCCCCCACTCACCTCCCCCAACTCAAATATCACACGAACAGTTTGAACAAGCTCTGCAGACATGAGCAGACCAAGATATTCAATACTCAGAGCAGGTCACTGTGGTTTCAGAGCACACACTACACAAGATAGGACACGCTGACTTTGCATCGTGTGACTGCGGAGAATCGAGACAAACTTCAGAGTATAAAGGACTTTAGCACTTTCAAGACCTGTAAATATGGTCCACAGAAACAAATATGCATGACAAGTTATGGGGAACCGGTATTGACCTCAAATGCACCATCTTGTTCGTCACCGATGTTGGTCTAAAAGTCTCAATGCACAGCAGTTGTTGATTGCTGAAGGAAGTGAAGAAGAAGAAGAAGAAGAAGAAGAAAGAGAAGGTGAAGAAGAAGTAGAAGAAAGAGAAGGTGAAGAAGAAAGAGAAGGTGAAGAAGAAGAAGAAGAAAGAAGAAAAAAAAGAGAATGTGAAGAAGAAGAGGAAGAAGAAGAAAGAGAAGGTGAAGAAGAAGAAGAAGAAGAAGAAAGAGAAGGTGAAGAAGAAGAAGAAGAAGAAAGAGAAGGTGAAGAAGAAAAAAGAATGTTGAGTGAAAATAAAGCATGTGTCAACCAGAAGCCCGTGGGATGAAGATCACTGTTCGTACTAAAATGAGCATCAAATGTAACAACAATCAAATGAAAGGTTCCAAAATGTGGAGGTAAAGGCAATTAAAGTGCGCAACGTCTGTAAGGCTAGCGATAAGGTTGACAAGAATCCATTCACTTTTAATGTTTTCTATTTCAACGTGCAATCCAGTTTTTGATAATAGAAACAAGAAAAAGAGTTCTTAGGTGTTATGTAGAACCAGTCTTAACATATGGATGGGAATCATGGAAAATAGGACAAAATACATCATCATGTTAAAAATCATTGGAGGCTGTAGAAATGTGGTTTTACAGAAGAATGTTGAGAATACCATGTACAGCTAAAAAGAGTAACGAAAACGTTTTTAAAAGGCCAAAGCAAAAAGAGAGCTATTTATAATATTAGTAAGACACATTAATCATTTTTGGTTATGTAATGAGAAGGGAACCGCTGGAATATATTGTAACAACCGGGAAAATTTAGGGACGAAGAGAAAGAGGGAGGCAAAAAGAGAAGATACCAGATAGCTTGAAAGAATGGCTTCGCAGAAGGTCACAATGGAAATTATAATAGATGACGAGATTGAAAGTTGTGGAGAGACAAGATCACCTACGCCAGCAGGCATGGCACTTGATGATGATGATTTCACAGATTTTATATTCAAGTAGTTATGTAGTTATATATATATATATATATATATATATATTTCATACTTCAGGCTCCAAGAATGTGGAATAGAGTTTGTGTTCCGTCGACGGCTTCAGGATTTGCGTCTAAACATTCAGCTAATTTGCTTAACGAGCGTCTTGGTTCTAAGATCTTTCTTAATCGAAATACGGGGTGTGTCCATGAGGTCCGTTGCAAAATTTGTAAAAATCCTTGTAATAGCAATAACCTTATATTCACAATCGTAATAGTTGTAACCCACAAGTGGATATCAAAATTGAAGGAATAGACCTGGAGACAGCTCAGAACTACAACTACCTTTAGACATAATATAACCAGTGATGAAAATGTAAAACTGAAATGAACAAAAGAATAAGTATGGCAAAAAGTAATTTTAATGTCATGAAGAACATACTAACAATGTATACTACAAACATATCAAAACAAATAACACCAGGGCTAAAACTAAGAATAGCAAAATGTTATGTCTTCTCAACATTCCTATATGGTGCAGAAACATGGACATTAGACCAGAAAACAGAACAGACAATTAAAGCCTTTGAAAAGTGGATATATAGAAGAATAGGTAGAATTGTATAGAAGGAAAAGAAACAAACGATGATGTCTTAAAAACAACTAAAATTAAAAGAGAACTACTAAACACAATTCAAACAAGGCAAATGCGATTTTTGGGCCATGTTAAAAGACACAACAGCCTACAAAAAGTAATCCTGGAGGGGAAAATACAAGGTAAAAGAGGCAGAGTCAGACCAAGACTAACATGGACGAGTAATATCAAAAAATGGACAGACCAGCCTATGACAACCTGCACTATCAAGGCAAGAGACAGAGCAGAATGGCGCTCCATAGTAGCCAACCTTCGATGCGGAAATGCACTGCATGATGATGAATAATTGTAAGGAGACAAGGCGTCTGACTGGAACAGAGCAGGAAGCTGTCAGCGAGTCATAGCTGATGGCTTGTGCCAGGATCGGCGAACAAGAACCATCCAGATCTCTTCGCGGTGCATCTGTTAAATGACTAACCAGTAAACCATGAAATGTTGTCAGATTTACAAAGATAAAACTGAAATGATATTTTGATATTAAAACAAACAACTGTGAGTTGTAGAAGTTGCAGTAGTAGTAGTGGTAGTGGTAGTAGTAGTGATAGTAGTAGCAGTAGTAGTGGTAGTAGTAGTGGTAGTAGTGGTAGTAGTAGTGGTGTTAGTAGTAGTGGTAGTAGTAGTATTAGTAGTAGTGGTGGTAGTAGTAGTAGCAATAGTGGTAGTAGTGGTAATAGTAGTAGTAGTAGTAGTAATAGTAGTGGTAGTAGTGGTAGTAGTGATAGTAGGAGTGGTAGTAGTAGTAGTAGTGGTAGTAGTAGTGGTAGTAGTAGTAGTAGTAGTAGTAGTAGTAGTAGCAGTAGTAGTGGTAGTAGTAGTGGTAGTTGCAGTGGTAGTAGTATAGGGTGTTTTATAAAGTCTCACTACACTTGGTATCTAGGTCAATTTGAAAAAAAAAAATGTTTATGACGTCATCACAATATGTGCTCCCACTGTCAATGAAATTTGTTGAATAAGTTTATTGCTACTGGAAATGTGGAAGATGCTCCACGATCTGGTAGGCCTGCTGTGAATGATGAAATATGTTTAGATATCCAAGACAGAATCCTTAAAAGTCCAGACAAGTCATTAAGAAAACTGTCGCAACAAGTGAACTTACCATTGAGCACATATTGTGATGACGTCATAAACATTTTTTTCAATTGACCTAGATACCAAGTGTAGTGAGACTTTATAAACACCCTATAGTAGTAGCAGTAGTAGTAGTGTTAGTGGTTGTAGTAGTAGTAGTAGTAGTGGTGGTAGTAGTAGTAGTAGCAGTAGTAGTGGTAGTAGTGGTTGTAGTAGTAGTAGCAGTAGTAGTGGTAGTAGTGGTAGTAGTAGTAGTAGTAGTAGTAGTGGTAGTAGTAGTAGTAGTAGTAGTGGTAGTAGTAGTAGTAGTAGCAGTAGTAGTGGTAGTAGTGGTAGTAGTGGTAGTAGTAGTTGTTGTTGTTGTAGTGGTCGTAGTGTTAGTAGTAGTAGTAGCAGTAGTAGTGGTAGTAGTTGTAGTAGTATTAGTAGTGGTATTAGTGGTAGTAGAGGTAGTAGTTGCAGTAGCAGTAGTAGCAGTAGTAGTGGTAGTAGTAGTGGTAGTAGTGGTAGTAGTAGTGGTGATAGTGGTCGTGGTAGTGATAGTGGTAGAGATGGTAGTGATGCTAGTGGTGGAAGTGGTGGTAGTGGTGGTAGTGTTTTGTGATAGTGATAATGATAATGGTGGTTGTGGTAGTAGTGGTAGTGTTCATGGTGGTAGTGGTAGTGTTCATGGTGTTAGTGGTGGTAGTGGTGGTGATAGTGGTAGTGGTATTAGTAGTGGTAGTGATAATGATAGTGTTAGTGATAGTGGTAGTGTTATTGATAGTGCTAGTGCTAGTGGTCATGGTGGTAGTGGTGGTAGTAGTGGTAGTGGTAGCATTAGTGATAGTGTTATTGGTAGTGGTAGTGTTAATGATAGTGGTAGTGGTCATGGTGGTAGTGGTAGTCTTATTGGTAATGGTTGTAGTGGTGGTGGTGGTAGTGGTGGTGGTAGGGGTAGTAGTAGTAGCAGCAGTTGTAGTATTTGTTGTTGTATTAGTAGTAGTAGTCATCGTATTAGCAATTCTAGTAGCAGTAACATTAGCAGTATTAATAGCAGTAGTAGATGTAATGGTGAGAATTGACTCCCTCCCACAGCCTCTCCTTATTAGTGTAGAAGAATATTTACCAGTTAATAATGTTACATTGTGTCAGATCTGATCGATTATAAGATCGGTCCATCGGTGCTTGCTCATGCAAACACACAAATACAGTTTGCATGCAAAGCTAGGCTGCGTCGATGTGCTGCACTTGACCTACTATTCGATTGTCATATTTGAGATTTATTTTGAGATTCAGAGAGACATTTAGACTAACAGAACGATCAGAATAAACCAGGAAAGTAAAGGCCATGATGTTCAATAAGCACCAGAGTTGGAAGTTGTCAACAATTCATAGCTGAATGTTTATGTTAGGATCAGGGGATGTTTTAAGTTGAAGGCAGAAATATCGGAGTTAACTTTTTAATGACAAAAATTAAGAGGAGCTGTCGGTGGGCGATAGGACAAGGAGAATACTAGTCAGACGATAATGATGATGATGAAGAATTATCAGACGATAATGATGGTGATGAAGAATTATCAGACGATAATGATGGTGATGAAGAATTAGATGTTGGTAATGATGATGATGATGATGATGATGATGATGATGATGATGATGATGAAGATGAAGAAATAGATATTGGTAATGATGATGATGATGATGATGAAGATGAAGAAATAGATATATTTAATGATGATGTTGAAGAGAGGAAAGAAGAGTAAGACGATGATGATGATGTTGATGAAAAAAAAGATGTTGGTGATGATAATGAAGATGATGATGAAATAGATGTTGGTGGTAGTGATAAAAAAGAAATAAGAATATATTGATGTTGACAATGACGATGAAGAAGAAGATGATGATAGTTGTTAAGAATATGAAAGGTGAAAAGAAAAGGAAAAAAGAAGAACATGACGATGATGATCATAATGATGATGATAAAAGACTCCAACAATAACAGCTTCACACTAATCGACTAGAATACACTTTTAAGCCCTGCACGGGCCATTTATTAATTCGTAAATTACCCTGCCTGTCGGCGTAGGTGATCATACCTCTCCACAACTTTCTATTTCTACATCTGTTTATGAGTCCCGTTGCTGACTTCCTACCAATCTATTCTCTAAAACTGTCTTGTTTTTCTCTCTCCTTACCTCTATCACCTTTCCCCAAATTGTTCACATATGTTCCACCTGTTCTCTTTTCATCATCATCATCATCATCATTATCATCAAGTATCACGTCTGCTGGCGTATGTGAATATGTCTGTCCATAACTTTCGATCTCGGCAGTTATTTATCATTTCTGTTTTTAACCTTCTGCCAAGCCATTCTCTTAAGCTGTCTGGTATCTTTATCCATTGCATCCCTCTATCTCTTTGTCCATCAATTTTTCCAGTTGTTACAATATATTCCAACACTTCCCTTCTCCTTACATGGCCAAAAAATGATTGTTTCTTCCTAATATTGGATATTAGCTCTCTTTTTGCTTTATCCTCTTTCAGAACGTTTTCATTGATCTTCTTAGCCATGGTTTTTATATTGAGTGATGTCTTTTTCTTTGTTGTTACCATTACTTCTGTATTTTTACTGAGTGATTAAGGCTGAGCCAATTATTTTTGGTTTCTTTCACTTCAATGTGTAACATTTCTTGTAACTCATTTTCCCTCTTAGCGATTAAGACTGTATAATTAGCATACATTAGATTATTTATATTATGACCTCCAATTGTTATTCCAGGCATGTCCCTAATGAATCTTAAAATAATCTAACTATACATATTAAACAAATCTGGTGACAGCACACAACCTTGCCTAACAACCTGTTTTATTTGTTGAAACATTCCCAATTGGTTTTCAGTTCTTATGGCCGCTGTTTGTTGCCAGTACATGTTCTTTATTATTCTTAGATCTTTGCTGTCTACGTTTATGCTTTCTAAACTTTTGATTATTTTTTGGTGCTTTACTTTGTCAAATGCTTTTGTATAATCTATAAACTTTGGTATAGATCTGTTTTTCACCTCAATGGCTCTTTCTACTAAAGATCTTATGCTATAAATGGCATTGCTCGTTTCTTTACCTCTAACAAAACCTCACTGTTCATCACTAATTTCTGGACTGATTTTGTTTCGCACTCCTCGCATGATAATTCTTAATAATATCTTATTCATGTGACTCATAAGGCTTATTGTGCGATGATCATCGCATTCAACCGCACCAGATTTCTTTGGTAGGGCTATGAATATTGATTTGAGCAGGTCGTCTGGTATTTATCCGCTGTTGTAGATATCATTCATTATTTTTTTTTTACTATTTCTATTCCAAAATTACCCATGGCTTCAATCTACCGAAATATGAAGTCAGTGCTATTTTAAAAACCAATAGTGTGGTCTAGAGCTAGGACATCGCCTTTGGACAAGAAGGACGGGGGTTCGAATCTAACCACATGAGAATCTGAATATTTCACTTCAAGTTAATGGTTTCAATGACAGGAAACAGTCTGAGAGATAAGATCAGAAATGAAGAACTGAGAAAAAAGCTATGAATGGCCACCGCCAAAGAATATATAAGGAAACAACAGATAAAATGGTTTGGCCACGTGACAAGGCAGAAAGATCAAAACACAACACAACGAGCCTTCAATAAACGTTGTGAGAACACCGGACCCAACTGTCGACTACGAAAAAGATGGATCGATGGAATATTAGAAGCACTAGGAAACATAACAGTAGCAGAAGCGAACAGATGAGCAAAGACCGCAAACTCTATCTCCCATCGACGCAGAAAGGCAGATGAGGAAGGAAGAAGAAGAAGAAGTTAATGGTTTCTACGCTACATTAACCTCCAGCAGTCTGTGAGTGGGGAGATCCGATCATCCTACTAGGATAACCGAAAAAAAGCACAGGATCTTCCTTATGTACTCTGCACACGTTAAGAAACAATTGGCTGTTGAAAGCAGAAAAAAAATGCCAAAAGTGGTCGCTGTGAGTGCAAATTTCATATTTATATTTCTTTTAAAACTACACCAAAAGAGTCAAAAACTTTCGACAAATGAAAAAAAATAGTATAACTCTGAAGTCGGAGAATGATATCTGCCTCTGTATATCTGAACACACGGCTGCCGGTATGAAACTGTGTACACGGCTGCCGGTATGAAACTGTGCACACGGCTGCAGGTATGAAACTGTGCACACGGCTTCCGGTATGAAACTGAGCACACGGCTGCCGGTATGAAACTACTGTGTACACGGCTGCCAGTATGAAACTGAGCACACGGCTGCCGATATGAAGCTGTGTACACGGCTGCCAGTATGAAACTGAGCACACGGCTGCCGGTAAGAAGCTGTGTACACGGCTGCCGGTATGAAACTGAGCACACGGCTGCCGATATGAAGCTGTGTGCACGGCTGCCGGTATGAAACTGAGCACACAGCTGCCGGCATGAAACTGTGCACACGGCTGCCAGTATGAAACTGTGTACACGGCTGCCGGTATGAAACTGAGCCACACGGCTGCCGGTATGAAACTGTGCACACGGCTGCCGGTATGAAACTTTGGACACGGTTGCTGGTATGAAACTGTGCACACGGCTGCCAGTATGAAACTGACCACACGGCTGCCGGTATGAAATTAAGCACACGGTTGCCGGTATGAAATTAAGACACGGCTGCCGGTTTGAAAAAAATGGGACAAAATTATACTCACACAAAATTCAGTCCTTCTGATCTTCGCTAAAGATATAAACCTGCGTGCGCAAACAGCATAAAACAGAGAGTGCATAGCTTATCAGAAACAGGACAAATGTTTTTACAGGTGCTTTATTGGTAATATAACAACATTATTGTGGACATTATATGTAATATTGCAATATTACATTGGTAACTATAACACAAAACTCAGATTGTTTAAAAAATATATACTGCTTAGCTTGTTGTGTCTACTCATTTTTTGTCAGTTATGGACCGTTAACTTAATAGATTTTGTGTTCTAGGATGAAGTTAATGCAATGATTTCATCCGTGCCTTAAGGAATAAGAGGATTATGATGCTAGTGTCCATATTGTCAATGATTGCTGGCACTGTTTCGTTAGTAAAGTGTTCGGCATTACGCTATGTCGCCCGTCCAACACCCCTACCCTTCCCAAAGAAATATCTCATACACATCACATTTCAGTGGCCGGTTGAACTCCGAAGCAATATCTTCCGAAGAAAAAAAATTCGTCGCATCTCGGAATTAATACTAGAATTTCTGACCAGTTGCGACCGCATAATCTACTCTACCAACAAGGCTTATTAGACAAAGTAATCATCATTAAATAATCTGTATACTTCAGTATGCAATCGATAGTGGTTCGATGAATCAATGTAATAAAACTCGCTCACGCAAAAAATGAAAAAAATGCTTTATTTTTATAAAGAACTGTCGCTCTTTTTATTTGGAAGTGTGCCATTAGTACTCCAGTCTACTTTCTGATTACGCTGTAAGATACTCGCACAGCGCACGCACATCACTGCAACCCGCACAGCTTACGCACATCACTGCCACCCGCACAGCTCACGCACATCACTGCAACCCGCACAGCGCACGTACATCACTGCAACCCGCACAGCGCACGTACATCACTGCAACCCGCACAGCGCACGTACATCACTGCAACCCGCACAGCGCACGTACATCACTACAACCCGCACAGCGCACGTACATCACTGCAACCCGCACAGCGCACGTACATCACTGCAACCCGCACAATGCACGCACATCACTGCCACCCGCACAGCTCACGCACATCACTGCAGCCCGCACAGCGCACGTACATCACTGCAACCCGCACAATGCACGTACATCACTACAACCCGCACAATGCACGTACATCACTGCAACCCGCCACAATGCACGCACATCACTGCAACCCGCACAATGCACGCACATCACTGCAACCCGCACAATGCACGCACATCACTGCCACCCGCACAGCTCACGCACATCACTGCAACCCGCACAGCGCACGTACATCACTGCAACCCGCACAGCGCACGTACATCACTACAACCCGCATAACGCACGCACATCACTGCAACCCTCACAGCGCATAGTGCCACTGCATTACCAAGAGTCTCTAGGACAACTTAAACCATACAAATAGACCTGTCAAAATACAGTTTCAGAATTGATACAATTGTTACTTTCTATAATCTTTGTTCCTGACAGTGGCATAAGAAAAATAAAGTAAATTACCCCCGTCACGCCAAGTGACGTATAGGAATATGGTGTTAGTGACAATAAATTGTACAGACCTTCGGCACATGATTTTTAGGGTAATGTGGTCGGTATTACGCCCGTGCTGCTTTACTTTCCCAGAAAAATATCCGGTACCCATTAAAGGCTGGGTGAACGAGAATCCGTCGGTTGGGATCGGACCCTACCTCTTGTCCTTTGTAGTCCAGTTCACTAACCACTGAGCTATCCCGACTCCCGATGGCGATGATGCTTATGATAACCTGATCATTTATTCCTCAACAACCCCCTTCCCTTTTCCTCCCTATTTTATCCGCTTAACTCCACACCAAAAACATGAAACTATTTCAGAACAACAAATCAACAACAAGCAACGACAACTCAAGTGTCCGGTCACAGACACAATTTACGAACTAAGCACACCGACTCGCAGGTCGAGCATTCAACAAACCGGACATTGCCCTGTGCTACCACAAACAGAAAAACATAACAACAGATTTAATGGGTTCTCTCAAGGACATATAAACTTCTGCTTGTTTACAAATATCGTATTTATAACCAGAACACTTATTAAAGAAATCGCGAAGCCCTTGCTGGATATAGTTTGGCTCGGGCTTACGTGTTTTTGGAACAATGAGTCAAATGTGTGGGTTTTGGACTATTGGGGTTAATAGATTTTTGGCATAGGCGTAGCAACCACATTGAGTCGGTGGGTTTTGGTTCTGAAAGCCTTAGCTATAGAACATCAAAAGACAAATCTCTGGGTTTGATAAATAATATTTTTTCATGTGTAATTGCTATTGTTATTATTGTTGTTATTGTAATTATTGTTATTATTATTGTTATTATAGCTTTCATTATAGCTATTATTTTTGCTATTATTATTGCTTTTTTTTACAAAAAGAGAAAATAGTGGATAGCTTGGTGTCATGGCATGGAAAACAGTCAACAACAGAACTGATACGATGCACTGTGGATAAAAGATTGTGGAAGGACATGATCGCTTACGTCAACCGGTATGGCACATGATGCTGATTGCTTTTATTATTGTTATTATTATTTATATTATTTATATTATTTATATTATTTATATTATTACTATTATTATTATTACTTATTACTATTATTATTATTGCTGATAGTATTGCTATTAATAATATAATACGCCAAGATCTTGGAAAAAAGGCTAAGACCAATAATAGAACTACAGTTAAGCGATTCTCAAATGGGGTTCCGAAAAAAAACAGAGGATGTACTGACGCACTATTCACATTAAAACAGCTTGCAGAAAAAAAAACGACACAACGCAATCAAAATGTATACATAGCTTTCATTGACCAGGAAAAAGCATTCGACAGAGTAAACAGAGAATAACTGTGGGAGATACTAACAACATACGGAGTAAGCCAACATCTAACCAACCTAGTTAAAAGGCTCTACATCAACAGCAGCTGCACAGTCAGAACAGCAGCAGTCTACACGGATCACTTCGAAGTTAGATCAGGTGTAAGGCAAGGATGCGTACTACCCCCTCCGCCCCCCCCTTACTGTTTATTACATACATGGACTATATATGCAAGTTAGCCACCCATCAGAGACAGGGGAGATCAACGAGCTTTGGTCATTGGACAGTTATCAGCACTATTGTCCAACAAGGAAATAACTCTTAGAGGCAAAACGGGCACTCTACAATACAATCTTCATCTCAACGTTGTGCTACCTATGCCAGTCCTTGAACCTAGATGCAAGAACAATAAGAAAATAACATCTACTGAGATGAAGTGTGTTAGACGAATGACAGGAAACAGTCTGAGAGATAAGATCAGAAATGAAGAACTGAGAAAAAAAGTTAGGAATAGTCCCCGTCGTAGAATATATAAAGAAAAAACAGATAAAATGGTTTGGCCACGTGACAAGGCAGAAAGATCAAAACACAACACAACGAGCCCTCAATAAACGTTGCGAGAATACAGGACCCAAGCCCAAGGGTCGACCACGAAAATGATGGATGGACGGAATACTATAGTCCGTTCAGAAATTCATAATCACACCTGAATTAGCTTTGCGTCATAACCGCTTGTTATTTTGCTTTCACATTTTTCATGCAATCTTAGAATATTGATGACGCAAAGATTTTGGTATTTTTTATTCCACAAACACAACTGGTTTTGCACATCAGCGAATTCCTTTGATCTTTTATGACGATATCACACAAGTTGATTCAAATTTTAGAGTTTACAGTAATCGTGTTAAATTGTCCAGTTTACCGCAATTCTTGTCAGAGGCGTATCTATCTATCTATCTATCTATTGTCCTTTCGAGCCGAAGACGGCACATAGGGCAGAACCACAATCTCAAAAACAGAAACCTTGCGTGCCAAAGTGGCACATATTGCAGAGATCACTGCTCTAAAATCTATGGCGCTGTTTCCATAACAAAAGTTTTTACAATGACAGCTTGTCAAGCCATCGATCAATCACCTTAGTCGCCTCTTACAACATGCCTGAAAGGTCACAGTGTCACTATAACGTGACAGAGGCGTATCTACATAGTGCTTAACTGTGGGTGTTGTTCGTTATGTGTATTTGCAAACATGAATTCAATTGGCTACAATTAGTCTTGTCCTTCGGTCACCATTAGACCACAGGACGTCCTAACTGCAGCTGGAATTGAATTCATCTTAATTTTAATCATTCCGAATCTGACGATTCCAAGAGGTTGATAATCATTACTGGCTGGACAAATAGTAATCCATCTCGTTTCCAGTACTCATCTTCCACCCGCAACACATGTTCAACACACTTCTTTTGCATAGTTATAAATTTGCATTTCAAACTCATTGTAATTTAGATATAAATGTTGGTATTTAAAATCAACAAATTGTCTACTGAGTCTTCACAAATTAATAAAGATACGCCTTCACTTCGGTAAATTAATGCCCAGGCCGTGGTGCGTCATGTCGTTCAATAACAATTCCGTTTTGTGCACGGGATTTTCCTGAAGTTAGTGTTTCTGCAATAGCCAAACTATTTTACGTCAACGACCGCACCAAATTAATGTATATATCCTAAAATGGTGTCAAATTCTAACAGGGTGATTTAATATACCCTAAAGAAGAAAACTTTTAAACTTGATCAAATTTCTCAGAGCAAAAAATATTTCTATAACGTCATCAATATTCTAAGATTCCATGCAATGTGTGAAACCAAAATAACAAGCGGTTATCACGCAAAACTAATTCAGGTGTGATTATGAATTTCTGAACGGACTATAGAAGCACTAGGAAACATAACAGCAGCTGAGGCGAACAGAAGAGCAAAAGACTGCAAATTATATCTCCCCTCGACGCTGAAAGGCAAATGAGGAAGGAAAGAAGGAGTATTGCTATTTGTATTGCTATTATTTTTCTTATTATTATTTATATTATTACTATTATTAGTGATATTGGTTTTCCTATTATTTTTGTTATTATTATAATTTCTATTATTACTATTATTATTACTATTATTATTATTATTGCTATTAGCATTCCTATTATTAATGTTATTATTGTTATTATGTTATTATTATGGCCATTATTTTGTTTAACCGAGTATTGTTGCAATTATTATTTGTTTGCTGACAGCTGCCTTGCAGTCATGCTCATGAGAAGAAAAGGCTACAAGAAAGCACACACACACACACACATACACGTACATACAACACATACGTGCACACAACACACACACATTCATCACAGCTGTTTGAACTCCTCACAAAGTGGTATTTTAGTTTCAGTCTTGGACATTTTGCGACGCTTATAATCGAAGATGTTCTGAGCCTAGAACACTCCACGAGTTCTTAACATTGATATTTTATAGGAGTAGTTCTTAGTCAGTGATCATCATCATCATGTACCAAGCCTGCTGGCGTAGGGTGATCATGTCTCTCCACAACTTTCGATCACGACAGTTATTTTTCATTTCTGTTGTTGACCTTCTGCCAAGCCATTCTCTTAAGCTGTATGGTATCTTTTCTCTTTGCTTCCCTCTATCTCTTCGTCCCTTAATTTTCCCAGTTGTTACAATATGTTCCAGCTGTTCTCTTCTCATTTCATGGCCAAAAATGATGATTGTTTCTTCTTAATATTGGAAATTAGCTCTCTTTTTGCTTTGACCTCTTTCAGAACGTTTTCATTACTCTTCTTAGCTGCCGATGGTATTTTCAACATTCTTCAGTAAAACCACATTTCTACAGCCTCCGGTATTTTGTCTTTTGATAACAGACACAAAACGTAATATTTTTTTTTACCTACAGAAAAATGTTTATTTGAATGATATTTTAAATAGTTATCCTCGTAACAAAAAATATCACATATTGATAAATCTGAGAGCTTCGGCGGATGCAAATTAAAAATGTTAGCCACAAAATATAACTTTGTTTTCTTAGGTGGCAACAGCAAGGTCGGCGCACCATCAGATGACCAAGACCTAGCGGTTCTACCTCCTCGTGGTCTCTCACGGTAACAGTCTGCGTCAAAACAGGCTGGCTAACAGAAGCTAGGATCTCCGTGTTCCCTGTAGTGGTGGCTATTATTGATATAGAAGGCCCAGTATTGCAGTACCTCTGGGCTGGACTAGTAGTTTCCCCAGCATAACCTGAGATAGACGAACTCAAACTTCTTCAGTAAGAGCCGGGAATGTCAAGAAAGCCATTACGACCAGCCACATCAGTGAGTCAAAGGGCACCCTGCCCTCGTGGCAATGCGTCAACTACAACAACTACATAAGCCATCGCCCCCTTTTTAAAATAATTTTAAGACCCTGCTTCTTGCAATCACTTCGAATATATAATAGTAGTTGTAAATATGTTTTATCTTCCTCGAAACAAACAAATGTGCTAATCAACTAATGTTTCAGTGAGAAACAACAGTGACATCCACAAACCAACCTCAACATAACCAACCTGGGACGATATCGTCAAAGGTTAGCGGTGACATCCATTAAGATACCAACGGCAGGGCAGGAGAAAACCACCGTTCATACATTTAGTAAAGTCTCGTGACCTCGCCATTTTAATGACAAAGGAACCGCTGGAAAAGTTGACAACTGACAAAAACTAAGGGAAAAAGAGATAAGTGAAAATAGAATAAAACTCGAAAATTCAAGAGCACCATCTGGTTTGAATTCGAAAAATAAAATAGAATGATAAACAACTGCAGAAATATAAAGTTCTGGGGAGGCATGATCACCTAGCCGGCAAGAATGGAATTTGATAATTATGATTGGTTGCTCAATGGTCTCATGATGTCCAAGATTCCTGGTTCAACAATTACTGGATCTTTTCATGATTGATCTCAAGTCCAATTTCGCTCTCTATTGATGATAGTTCATTTGTGTTTTCCTGCATCGTTTTGAACTACCATCAATAGCCAGAAAAATTGGGCTTGAGATCAATCATGAAAAGACTAAAGTCATGAAAAGCTTAATTCCAACAGACGACAAAATGTACAAGGAAAACAAACCAGTGGAAGAGATCGATCACTCTATCTAACTTGGAAGTCACTTTGATCGAGAAGGGTATACAAGCAAAGAAATTAGAATCAGAATAGCTAAAACAGCAATGTCTTTCAGAAGCCTTGAAAAGTTGTGGAAATCAAAACTCATCAGCACAAACACAAAACTTAGACTATTCAAATCAAATGTACTATCAACACTTACGTGCGCGTTGTTGTCGTATTCTTTAAAAATGGGTACCAGAAATGTTTCTAGGAAGTAAAGGAGGCCTGGCGTGAAACCGTCCAGGTAAGGGAGAGAGTCTGTCTGTTTTCCTTTATCTCTTCATCATCATCATGCGCCACACCGGTTGGCGTTGGTGATCATGTCCCTTCACAATCTTCTATCTACAGTGCATCGTATCAGTTCTGTTGTTGACTGTTTTCCATGCCATGACACCAAGCTATCCAGTATTTTCTCTCTTTGTCGCCCACGATCTCTCTTTCCTTTTGTTTTGCCAGTTGTAACCAAGTATTCCAACTTTCCTCTTCTCATGATGTGCCCGAAAAATGTTGATTGATTCTTTCTGATGTTTTTTTAAGAGCTGACTTTTTGTGTTGGCCTCTTTGAGAACTTCCTCATTGGTCTTTTTAGCTGTCCAGGGAACTTTCAACATTCTTCTGAGAAATCTCATCTCTGTGGCCTCTAATCGTCTTTTCATTTGTTTGTCTACTGTCCATGATTCGCTTCCATAGGTCAGAATTGGTTCTATATAGCACCGATGAACTCTCTTTCTCATTTTTATTGACATAGATTTGTTGCATAAGATATTTTTCATTTCCTGAAATGCCATTTTGGTTTATCTCTTCGGCACTCAATTTTTTCCAGGTATAATATATTTTTAGCTGTTCTACTTAAATAACATTGCCCAAACATGGCACTTTCCGCTTTGATGTTGATAATACATTTTCGATTTTATCTGCTCGTGTAGACAGTTTTGTTTGCTGTTTTTGTTTTTTAAACATATCCAAGGTACTTTAATCACTCCTCTGTAAAATAGGTATTTCCTATATGTTTCTATACCAACAGACTCCAACCACCGCGGAGTCAACGGCGAGAATCACAAAATCCGCTAATCTGTTTTCACGCACCCTGAACTTAGATAGTTTCTCTCGCAAACTAGATCTTGATCAACTTTGTGTCACAGAACGTGGCCGGTGAATGCATTTAGCTTTGTTGGCGTGGTACATTCTATATGAGTATGTGTATGAGTTTTATACATATTAAAACATATAAACTGTACAGGAATATATGAACTGAATTCTCAACCCAACATAGAACATTTGTAGACAAGTTATAGGGTACTTATGGTTGCATCTGGCTTATTTATAACTTGCTTCCTTTTTTGCGTTCGCCCGATGACTAAAGGAGTATAACTCTTCGTCATCCGTCCTTAAAAGGACGTTAAGTGGGTGGGTCTACGTTGTGTTGTGGTTTGCAGTATAACTGTGATATTTGTGCCTTTCGATCCAACACATCCGACTTGAGCACGACATTTTTGAGTACCGGGTTGTCTTCCATCTTCGATTCCCGCTCGCTTGACCAAGCTAGACAAGTTACTCTGTTACTGGAGGCACCACGGAGAGGTGGATCAGAGTCTGGATGGTTCTGGTTCACTGATCCCGGCGCAAGCCATCAACTGTGAATCGCTGATAACTTCCAACCCTGCTGCTGTGTCTTCGCTTCCTGGCTCATAACTGAGTTCATGAAACAAACGCAGCCTTTTGTGTAAAATACAAGTAAAAAGTAAAGTACCCCCATCACGCCAAGTGGCGTATAGGGAAATATGGTGTTAGTGACCCTATATTTTACAGACCTTCAGCACATGATTTTTCGGGCAATGTGGTCCGTATTACTTTCCCAGAAAAAAAATCCGATACCCATTTAAGGCTGGGTGAAACCGGAAGCCGTCGGTTGGGATCAAACCCTACCCCTTGTCCTTTGTAGTCCAGTTCTTTGTGTAAAATGCTGAACATATAATCGCTGGTGAAGAAGACGATACAGTCGATAAGGTCATCACTGTAATTTGGAGGCCTGCCAGCAACAGAACCGGAAGCTGACATAGTAAAAGTAAAGTGCCCCCGTCACGCCAAGTGGCGTATAGGAAATATGGTGTTAGTGACCATAAATTTTACAGATCTTCGGCACAAGATTTTTGTGGTAATGTGGTCGGTTTTACGCCCGTGACACTTTACTTTCCCAGAAAAATATCCGGCACACATTAAAGGCTGGGTGAACTGGAAGCCAGGAATATACACACTCATTTCCGGTTGTTTCCAAAATGGAGGAATTATTTTTCTCCGGCTTGGTATATAACCGTTGATCAGAGGTTTAACAAGCCGCTATCGTAAAAACGATGTTGTTAATGAAACGTAGACCTGATACAGAATGTGTAAATTAGCAGTAGATAGTTGTGATAGTTTTTTCGGCCCTAAAACAACAACAAAAATAGGATTCTGGAATGTTCGAACAATGGCCGCTCCGACGAAACATGCACAGGTCGCGAGCGAGATGGATAGATACGATCTAGATATTTTAGGATTAAGCGAAATGCGCTGGCTTGGAACAGGTAGGAGATCTGTTGATAATAAAATAGTAGTTTTTTTCTGGAAGGGAAGATGGAAAACACCGTGAAGGAGTAGGCATAATGATGACAGACATAGCTGCAAGAAGTTTATTAGAATGGGAACCGGTAAATAGCCGTCTGATACGAACACGCTACAAAACAAAACATGGAAGACTTTCAATTATTCAATGTTATGCGCCTACTAACGAAGCTGATGATGAAGTTAAGGACGATTTTTATAACCAACTGCAACAACTTATAAACAAAATACCAAAACACGATCTTTTAATTGTAATGGGAGACTTCAACGCCAAAGTAGGACAAGATAACGCAGGAGTGGAACATGTGATGGGGAGAGAAGGCTGTGATAATACTAGTCAGAATGGAGAAAGATTAATAGAATTATGTTTAATAGAAAATTTAGTTATAGGTGGGACATTATTTCCACACAAAAATATTCACAAAACAACATGGATATCTCCTGATGATAGAACCTCCAATCAAATTGACCACCTATGTATTAAACAACAATTCAGATCATCATTAATAGATGTAAGAGCTTACAGAGGTGCTGATGTTAATAGTGACCACAACCTGTGCATTGGGAAAATAAGATTAAAATTTAGAAACCAACAGAAGAGGTCAATTACACATAAAATTGATAGTCATAAACTGAAAGATAAACCATAAAGGAAAAGTTTAACATAGAGCTAAGTAATTGTTATACAGCACTCGGTGAAATAGATATCAATGAGATGTGGGACTCACAGAGCAAAATACTAATGACAGCAGCAGAAGCAAGTGCTGGACTGAAGAAAATGGAAAAACGAGCTTGGATCTCAGACACCACGTGGAAATACATCAAAGAAAGAAGAGAAGCGAAGAGAGCCATGACTAATGTAAAGACAGATCTTGGAAAGGTTCTGGCAAAAGCAACATACAAAGAATTAGACAACAAAGTGAAAAGTTCAGCAAGAAGAGATACAAGAGCTTATATAGACAATTGGCAGAGAAAGCAGAAACAGCTGCAATTACAGCAGACAGCAGAACTCTTTATACTGTGCAAAAGATGCTGACAAACACCTATACATCCAGTGGAACACCAATTCTAGACAAATCTGGATTAATGCTAACAACAAGCGCAGACATAAAAGCCCGTTGGGCGGAACACTTCAAAGAAATTCTTAACCGTCCACTACCCCACAGTTTAATAGATTTTGAAACTGAAACACCAGCAGCAGAATTAAATGTAAATTTAGATGACTTCACCTTGAGTGAAATAGAAACCACCTTAAAGCGTATGACCAATAACAAGGCTGCTGGAGAGGATAAGTTAACAGCTGAGATCCTCAAGGCAATTGATAGCCATAATCTAATACATCTCCAAAAAATGTTCAACATCATTTGGAAAACAGAGAAGACGCCTCATAAATGGAAAAAAGGAATCATTGTTAAGATCCCAAAAAAGGGCAATCTTAGAGATTGTAACAACTGGAGAGGCGTGACACTTTTGTCAGTTGCCTCAAAGTTATTCTGCAAAATCATCCTAAATAGAATACAGGATTCAATAGATACAGTAATGCGTGAAGAAGAGGCTGGGTTTAGAAAAGGGAGAAGCTGTATTGACCACATTTTCACTCTACGACTTATATTGGAGGAACACATTGAAAAGCAAAAACCTTTTGTACTTAACTTCATCGACTTCAAAAAAGCATTTGATAGTATTCATAGAGATTCTTTGTGGAAAATTCTGAAGCAATATGGTTTACCATCAAAAATCATAAATATTATCAAAGACATGTATGATGGTTACACATGTGCAGTTCGAACAGAGGAAGGACTGAGCGAATGTTTCCCAATAGAAACTGGGGTTAAACAAGGATGTATTTTATCGCCCTTGTTATTTGGAATTGTTATGGACTTCATAATGAAGAAATGCTGCACTGGTAATAAAGGCATCGAATGGATACAAGGAGACCATTTGGAGGACCTCGACTTTGCTGATGACATAGTCCTCATCAGCAGTCAGATAAAAACGATGCAGGAAAACACAAATGAACTATCATCAATAGCCAGCAAAATTGGGCTTGAGATCAATCATGAAAAGACTAAAGTCATGACTAGTTTAATTCCAACAGGTGACAAAATATACATGGAAAACAAACCAGTAGAAGAGATCGATCACTTTATCTATCTTGGAAGTCACATTGATCGAGAAGGGGATACGAGCAAAGAAATTAAAATCAGAATAGCTAAAGCAGCAATGTCTTTCAGAAGCCTTGAAAAGTTGTGGAAATCAAAACTTATCAGCACAAACACAAAACTTAGGCTATTCAAATCAAATGTACTATCAACCCTTACGTATGCGTGTGAAAGCTGGAAAACAACAAGAGATATAGAAACAAAGTTGAACGCATTCGAAAATAAATGTCTAAGGAAAATACTTGGTATAGCATGGAACGAATTCAAAACAAATGAGGAAATTAGAGAAATCGCCAATCAACCACTAATATCTTCAGTAATAAAGAAAAGACGATGGTCATACGTTGGACATGTGATGAGAAGAGATAATAACCGAATAGCAAAGCAAGCCCTCATATGGGAAACAACAGGTAAAAGAAAAAGAGGAAGACCCAGGGAGACACTGAGAAGAACATTGATGAGAGAGGCAAGAGCAGCAGGAGTCGGCTCCCTCAATGAGATAGAACTGCTTGCACAGAACAGAGACAGATGGCGAGATTTGATAAAATATCTTTAAAAGAAAACTGCTAGAACAAAAAAATCCATATAGGAGAAGGTGTATCTTGGTCTACGCCCTATGGGCCGGTTACGGCTCGAAAGGTCAATAGATAGATAGAACTGGAAGCCATCGGTTGGGATCGAACCCTAACTCTTGTCCTTTTTAGTCCAGTTCACTAATCACTTAGCTATCTCGGCTCCTAATATGGTGTTAGTGACCATAAATTTTACAGACCTTCGGCACAAGATTTTTGTGGTAATTTGGTCGGTTATACGCCCGTACCGCTTTACTTTCCCTGAAAAACATCCGGTACCCATTAAAGGCTGGGTGAACCCGGAGACCGTCGATTGGGATCGAAACCCTACCTCTTGTCCTTTGTAATCCAGTTCACTAACCACTGAGTTATCGGAGCTCCCTGGAAGCTGTTATAGACTTATAGCTATAGCTTGTTTCATAACTCGTGCGGTACTTTTAAAATCGATAGCTTTTTAACCGCTTGTTGTAATTTATTCAAAATTTGCATGTAAAGTTATAATGATTAGAACCCAACAGGGAATTAATTTCATTAAAAAAAACATTTGGTTATTATTGTTGCTTATTTGATTTATATAAATTTATAACGACCCATTGATGTAGTCAAAACTTAATGTTTACAGTATTTTAAGTTAAAAATAGCGAGTAAAAATCCATACACGGTACAATTGACGTGTTTTTGCACGCTTTCGCCGTGGTTTTTTTGACACAATTAGACACTTGAGAAATTGTGTGTTCCATTTCCGTTCATTCATAGGTGTAGACGTGGAACGATAACATTTATCATGAGTCTTAAAATGAAATTCTGCAGTTTACAAAACATCGCAATAAAAATGTATGACTATTTTTGCAAAGAGGCTAAACGAGGAAGATTATTTTATTCTTTAGAAAACCCTGAGAATAGGACAAGACACATTTTGGATTTATCTAAACGGTCATTTAATCGCTGGATTCAAGCACGTGACCGTCAATGTTCCAAATATACAAAATCACAAGGAAGAGCAAAAATGTTGGATAATTTCGACAGTGAACTTATTAGAAGTGAAATTCACAAAATGTTGGGTATGAATGAAACTGTTACAATAAGAAAATTAAAAATTTCGCTGAAAAAGAACAACAGTATTGAAATATCAAAGTCTACATTATGGAGGAATGTGAGAGCTGCAGGCTTTACATTCAGAAAGTATTCCAATGGACGAAACATCATCTGTGAGAAGCCACATATAGTAGTCATGAGAAGCAAGTACTTACGTGAAGTAAAAGAGGTGCGCAAGCAAGGTTATGATATTGTGTACTTGGATGAAACATGGATCAATGCTCACCACACTAACCAAAGGGAATGGCAGTCAGATGGAAAGATTAAGAGATTAATACCTAGCAGCAAAGGACAGCGCTTGATAATTGCTCAATCAGGTAGTCAACAACATGGACTAATACAGAATGCAGAGCTCATTTTTCTTTCAAAATCCATAGACAATCGGGATTATCACTCTGAGATGAATGGTCACATATTTAGACATTGGATTGAAAATTCTGTTATCCCATCACTAGATCGACCATCTTGCCTAATAATGGACAATGCAACGTACCACAACATTGTTGCACTTGAAGATAAAGTCCCGACGTCATCCAGTACAAAAGATGCTATTAAGATATGGCTCACAAAGGAGCACATACAATTTAATAACATGTACTTAAAACCTGAATTACTATCTCTAGTAAAGCAAAAACAAAGGACAAAGATTTTTCAAATAGATAAGATTACCCAAGAGCACGGTCATATAAGTTTGAGGCTGCCACCTTACCATGCTCATTTAAATCCAATAGAACTAATCTGGGCAAAATTAAAAGGACAAGTGGCAGATGAAAATACAACATTCAAAATATGCGATGTAAAGACTCTTGCTAATCTCGCTTTATTAAATATAGACAAAGATTATTGGGCTAAATGTGAAGACCACGTCTTAAAACAGGAAGAGGAATATTGGAAAAATGATGGTTTGTGGAATGTTCAACCCCAAACAGTTATTAATCTTTTAGACTCGTCTGATTCAGAATGAAAGTATATAGCCCCCACAATGTTGGCCCCTATATTACCTTAAATTAGTTCAACAAACGGTCCTTTTCAGAACCACACAACTATGAAAATTGGACATACAGGTATACCTTGATATTATCGTCCGTCCTCGAACTGAGAAGACAATAATTCTCCTGGTGTTTTGTCTAATTAGGTTATTTCCTCATTACGGCCACGCCTTTACCTAGTGAAAATGAATCATAGACCAGCAACTACGGTAATTTCTATTATTTAGGGGTTCACAATTTACAATTTTGACAAACATCAAAGAAATTCGCCGCTTTAAGAAAACTGCAGCTGCAAGATATTTGTTAAATATACATTTAAAGGGTCTTTTGCATTCTAATAACATTTGGAAAATTTCAACAGTTTTTAACAAACGGTTAGTGAGTATAGCGTTTTGAAGTTGGGCACATGATTTGAAACGAGCTATAGTGACTTGCGGTAGGATCGGTGAACCAGACCTGTGCAGACCCTACTCCACCTCTTCGTGGTGCGTCTACAAACATACTAACTAGTCTATTCAGGCCACGGGAGAAGGGATCGAAAAGGAAAGGCAGCCAGTACTCAAAAATATCGTGCTGAAGTCGGATGTGTTGGGCTTAAAGGCGCAAATAGCCGCGTTTTACTGCAAAGATAAGCACAACACCTTGACGCCCACTTAATGTCCTTTTAAGGACGGATAAAGATGAGATCAATTAATTCCTGTAATAGTCATTGGTAATAGTCATTGGTAATAGTCAATTCCTGTAATAGTCATTGGGTAAATGCCAGATAGAAAGAGATATCAATAATATATTTGTGTGAATAATGTATCATATTTTAAAGATATTGTATCATAAATTTTAAAGAAAATGTATAATATTTTTTAAATAGAGTAATGTATCATAAATTTAATAGAATAATTTATCTTTTTTTTTTTTTTACAGAATAATGTATTATATATTTTTTTTACTGGAGTAAATTATCATATTTTTCGATAAAATAATGTGTAATATTGTTTAATTGAATGATGTATTACATAAAAAAAAAAAATTATTTCATTTTTTACAGAAAAATGTACACATATTTTTTACGGAATAATGTATCATATATTTTGTACAGAATAATGGATCATATTACTTAGACATACTATAACCATTGATGGAAATTGCACAACTGAAATAAACAAATGAATAGGAATGGCAAAAAGTAATTTTAATGTAATGAAAATACACTAACATCAAAACAAATAACACCAGGGCTAAAACTAAGAATAGCAAAACGTTACATATTCTCAATATTCCTATATGGAGCAGAAACATAGACATTAGACTAGAATACAGAAAATTGAAGCCTTTGAAATGTGGATATATAGAAGAATATGTAGAATTGGATGGAAGGAAAAGAAAACAAACGACGAAGTCTTAAAACAACTAAAAATGAAAAGAGAACTACTAAATACAATTCAAACTGTAAACAACTGTTCAAAATTCTAACAATATGAGATTTTGGGGCCATCTTAAAAGACACAACAACCTACTAAATGTAATCTTGGAGGAGAAAATACAAGATAAAAGAGGCAGATCAAGAACGACATAGACGAGTAACGCCAAAACATGGACAAATCAGCCTA
The DNA here is from genome assembly GCA_032433765.1 of Megaustenia siamemsis. Lineage (NCBI taxonomy): Eukaryota > Metazoa > Mollusca > Gastropoda > Stylommatophora > Ariophantidae > Megaustenia > Megaustenia siamemsis. The sequence goes on along the minus strand of JAVIAB010000088.1, from coordinate 35,701,306 downwards.
TGACAACCTGCACCATCAAAGCAAGGGAGAGCAGAATGGCGCTCCATGGTAGCCAACCTACGTTGCGGATATGGCACCCGATGATGATGAATGGATCATATATTTTGTACAGAATAATTTATTATAATTTTACAAAATAATGTATCATATATTTTTTTACAGATTAATGTATCATATATTTCTTTTTTACAGAATAATGTATCATATATTTTTTACTGAATAATGCATCATAGAATGCCTAAAAGAGATACATCTAGATGACATGGATATACGACTAATATGCAATCTATACTGGGAGCAAACAGCAATAATAAAATATAACAAAGAGTTCTCTACACCCATTGATATAAAAAGAGGAGTAAGACAAGGATGCATCCTATCACCAAGCTTGTTCAATCTATACACTGAGCAAATCTTTAAAAACATCATAGAGATGCCAGGCCTACAAATTAATGGAAAGATAATCAATAACCTAAGATATGCTGACGATACTGTACTACTAGCAGAAAATCCTAAAGACCTACAACAATTACTTAATGAAATAAACACGACAAGCAAAAAATATGGACTAGATATGAATATCAAAAAGACTAAAACTATGATCATAAACAAAGAAAATACTCAAAACCCACAAGTGGATATCAAAATTGAAGGAATAGACCTTGAGACAGTTCAGAACTATAACAACCTTGGACATACTATAACCAGTGATGGAAAATGTACAACTGAAATAAACAAAAGAATAGGAATGGCAAAAAGTAATTTTAATGTCATGAAGGACATACTAACATCAAAACAAATAACACCAGAGCTAAAACTAAGAATAGCAAAATGTTACATCTTCTCAATATTCCTATATGGTGCTGAAACATGGACATTAGACAAGAAAACAGAACAGAGAATTGAAGCCTTTGAAATGTGGATATATAGAAGAATAGGTAGAATTGGATGGAAGGAAAAGAAAACAAATGACAAAGTCTTAAAACAACTAAAAATGAAAAGAGAACTTCTGAACACAATTAGAACAAGACAAATGCGATTCTTAGGCCATGTTAAAAGACACAACAGCCTACTGAAAGTGATCCTGGAGGGGAAAATACAAGGTAAAAGAGGCAGAGGCAGACCAAGATTAACATGGACGAGTAACATCAAAAGATGGACAAATCAACCGATGACAACCTGCACCATCAAAGCAAGAGATAGAGCAAAATGGCGCTCCATGGTAGCCAACCTTCGTTGCGGAGACGGCACTCAATGATGATGATGAATGCATCATATATTTTATACAGAATAATGTATCGTATATGTTTTACTGAATAATGTATCATATATTTTATACAGAATAATGTATCGTATATGTTTTACTGAATAATGTATCATATATTTTTTACTGAATAATTTATTATATTTTTTTTTACAGAATAATTTATTATATTTTTCTTTTACAGAATAATGCATCGTATCTGTAGAGTATAATATCTTATATTATTACAAATCAATGTACCGCCCTTTGTTTGTTGATATAATTTGTAATTTATAATTTGCTACACATATCAGTTAAATAGGGAAAGCTCAACCATGGGACTAGGAAAGAATCAAAACTACAAGAACTAGTAGCGGATTGTCAACCGTGGAGAACCATGAATTCTGTCCTATTTGCCATCTTCAGCCCGTGAGTCAAAGGAAAGAAGGAAGGAATTCCTGTTAGAAAGAAATATTTGTAAAGCTCTACAACAAGGAACAATATTAAAGCAGGTAAATGAATTTAAATATTTGGGATTTTTGTTAACCTCGGATGGAAGATGTACAAAAGAGGTGTGATGGAGAATGGCTCAAGCGAAAGCAGCTTTCCAAAAAATGAGGAAGATCCATTTTTGACAATAGAAACAAGTAAAAGAGTTCTTAAATGTTATGTAGAGCCAGTCTTAACATATGGATGTGAATCATGGACAATAGGACAACAGACAAGAAAATCACTGGAGTATGTAGAAATGTAGTTTTACAGAAGAATGTTGAGAATACCATGGACAGCTAAGAAGAGTAATGAAAATGTTCTGAAAGAGGTCAAAGCAAAAAGAGAGTTAATTTCCAATATTAGGAAGAAACAATCATCATTTTTTGGCCATGCAATGAGAAGAGAACAACTGGAATATATTGTAACAACTGGGAAATTTGAGGGACGAAGAGACAGAGGGAAGCAAAGAGAGAAAATACCAGACAGCTTAAGAGAACGTCTTGGCAGAAGGTCAACAACAGAAATGATAAATAACTGTCGAGATCGAAAATTGTGGAGAAACATGATCACCTACGCCAGCAAGCCCGGTACTTGATGATGATGACAAAAGGAGAAAGAAAGGCGGGCAAAAGTAGTGGTAGGTGTAACTGACATTGTGATTACACATACGCCCCTGATAGTAGTTAACATATATATATATATATATATATATATATATATATATAGTTTGATATGATCACTAGCATAATATTCTCTATCTGCCTGGAGGAAACATTTACTTTCAATGGTAGTCAATGGGCGTGTTTTCCCACCTTGTCCTTGTTTTGTTGCCCAGTTTCATGGCTATTTATGCAATAATTGATGACGTCACAGTATGTTTACTCAAGCTGTGGGTGTTATGTCTGTACGTTTGTTTTTGTTTCAAAAGATATATTGGGTCATCTTGCTCTTCTGAATCATTGTCTGAAATTGTCGCGAAGCGAAAGCCCACACACCTCGTGACGTTATTGGTGAAGAATATGAGACCATATTCGTCTGTTCGCTCGTTAATGGAAAGTGAGCAGTGTAGGTATTTGCTTTGTTTCATTTTTTAATGTTAATATATGCGTGGATAACATGGTTTTATAACCAATTTTTTTTTTAATTTCCAACATTTTATTAACGATAACACAAAAAGGGATGTTGGAACATCAGAAAGAAATAATCAACATTTTTAGGGCACATCATGAGAAGAGGAAAGTTAGAATACTTGGTTACAACTGGCAAAATACAGGGAAAGAGAGATCGCGGACGACAAGAAGAGAATATACTAGATAGTTTGGCGTCATGGTATGGAAAACAGCCAACAACAGAACTGATGTGATGCACGGTGGATATAAGATTGTGGAAGGACAGGATCGTAGGGCCTACGCCAATGGTGTGTATATGATGATGATGACGTCGATATCACGCCATGACGCCGTACTTTTTCCAGAAAAATCCGTTACCCATCTAAGGCTGGACGTACTAAAGAGCCGTCAAATTTCACTGAAACCGATCGCTGATCCGCAATGGTACAGTTCACTAACCACAGAGCTACCACGGGAGAACGAATAATTAGGATATGAATATGACAAAAACTGATATATAAATCCTAGAAGAGTTTGGTCATGAATATTTGTAGTTTTTGTAATGTGTTTATTATATAGACCTCCATGGAATATTTCAATTATTTTGTTATATGACTATTAGAATCATCATCATCATCGTCAAGTATCGGGCCTACTGGCGTGAAGCAGGCAGGTAGCAGTGATTAACGAGTGTACGATAAGATGGGAGCGAGATAGAAGAAATCGAGGGGAGATAAGAAGGGCTGAGTAAAATAAAATCATGGGGTCCATGGGACAGTAGTTAAGATGTAAAGAAGGTGAACACGTCGTGATTTACGGGAATTGTAAGACACAATGTAGGAACGAGGCAAGAAAATGTAAAACGGGGTATTTGATTGGTTGAAGGGAGAAAAGGTTAGACAAAGGATAGGTTGGGAAGATCATTCGAGAGTAACGATGGCTCTGTGAGGACGGTTGTGTGTTTTGTGTTGCAACCGGTACCGTGAGTAGGTTTGGGTTATTTCACCAGAAAGTGAAAGAGTAAGTTAGTTGGTGTGTGGTCGCTGCGTGGAACAGACCTTACTCCAGGAGCAGTGATAAGTAGAAGTATCTTAGAGTAGTTAATAAGATAGTTGTGAAAGTGAGCAGCACCAACCATTTAGTGACAGTCAGTGAGAGAGTATCACAACGTAGACTTCATCAGAAATAGGAAGTTAGAGTGTAGTTGTGCAATTTAGCAGCAACGAACAATGTAGTATCAATCCGTGAGTAGTCTTCATCAGAAGTGTGAAGATAGAAGGTAGTGGTGCAGTTTAGCAGCACAACCATTCAAGTGAAAGTAGGGGAAAGAAGTCAATAAGTCACGCTTTGTGGAGGAGCATGACGTTATAGTGGGGTGTGCAGGCAGCGACACCGAGCAATGTAAGTGGCGCTGAGCGATCCAAATTCGCAGATTTTTCTATCAACCAAGAAAGGTCTTGTTACGGAGTATAACTCTCCAGTAGACAAGTTAGAGGTGATGCTGAGCGAGACCGACATCGTCAGCTTCGTGATTAGCAATATGGCTGCTATAGGGTGCTAGTGGGGAATTCCTAAACAACTATTTATTAAAGGAAGGTAGGCGAGGCCAGAGTGGCTTGAGAGAGTGCTGCAGTATACCTCTGCTGTGTTGTAGATAGCACAAGAGGATGCTTCAAGGTTTGCAGGCAATGTGGGAGAGGCTGCTAACATACCATTGTCATTGTGATTGTGAACGTGTTGTGTGAGGTGGACTTTTGAGAATAAAACCTCAGGTGTGTTATTCTTACCTGGTGTTCAATGAATGCCTTATCGAGCGCTAGCTGTAATTGTCTGTGCCTAGCTAAGAACGACGCCTGGAAGGGGCCAGCACGCTGGTTTGCAGATAACCAACAGTCGTAACATGAAACAGCACGGAGTACTAAGTTAGGCGATCACCCGGCCAAGGGTGCCACACAAGGGCAGAGTTCCAACGAGGCGACAGTCCCGAGCAGTAACCATCGAGCACAGGCCGAGGTCGACTCGACTTATCAATCAACACGGGTCATCCAGACGCAAGTCGTCGCGACACGTTGGCCGTGATACAGTGAAGGGATGTCCCCGTCAACTCATCAAGGCAGTTAGGGGAGTTCAGACACCATCAAGTGCCAGTTGAGGTCAGCTGGTCTATAAGATCGGTGAAAACGGCTGCTACAGGCGTAGGTGGTCATATCTCTCCACAACTTTCGATCTCGACAGTTATTTACCATTTCCGTTGTTGACCTTCTGCCAAGCCATTCACTTAACCTGTCTGGTATTTTTTCTCTTTGCTTCCCTCTAACTCTTCGTCCCTCAATGTTTCAAGTTATTACAAATATTCCAGTTGTTCTCATCTCATTACATGGTCAAAAAATGATGATTGTTTCTTCCTATTATTGGAAATTAGCTCTCTTTATGCTTTGACCTTTTTTAGAATATTTTCATTACTCTTCTTAGTTGTCCACGGTATTCACAATATTCTTCTGTAAAACAACATTTATACAGCCACCAGTGATTTTATTGTCTGTTGTCCTATTGTCCATGATTCACATCCATATTTTAAGACTGGCTGTACATAACATTTAAGAAGATTGAAGAAACATAGGTATAGATCTGTTTTCACCTTTATTGCTCTTTCTACTAAAGATCTTATGATATATATGGCATTGCTCGTTCCTTTACCTCCAACAAAACCACACTGTTCATCACTAATTTATGAACTGACTTTGTTTCGCACTCTTCGCATGATGATTCTTAGTAATATCTTAGTAAAGTGACTCATAAGACTTATTGTGCGATGATCATCACATTCAATTGCACCAGATTTCTTTGGTAGGGCTATGAATATTGATTTGAGCATGTCGCCTGATATATATCCACTGTTGTAGATATCATTCAATATTTTTGTTATTATTTCTATTCCAAAATCACCCATGGCTTCAATCTCTTCTTTAGTTATATTATCTGGTCCAGGAGCTTTTCCTACATTAGATTTATGTAACTAATCCCACTTTCCACATCAAACAACCAATAAAAGAAAGCCTCTAGGTTTAAGCGCCAGCAAAAAGACATACCGAAGATTTTTCTTTAGACCAATGGCGGCCTGGCGTTATGCCGATTTCATCACTCAAAAATATGCCTCTGGTCATAAAAAGATAAGGTCACTAGCACCATATTTCCCCACACACTTGTCGAAACCTGGAGGCTATCTTTTCTACACAATACAACTAAATTAACAGCGGCAAACTGCTGTTTAATAATAAATTAAATATGTAAGAGAGCCAACATCAGCAAGACGTAGACTAAATTTATGGAAAATATCATTGATTTGTTTATATTTTTATTACAGCACAGTTTACGTGCAATATAAACATGTTTGTGAATTACTGCCATAATTGGTGACCTTTTAGCCAAGGGAAGTGCACTAGGATCACGCATGCGCTGATTGAGTTATTGAGATTCAGATCTGTGTGCAGAGAACAGTTTATGGGCGTGTTGATGTACGGTGCTCACAGAACAGGTCTCCATATACGAGTAGGCAAGAGAGTGCTTATAAAATACAAGGTGTCCCAAAATTATCTAGGCAATTTATTTCCTGCTTTATTTATTTTTATTATTATTCTGCATACACATTTTGAGCCGCGAGCTTTAATAATTTCACTGGATGCATTGGTCAGCATCTGTTGGCTGACACCACAATGGTAAATGTTGACTTGGTTTACCATTGATGTTGAGCACAGAAGCGTTCACCGGTCGCCATATGTTAGGCATTTTTACAGCAGGTGTTCGACAGTAATGGCTGCCTGTATCACAGTCATATTTATCAGATGTCCCTGTCGATATGTCGTTGAAGAGGTGATACTGATACACTGATATGATGTATATAAAAAAAAAAGTAAAGAGCCCTGTCACGCCGAGTAGAGTATAGGAAATATGATTTTAGTGACCATAATTTTTACAGACCTTCAGCGCATGATTTTTGAGGTAATGTGGTCGGTATTACGCCCGTTTAAATTTCCAAAAAAATAATCCGGTATCCATTTAAAGCTAGGTGAACCCGGAAACGGTTGATTAGGATCGATCTCGACCCTTGTCCTTTGTAGTCCAGTTCACTAACCACTGAGCTGTCGCAAATCCCTCTGTTCTGATGTGCTCAGAGTAAAAAATTAGTGCGTGTTTTTTCCCCTTCCCTGCTGTGCTGGTAGTAAACACGGCTTTATTTTCTGGGGGGAGAGAAACACTAGTGTTGTTTGCTCGTTTGTTTCAGTCAAAAACATAGAACTCCTTCTTGACAGACAATGTCTGCGGCAGGATTGGACGCATCTTTTGGATGGCTCTACAGTGAGAGCGATAGCCTGGATGTACTGCCCAGGGTACGCTGGTGTACACGTCAATGAAATAGCTGATTAGCTCGCTGGCAACTCAAGCACTGAGTTTGGCCTTAACGTACTCTCGACAAAGAGGACATTGATAAGTTTGTTCTTCCTTCCTTAAGAGAAGAAGAAGAGAATGGGTAGGACAATGATGTATATATTGAAGGACTGAGAAGTCTAAAGGTGGAAAAGGGATTTTGTCGATTGCTTAGTGGGAAAAGCAGATGTATCTATAATCGACACCTTACATGAACAATCAGTCTGTATACACTTCGAGAATTGCCGGGACGTCCGGTGGAGCGGATATGGGGATGTCCCGACTGCAGTGAAATTGAATAGAATATATGACACCTCATAGGTTATAATTGTATCTGCTGAATTAGTTTATCGCAGTCTTTGCATACTTATCAATTTCATAATGTCAAGGAATATTCAATCAAAACGATATGAAATGACGGAGCTTGTAGTATTATATGTAGTAGACGGAGTCTACCCTTGATAACTCAAATCAGCATTTGAGTGAGTCCTCGTAACTATAGAGCTACCGACCATAGCCGACTATACATTTGTACAACTATCATTCTTAATCTTCTCCTCCTCCTAACTCTTCCTCTTCTTCGCCTCCTTTTTTTTTTCTTCTCCTTTTTCTTCCTCGTATCTTTCTTCACTACTAAACACAATTAGAACAAGACAAATGACATTTTTGGGGGCATGTTAAAAGACACAAACAGCTACTAAACGTAATCTTGGAAGGGAAAATACAAGGTAAAAGAGGCAGACCAAGACTAACATAGTCAAGTAACATCAAAAGATGGACAAGTCAGCCTATGACAATCTGCACCATCAAAGCAAGAGACAGAGTAGAATGGCGCTCCATGGTAGCCAACCTTCGATGCGGAGACGGCACTCAATGATGGTAATGATGATCTTTCTCTTTCTTATACTTCCTCTTCTGCTTTTATTTCTTCTTCCTCTTCTTGTATATTTCGTCTACTTCTTCTTCTCATTCTCATTCTTCTTTTTCTTCCTTATTTTGCTCTCTTTTCTCCACTTCCTCTTCTCCTTCACTTTCTTCTTCTTCCTCTTTCACCCTCTTTCTTCTTCCTTTTCCACTTTTATTCTTTCTTCTTCCTCTTCACTTTCTATTTCTTCTTCTTCCTCCCTTCCCTACTTCTTCTGCTTCTTATGCCTTGACAGACGACTACTCCTCGTAATCTGGTTTCAACAGGGTTGTAGTTCAACATTTATGCGTTGTGTCGTCGGTCACATCAAGCAGTGATAGTTTGCGTTCTTGGCTAATATCTCCGACTTCGGCATGGTTTTTTTGGTCTTGGACTGCCTTCCCTCTTCGATTATTACTCGCTTGTCCAAACTAGTTAGTCTCTGTGTTCGGGTACCACGTATAAATGAATGAGGATCTTTGTGAGTTCTGGTTCACTAACCCTGAAGCAAGCTTAAGCTATGAGTCGCTTGCCACCTTCAGCCCAAGTTCTGGTACCAGAGTTCCTGTTATTAATTTTATATCCAAGAAAGATCTGAGAACTTTTGTTACACCAAAGTGTATTGTAAAAATGTGACGCATATAACACTAAATACCATCATAGTAAAGGTGAAGATAAAATACAAGATCTGAATCGGCGTATGATCACTCGAATTTTCACCCATATATGCTCGACCGCCTATCCAGACGTGTTCGAAGACTTCTGGATAGTGTCGCTTCAAGCATCGAAGCTCACGACGGGAGGCGGCATTCTTCACCGTCTCAGAGTACTACCCTGGTACCCATTTCTGTCAGCGGCAGGGTAGACCGCGGGGGTATTTTTGTTCCAACCACGAGTACAATTTACACTGCTTCCAGCGTGAATCGAACACAGGTTGTCCGAACGTCGATAGCCCATTCGGGTGGTTTTCCCAACTAGGCTACAGAGGCTCCCTATCATACACTGGGATAATTGACAAAAATAATATTTACAAAAAAATAAAAGAGGAACATGATGATAACCACAATGAAATCTCGCTGTCTGCAATAAAGAGAATCATCAGGTCTAAAAGATTAGAACATAATCTTTACGTTTAAAAGGAGACTATGCGGTCTAGACATAAGACGGCGGCCACTGGACAAGAAGGCCCCTGGTTCGATTCCAACTACAGACGATTAACAAAATATTATAAGATCGAATCCGTGGCTTTACCCTGCTCTCGTCACTGGATAGTGCCTGCAAATTATATCTTTACTCGACGCTAAAAGGCAAATGAGGAAGGGAAAACGAAGAAGCAGAAGAATAGAGGTGTATGTTTCTTTCTTTCACCATCATCAGCGTGTACCATACCAGTTGGCGTAGGCGATCATGTCCTTTCACAATCTTCTATCTACAGTAAAACAAACAAAAAGTTAAGAGCCCCCGTCACGCCAAGTGGCGTATAGGGAAGATGGTGTTAGTGGCCATACATTTTACAGACCTTCAGCACATGATTTTTTGGGGTAATGTGGTTGGTATTACGCCCGTGCCGCTTTAATTTCCCATAAAAAATCCGGTACCCATTTAAGGCTGGGTGTACCGGCAGCTGTCGGTTGGGATCGAACCCTACCTTTCAATATACAGTGCATCGTATCAATTCTGTTGTTGATTGTTTTCCATGCCATCATTACACCACGACATCCAGTATTTTCTCTCTTTGTAGTCCGCGATCTCTCTTTCCATTTATTTTCCAGTTGTAATCAAGTATTCCAACTTTCCTCTTCTCATGATGTGCCCAAAATATGTTGATTACTTCTTTCTGGTGTTTTTAAGAGCTCCCTTTTTGTGCTGGCCTCTTTGAGAACTTTCTCATTGGTCTTTTTAGCTGTCCAGGAGCTTTCAACATTCTTCTGAGAAGTCCCATTTCTGTGGTCTCTAATCGTCTTTTCATTTGTTTATCCACTGTCCATTATTCACTTCCATAGCTCAGAATTGGTTCTACATAGCACCGATGAACTCTCCTTCTGATTTCTATTGACATAGATTTGTTGCATTAGATGTGTTTCCTGCTTGACTTCCCCTTATAATCTGTACAGGTTTGAAGTAGTTGCTATGGTGACCACACAAATTATAAAGAAGTGAGAAACAGAAGACATGCCAGCAATTGTTCTAACATCCAATGTCGGAAGTGTTTTAGGAAACATATAAACTGCTGTTGTTGGCAACAGACAAATAAAGATCTTTCAAGATCCATCATCATTATTGAGTGCCGTCTCCGCATCGAAGGTTGGGTATCATGGAGCACCATTCCGTCCTGTCCCTTGCTTTGATGGTATAGGTTGTCATAGGCTGACTGGACCATCTTTTGATGTCACTCGACAATATTAGTCTTGGTCTCCTTCTTTTACTTTGTATTTTCCCCTCAATGATTACTTTTAGTAGGCTGCTGTGTCTTTTAACATGCCCTCAAAATCTCATTTGTTTTATTTGAATTGTGTTTAGTAGTTCTCTTTTCATAAGTAGTTGTTTTAAGACTTCATCGGTTGTTTTCTTCTTTCCATCCAATCTTTCCATTCTTTTATAAATCCACATTTCAAAGGCTTCAATTTCTGTTCTGTTTTCTGTCTACTGTCCATGTTTCTTCACCATACAGAAATGCTGAGAAGAGATAACATTTTGATATACTTAGTTTTAGTCCTGGCGTTATTTTGTTTATGTTACTATATTTGTCATCTCATTAAATAAACTACTTTTTTGCCATTTCAATTCTTTTATTTATTTCTGTTTTACATTTTCCATCACTGGTTATAGTATGTCCAAGGTAGTTGTAGCCCTGAACTGTATCCAATTCTATTCATTCAACTTTGATATCCTTTTCTAGGTTTTGAGTATTATCTGTATTTACGAACATCGTTTCAGTCTTTTTGATATTCATATCCAATCCTTATTTTGTGCTTGTCATGTTTAGTTCACTAAGTAAATGTAGATCTTTAAGATTTTCTTCTAGAAATACAATATCATCAGCAAACCTTAAGTTATTGATTATATTTCCATTAAATATTTAGACCTGGCTCCTCTGTAATGTTTTTTAAAGATTTCCTCAGTGTACAGATTGAACAGGCTTGGTGACAGGATGCATCCCTGTCTTACTCCTCCTTTTAAAGATTGGTTCTTAGATATTTAAAAGATAAAGTGACGCGTTTAGGGATATAAAAGATGGTAAAATAGTCAGGAAAGCAAAGGCTGAGGCTCTTGGGCTTCTTATGGAACCCAACAATTGTAGACGTGTGCAATTTGAAGGAAGAAATTAAGTCAAATCAAGCAGTTCAATACAGTCGATTTACACTTCTTGAGTAAAGAAAGAACAAAAGGAATGAGAAAGTGAGAGAGAGAGAGAGAGAGAGAGAGAGAGAGGAGGAGGAGGAGGAAGAAAGAAAGGGATGAACAAAGTAAAAAGAAAGAAAGAATTAGAGAAATTAAGAAAACAAGAGAGAGATAAAGAATGAAAGAAAGACAGAGAGAAGGAAAATGTGAAAGTGAGAGAAAAATAATGAAAGAAAGAAAATAAACATGTAAAGAAAGAAACAAAGAAAGAAAATAAGATCTGGCAGTATATAGGTTGCATTTATGTTATGTATCGTTGTGTCCCAGCGGGTCGGAACGACGGATTATTTTGTATCGTTTTCTGTGTGTTCTTAAAACATTATTTGTTTTGTTTTTTTATCCACTCCCACCCCTTTCCCCCCCCCCCCCCATCGTCAGCTTTACAGCATCTCACTGTATGATGCCCTTACGCATATGAACATATATCTGCACACCTGAGATCAAACTTAAAACACCTGAACAACACACGCTTAAACACAACTATACACACCTGAGCACACAGCTACACATCTGAACAGGTAATCAACACCCGTCACACGTAGCACAGCTTAATTCTATGCACGTGCACTGCTGTGCTAAAAATAAATACACAACTTAACGATCGTTTGACCTTGCTCTCGCTGGTTGGTTCGAGTTTAGCCAAGGTTGCGCCTGGAGATTTCCACGCCCACGTTCCGTGTCCCAGATGATTGAGCGGCTGGGATAGCAAACATGTTGATGGGGTGGTCCGACAAACAAGGGTGTAGACGATTTGTACGCTGGTGACGCGGTTCGGATCTGGTGTGGTTGCAGGTGTGGAAGTGTGTGACGTCGGCAGATGGTGTAGTGGAAATACCATGACGTGGTAGTGGGGGTTAAAATCTGCTGTTACTTTTGTTATAAGGGGAGGTAATATTTGTAAAGTGGTAGCGAAAGAGGGTAGGAGGAAGGGTTTGTACAGGAGGAGAGTTCAGAGAGTGCTCTTAAGGGGGAGAGAGGATACATTAAGAGTGCGTATAGGACAGAGAGGTTGAGGTAATTCAAATAAAATAAAGGAGAAAGCTAAGATTACGTATAGAAGTTAGGGAATGTGTTGGGTGTGCACAAGGGGAGATAATGTGTTTAGAATATGTAGAGGAGAAAGAGAGTGACCGTGTTGAGTGTGGATAGGAGAGAGATAACGTTATGATAGAGTGTGTATAATAGAGAGAGCACACTATGAGAGTGTCTGTATAATAGAGAGAGCACGCTATGAGAGAGTGTGTATAGGAGAGAGAGCACGTTATGAGAGAGAGAGTGGATAGGAGAGAGAGAACGTTATGATAGAGTGTGTATAATAGAGAGAGCACACTATGAGAGTGTGTGTATAATAGAGAGAGCACGCTATGAGAGTGTGTGTATAGGAGAGAGAGCACGTTATGAGAGAGAGAGTGGATAGGAGAGAGAGAGCATGCTGTGAGAGAGTGTGTATAGGAGAGAGCACGCTATGAGAGAGTGTGGATAGGAGAGAGAGCACGCTATGAGAGGGTGTGTATATGAGAGAGAGCACACTATGAGAGAGTGTGTATAGGAGAGAGAGCACTCTGAGAGGGTGTGTATATGAGAGAGAGCACACTATGAGAGAGTGTGGATAGGAGAGAGAGCACGCTATGAGAGGGTCTGTATATGAAAGAGAGCACACTATGAGAGAGTGTGTATAGGAGAGAGAGCACACTATGAGAGGGTGGTATATGAGAGAGCGCACGCTATGAGAGAGTGTGTATAGGAGAGAGAGCACTCTATGAGAGAGTGTGTATAGGAGAGAGAACACATTATGAGAGAGTGTGGATATGAGAGCGCACGTTATGAGAACGTGTTTTGGTGAAAGAATGTGTTAAAAAGAGTGTAGTTGAGAGAATAGATATTATGAGAATAAGTAAAAGAGAGAATAGATATATTTGGGATTGAGTGTAGGAGAGAGAATAGATATGATGAGATTGAATATAGGTGAGAGAATAGATATGATGAGATTGAATGTAGGTGAGAGAATATATATGATGAGACTGAATGTAGGAGAGAGAGAGAATATGATGAGACTGAATGTAGGAGAGGGAATATGATGAGACTGAATGTAAAAGAGAGAATATGATGAGACTGAATGTAGGAGAGAGAATATGATGAGACTGAAGTAGGAGAGAGAATATGATGAGACTTAATGTAGGAGAGAGAATATGATGAGACTTAATGTAGGAGAGAGAATATGATGAGACTGAATGTAGGAGAGAGAACATGATGAGACTGAATGTAGCAGAGAGAGAATATGATTAGACTGAATGTAGAAGAGAGAATATGATGAGACTGAATGTAGGATAGAGAATATGATGAGACTGAATGTAGGAGAGAGAATATGATGAAACTACTGTAGAAGAGAGAATATGATGAGACTGAATGTAGAAGAGAGAATATGATGAGACTGAATGTAGGAGAGAGAATATGATGAGACTGAATGTAGAAGAGAGAATATGATGAGACTGAATGTAGGAGAGAGAATATGATGAGACTGAATGTAGGAGAGAGAATATGATGAGACTGAATGTAGGAGAGAGAATATGATGATACTGAAGGTAGGAGAGAGAATATGATGAGACTGAATGTAGGAGAGAGAGAGAGAATATGATGAGACTGAATGTAGGAGAGAGAGAGAGAATATGATGAGACTGAATGTAGGAGAGAGATAAAGAATATGATGAGACTGAAGAGAGAATATAATGAGACTGAATGTAAAAGAGAGAATATGATGAGACTGAATGTAGGAGAGAGAATATGATGAGACTGAATGTAGGAGAGAGAATATGATGAAACTGAATGTAGAAGAGAGAATATGATGATACTGAATGTAGGAGAGAGAGAATATGATGAGACTGAATGTAGGAGAGAGAGAGAGAATATGATGAGACTGAATGTAGGAGAGAGATAAAGAATATGATGAGACTGAATGTAGGAGAGAGATAAAGAATATGATGAGACTGAATGAATATGAGGACTGAAGTAGGAAAGAGAGAGAGAATATGATGAGACTGAATGTAGGAGAGAGATAAAGAATATGATGAGACTAAATGCAGGAAAGAGAGAGAGAGAATATGATGAGACAGATTGTAAGAGAGAGAGAGAATATGATGAGACTGAATGTAGGAGAGAGAGAGAGAGAGAGAATATGATGAGACTGAAAGTAGGAGAGAGAGAGAGAGAGAATATGATGAGACTGAATGTAGGAGAGAGAGGGAGAGAATATGATGAGACTGAATGTAGGAGAGAGAGAGAGAGAATATGATGAGACTGAATGTAGGAGAGAGAATATTATGAGACTGAATTAAGGAGAGAGAATATGATGAGACTGAATGTAGAGAGAGAGAGAGAGAATATGATGAGACTGAATGAGGGAGAGAGAATATGATGAGACTGAATGTAGAGAGAGAGAGAGAGAATATGATGAGACTGAATGTAGGAGAGAGAGAGAGAATATGATGAGACTGAATGTAGGAGAGAGAGAGAGAGAGAGAGAATATTATGAGACTGAATGTAGGAGAGAGAATATGATGCGACTGGATGTAGGAGAGAGAGAGAATATGACTAGAATGTGTATAGAAGAGAAAGAGAATTTAAGGAGAGCGCGTATAAGAGATATAGAAATGAAATAATATGTTGGGATGTGTAAAATGATAAATAGAGAAATAGAATTACTTTAGAGAGCTTTTAGGAGTGATAAATGAGTTCATGTGGTTTAAAGAAGCTGCTAGAAAAGAGATTGAGCAGTACAGAAGAGAGAATCCTGAAGAAAAAAACAACCAAATGGCAATGCATAAAAAACAGCATACACGAATCTTGTGACACCTTACCCAAAAAGGAAAATTATTTTAAAGAAATGGATGACTGACATCTTAGAAAAATTGGAAGAAAGAAGACAAGCGAAGATCACTGCCAGATACAAGGAAATTGATAATGAAATACGCAAAATGTGCAAAAAGGCAAAAGAAGACTAGCTCAACCAAAGATGTCTACAGGTTGAAACTATGGAAAGTAAACCAAATTTAAGAGGGATGCACACATAAATAAAGAGAATGACTAATAAAGACAAAAAAGCTGCAGGAAACAGCTGTATTGCAAACAAAGAGGGAAGAATGCTAACAGATAACAAAGATATAATCGATAGATGGCAGGAATATATAACAGAATTATTTGATGACGAAAGGGACAAAAATTCATTTATAAAATATACGTCCTGCTATGAAATCCTGAAATCTGAAGTAGAAAAAGCTATAAAACAAACAAAGAAAAAGGGAAAGCACCAGGATCTGACAATATACAGATAGAGATGATACAGGCACAAGAAGATTTTGGCATGAAGTGATCACAGACATATGCATTGACATACACCATACAGGATACATACAAAATTAACTAAAAACATGGACTTTCATTGCATTACCTAAAAAGAATGGTGCAGTTGAATGCAGTGATTTTAGAACAATAAGCCTAATGAGCCAGGTAACAATTTTACTAAAAGATATACAGGGAAGGATTCATAATAAAATCAATACTGAATTAGATGAGCAGCAATTTGGATTATAAAAAAAATAGCGGGACAGAAGAAGCCATATTCAGCATGAGGACATTTATTGAAAAATGCATAGAAGTAAACAAAACAATATATGCCTGCTTCATTGACTACACCAAAGCTTTTGAGAGAGTACACCATAATCAACTTATAGACTGCCTAAAAGATATGAATCTGGATGATACAGACATACGACTAATATCTAATTTGTACTGGGAGCAAACAGCAATAATAAAATATAACAAGGAGAACTCTACATCCACTGATATAAAAAGAGGAGTAAGACAAGGATGCATCCTATCACCAAGCTTGTTCAATCTATACACTGAGCAAATTTTTAAAAACATCACAGAGATGCCAGGCCTAAACATTAATGGAAAGATAATCAATAACCTAAGATATGCTGATGATACTGTATTTCTAGCAGAAAATCCTAAAGATCTACAACAATTACTTAATGTAATAAACATGACGAGCAAAACATATGGACTAGAATATATATGAATATCAAAAATACTAAAACTATGATCATAAACAAAAAAATTCTCAAGACCTGCAAATAAATATTAAAGCTGAAGGAATAGACCTGGAGACAGTTCAACGAGCTACAACTACCGTGAACATACTACAACCAGTGATGGAAAATGGGAAATAAACAAAAGAATAGGTATGGCAAAAAGTAATTTTAATGCCATGAAAAATATACTAACATCAAAACAAATAACTCCAGGGCTAAAACTAAGAATAGCAAAATGTTACATTTTCTCAATATTTTTGTATGGTGCAGACACATGGACATTAGACAAGAAAACAGAACAGAAAATTAAAAACCTTTGAAATGTGGATTTATAGAAGAATAACTAGAATTTGATGGAAAGAAAAGAAAACAAAAGGATGAAGCTTTAAAAAAACTAAAAATGAAAAAAGAACTACTAAACACAATTCAAACAAGACAAATGAAATTTTGGGGGCATATTGAAAGATATAACAGCCTAATAAAAGTAATATTGGAAGGGAAAATACAAGGTAAAAGAGGTAGAGGCAGACCAATACTAACATAAACGAGTAACATCAAAAGATGGACAGGTCAACCTATGACAATCTGCACCATCAAAGCAAAAGACAGAGTGGATTGGCGCTCCATGGTAGCCAACCTTCGATGCGGAGACGGCATGATGATGATGATGATGTGGTTTAAAATGAGAAAAAGAGAACGCGTTAAGAGTGCACATATGAATACTAATGTGCGTGTGTGTATGCGTGTGTGTGTGTGTGTGTGAGTGAGAGAGAGAGAGAGAGAGACGTGAGAGGGTGCCATTGTGTACGAGAATGAACTAAAATTATATTTGCTATTATTGTGTAATGTTTGTTCATAAATGTTTCTCCGAGTGCTGTTAAAACATTGCTCTTCACGTACCACTTATGTTGTTCATCAAAGCATAACAACTGAAGAAGTCAGATATGAGAGATCTAGAACTTTGTATCCATATCAGACATGTTTGTCACGTTTTCCTGGTACAAGAATCCATATAGTTTTACTCACATATGGTACATCATCATCATCATAGTCATGTGCCATGCCGGTTAGCATAAGCGATCATGTCCTTCCACAATCTTCTCTCCACCGTGCATCGTATCAATTCTGTTGACGGTTTTCCATTCCATGACACCAAACTATCTAGCATTTTCTCTCTTTGTCATCCGCAATCTCTCTTTTTTCCCTGTATTTTGCCAGTTGTAACCAAGTATCCCCACTTTCCTCTTCTCATGATGTGCAGAAAAATGTTGATTGTTAGAAATGGTACAGATGATCATAAACATATAGACACTAACACTATAATACAGAGTGTCCCACTCGCTACCGAACACAGTATGTTGTCAATAATTCTAAGACCAATTAAGATATTGCAACGAAATTGGAACAGAGGTCCGCCTGTTTGTGTGAGAAATGTTTTGTAGTGTGTGTGTTTGTGGCTCTAAATTTTGCGACACGCCTGCCTACATGCCTCTCTGTTGATCTGTGTCATTTGGTTGAAGACGTCCACACAATAAGTTTATTGTTCGTGTGTATTAGTGAAGCACTGGTGCGTTTACATAGGAACATGTGTTGGTACACTCCATAGAAGAGAGAGTTTAGTGGTTTTACCACTAAAGAAATTCATGTTTCGTTACCAAGTGAGACACTCTAAACTTATACTCAAAATTTGAGGCGTGGCGTGTTTATTTCTCTTATTTCTTGTGTTACGGTCTTCATTCACCGAGGTTATGTATTAATGTGCCATAGATATTTTCACACGAGTAAATAATTTCACTATTAGTGAAGAATAAGAGAAATGGCCACGCAACCGACAACATATATAATCAGAGAGAGAGAGAGAGAGAGAGAGAAAATGAGCAAATTTCGGCTACACGATGAGAAGAAATAACTAGAGAGGCTCACAATTTGAAGCCACAGGGGAGAATAGTAAAAGGCCGACCTCGAGATGTACTCCTTCTTCCTCATCCTCCTCATCCACTTTCGTCTTCCTTCTCCTCATGCTTTTTCAATTCCTCCTCCTCCTCCTCTTCTTCTTCTTCTCTTCTTCTTCTTCTTCTTCTTCTTCTTCTTCTCTTCTTCTTCTTCTCTTCTTCTTCTTCTTTCTCTTCTTCCTCTTCTTCTTCTCTTCTTCTTCTTCCTCTTCTTCTTCTCTCTTCTTCTCTTCTTCTTCTTCTTCTTCTTCTTCTTCTTCTTCTTCTTCTTCCTCTTCTTCTTCTTTCTTCTTCTTCTTCTTCTCTTCTTCTTCTTCTCTTCTTTCTTCTTCTTCTCTTCTTCTCTTCTTCTTCTCTTCTTCCTCTTCTTCTTCTTCTTCTTTCTTTCTTCTTCTTCTCTTCTTCTTCTTCTTCTTCTTCTTCCTCTTCTTCTTCTTCTCTTCTTCTTCTTCTTCTTCCTCTTCTTCTTCTTCTCTTCTCTTCTTCTCTCTTCTTCTCTTCTTCTTCTTCTTCTCTTCTTCTCTTCTTCTCTTCTTCTTCTTCTTCTCCTCTTCTTCTTCTTTCTTCTTCTCTCCTTCTTCTTCTTTCTTCTTCTTCTCTTCTTCTTCTTCTTCTCTTCTTCTTCTTCTTCTCTTCTTCGTCGTCTTCTTCTTCTCCTCTTCGTCTTCTTCTTCTTCTTCTCCTCTTCGTCTTCTTCTTCTTCTTCTCCTTCGTCTTCTTCTTCTTCTTCCTCTTCACGTTCACCCATTAACTGGGTGTGGATGTGGTGTGTCGCTAGTTCCCGACATGTAGAGATATCTGCGCCTTTCGGCCAAACACATCTGTTTTCATCATTCGGCGTTTTCTAATTAAACACTCTTTGCTCCGACAGCTACCATCTTGGCCTGTTGTTGTGATGCAGAAAAAAAAACACGGAACCTACTGTTCTTCGCTCTTATCCTAGAGGGCTGGACATTGGACTTTACAACCCAGTGGACGGTAAAGATGAAACCTCGGATTCGATTTTTTAAAAAAATTCTCACCTCTCATGGTGGGATTCGAACCTCGTACCTTCTTGTCCAGAAGCCTACATCTTACCTCTAGACCGCTTTGTCTGCGGCCAAAAATAATGATTTTCTTTCCAGTGGCTACTTGTAAAGAAGACAGGATACAGACAAGAAAATCACTGGAGTCTGTAGAAATGTGGTTTTACAGAAGAATGTTGAGAATACCATGGACAGCTAAGAAGAGTAATGAAAATGTTCTGAGAGAGGCCAAAGCAAAAAGAGAGCTAATTTCCAATATTAGGAAGAAACTTAGCTTTCCAAAAAATCAGGAAGATACTATGCAATCCATTTTTGACAATAGAAACAAGAAAAAGAGTTCTTAAATGTTATGTATAGCCAGTCTTAACATATGGGTGCGAATCATGGACAATAGGAAAACAGACAAGAAAATCACTGGATTCTGAAGAAATGTGGTTTTACAGATGAATGTTGAGAATACCAAGGACAGCTAAGAAGAGTAATGAAGATGTTCTGAGAGAGGTCAAAGTAAAAAGAGAGCTAATTTCCAATATTAGGTAGAAACAATCATAATTTTGTGGCCATGTAATGAGAAGAGAACAACTGGAATATATTGTAACAACTGAGAAAATTGAGGGACGAAGAGATAGAGGGAAGCAAAGAGAAAGATACCATACAGCTTAAGAGAATGGCTTGGCAGAAGGTCAACAACAGAAATGATAAATAGCTGTCGAGATCGAAAGTTGTGGAGAGATATGATCACCTACGCCAGTAGGCCCGGTACTTGATGATGATGAGGAAGAAACAATCATTATTTTTTGGCCATGTAATGAGAAGAGAACAACTGGAATATATTGTAACAACTGGAAAAATTGAGGGACGAAGAGATAGAGGGAAGCAAAAAGAGCAGATACCAGACAGCTTAAGAGAAAGGCTTGGCAGAAGGTCAACAACAGAAATGATAAACAACTGTCGAGATCGAAAGTTGTGGAGAGACATGATCACCTACGCCAGCAGGCCCGGTACTTGATGATAACCTATAAAGAAATATCACTTTTGCTGTAGTTTCTTTTAGAATTGTTTCGTTGCTCTTTCTAACTGCCTACGGTATACTAAGCATTCTTGTATAATAACCATGTCTCTGTAGCATCCAAAGACCTAGATGCCTTGTGTATGGTTATCCATTATTTTCTTTCGCCTATCAGGATTGGTTTTACAATACCACGAAGAACACTTTTCTTACTTTTATTACAAGGGATAGGCTGTGTAATATTTTTCCCGTTCTTTTAGAATCCAAACTGTGCATTTGTTATTGTGCACTTCACCTCAGCCGTGGATCTATCATCTGAAGTTATTATCGACCCTAAGTGTTTGAATTCATTAGTTTAGTTTAGTTTAGTTTAGTTTAGTTTAGTTTAGTTTAGTTTAGTTAGTTTAGTTTAGTGTAGCGTAGTTTAGTTTAGTTTAGTGTAGTGTAGTTTAGTTTAGTTTAGTTTAGCTTAGCTTAGCTTAGTTTAGTTTAGTTTAGTTTAGTTTAGTTTAGTTTAGTTTAGTTTAGTTTAGTTTAGTTTAGTTTAGTTTTGTTTTTAGTTTAGTTTAGTCGACAGATTATCTTCATTGCACAAAGGACAACCACAAAGTGCTTAGAATCGCTAATCAACACAATCTCTAGTATGAAGCACGCCCACCACATACTAGCAAAATCACTGAAGATGGCTTAAGTTCAGATACGTGAACTCCACTGATCCAGCGATGACCTTCACCTTAAACTCCTTAGTCGCCTCTTACGACATGCCTGGCTGATGACAGTGACTCTTCTCTTCTCTCCCCTGACTGTACTCACATATTTACTATTTATGTGACTGACTTATTTCGAGACAAAGTAATGACAGCGAGTAAGAACACAAACAACAAGCACCTCCAAATGCTGTAGCCAAGAACAAGTGAATATTATTTTAATCTTCTAACGGCAGTACATATGTTATGAGACATTACTTATACTAATAATGAACTAAGCTAGAAAACTACTAACGTATGTGTGGGTTAAGGAATTAGAACCGCGCTTATAAAATATTAATTTGAAGAATGTGTTAAATGAGGAAAAACGCAATACAACCTTAACCATAATTGTTGAAAAAAAGATAGAATTATAACGAAAATGTCACTTTGAGATTATCAAGTGTAGCTGTGCTTTTGCCTTATCCTGTAGTTAAGGGATTCTGTCAAATTTGTTTAGTTTAATTTAGTCGATATATCACTTTCAATGCGCAACGATCAACCTCAAAGTAGGGCAAAAGGAAAGAAATGCATAAGACCGCGAAGCTGCAGGAAAGCTAATTGCAAGGAGAAATGAAAAAAACAAATCTATATTTAAAAAAAACGGTATGGTTAATATAAAAAAAATAGTAAAGTGCCACCTTCATACAAAGTGGCGTATAGGGAATATGGTGTTAGTGAACATAAATTTTACAGACCTTCGTCACATGATTTTGGGGTAATGTGGTCGGTATTACGCCCGTGACGCTTTAACTTTCCCAGAAAAAAATCCGGTTCCCATTAAAAGCTGGGTGAACCCGGAAGCCGTCGGTTGGGATCGAACCCTACATCTTGTCCTTTGTAGTCCAGTTCACTAACCGCTGAGCTATCGCGGCTCCCGGTATGGTTAAAGCTTTACGTAATAAGTGGACTACACAAATTAGAACAACGTTTCGGCTGAATAGGCCTTCAGCAGGAACAAACACACAACACGAACTCAGATGTATTTAAAATTGTTTTTTTAATTATAATAATAAATAATAATGAAAAAATACAAATATTTAAAAAAAAATAAATAAATTTTGTTTGTAAAATAATAATAAATAATCATCATCATCATCATGTACCCTGCCGGTTGGCGTAGGCGATCATGTTCCTCCACAATCTTCTATCTACAGTGCATCGTATCAGTTCTGTTGTTGACTGTTTTCCATGCCATGACACCAAGCTATCCAGTGTATATCAGAAAATAGTGTATACAGAATATCATAAAAAAATGTCGAACTATATATAATTTTTTATTATCTATTTTTTAAAGTTATTTATTATTTTAAATATATACTGGTAAGTATATCGATATGGAGCTATCGCGACTCCCAAATATATATATGTGTTTATGTTGTATGTTTGTTCCTGCTAAGGGCTATTGAGCCGAAACGTTGTTCTAATTTGTGTCCACTTAATACTTAAAACTTTCACATAACGTTTTTTTTCCTATTTTTTTCTATATATTATTTTTTTTCATTTCTCCCAACTCCAAAGTGCTCAGTTCCTCCACGAAGCACATCTCTCAGTATGAAGCTTGCTCTTCACTCAATATTCCTTCCACCACTTTTACGTGATCATCGGTAGGTGAGTAGGTAATACGCACGATTCCTGATCTAAAGAGCCTGGATTCACTTCCTTCATATGGTGAATTTCTTTTTTAGGAGCGAAAAGACTCTAGATTTCACCCAGCCTCTAGATGTATTATCAGAGATTTTACTTGGAAGTAGAGGCGCCTTGGCGTGATCCTGGCCACATCTCCTGAAAATGTACCGTGGTCATAGAAAAAAAATATAGTCACTAACACAATATTCTAATGGGAGCCGAGATAGCTTAATGGTTAGTCAACTGGACTACAAAGGACAAGAGGTAGGGCTCGATCCCAACCGACGGCTTCCGGTACACCCAGCCTTTAATAGGTACCGAATTTTTTTCTGGGAAAGTAAAGCGTCACGGGCGTAATACCGACAACATTACCACAAAAATCATGTGCCGAAGGTCTAAACATTTTTTGGTCACTAACACCATATTCCCTATACGCCACTTGGCGTGACAGAGGTTACTTTACTACTTACAATATTCAAATATGTCTGGCAAGACGCGGAGAAAATATTACAAAGAATCTATAAAAAAAAAACATGTTTTGGCAACAAACAGCAGCCATCAGAATTGGCAATCAGACAGGACAGTGTCAATATATAAAACAAAGAGTCAGACAAAGCTGTATTTTGTCGCTGGTTTTGGTCTCACTTTACAGCGAAAATATTTAGAGATCAATAGTAGACAAAACAACAAATTAGTGTCAACTCTCACAATATAAACAATCTGCAATATATGGAAAATGCAGTCTTAATATCAGAGACGGAGAATGAACTACAATAAATGATAGACATAATAGAGTGAAAGAAAGCAACAAAGAAGCCTCAGCCTAAACAGTAAGACAACAAAGGTAATGGTCATATCGAAGAAAGAATCATCGCTATCATGTAACATAAAAATAAAGAGAACAAATTTGAAACAAGTGCAACGCGTCAAATACTTGGGCAGAATAATAACATGAGATGGAAGACGTACCGCAACAATAAACGCAGAATAATAAATCAGATGGAAGATACCGCAACAATAAACGGCAGAATAATAACATGAGATGGAAGACGTACCACAACAATAAACGGCAGAATAACTCAGTCAAAATAGCATTTCAGAAAATGAAAAACGTCTAGCGCACAAAGATTATGTCAGTTGAAGTGAGAGTTCAGCAGTGTTACATAGAGCCAAATCTGACCCATGGAAGCGAATTATGGACAGCAGACGAATGAAAAGACGATTAGAGGCCACAGAGATGGGATATCTCAGAAGAATGTTGAGAGTTGCCTAACAGTAACTATGAAATTCTCAGAGAAGCCAACACATAATTGGAGCTGCTACAATCATCAAAAGAAACAATACACATTTTTCGGGTATATCATTCGAAGAGGGAAGTTGAAATATTTACAACTGGCAACACACATGGAAAGAGAGATTGTGGGTGACAAAAAGAGACGATACTAGATCATGTGATGTCGTGGCGTAAGAAAACAGTCAACAACAGAATTGATACGATGCGCTATGGATGGACATGATCGCCCACGCTAACCGATGTGGCACATGATGATGAATATATCTTTTCTGTTACAAATGGCATTTATATTGTTTTTTTTTATTTATCTATTTTCATTTCCTAAATAATCCGGCTGACTCAGCAGGTCGGTAAGGGATAAATGTTTTATGCTCAGAGAAATATACAGAAGATGGAGATAGATAAATATAAAGTAGCAAAAACATGTAGAGGAATTCAAATACCTAAGAAGTTTAGTGACAAACAATAATTTTCAAACAGTAGAGATAGAATCAAGATGCAACAAAGCTTGTCAAATCATTGGACAGTTATCACCACTATTGCCCACCAAGGAAATAACTCTGGAGGCAAAACGAGCACTATACAATACAATCTTTCCTCCCAACGTTGTGCTGCCAATGCCAGTCCTGGACCCTAGATGCAAAAACAATAAGAAAAATAACCTCTACTGAGATGAAATGTGTTAGACGAATGGCACGAAATAGTCTGAGAGATAAGATCAGAAATGAAGAACTGAGAAAAAAGCTAGGAATAGTCCCCGCCATAGAATATATAAGGAAACAACAGATACAATGGTTTGGCTACGTGACAAGGCAGAAAGATTAAAACACAACACAACGAGCCTTCAGCAAACGTTTTGAGAACACCAGACCCTAGGGTCGACCGCAAGAAAGATGGATCGATGGAGAAGCACTAGGAAACATAACAGCATCAGAGGCGAACAGAAGAGCAAAAGCCCGCAAATTATATCTCCTCTCGACGCTGAAAGGCAGATGAGGAAGGAAAGTAGAAGAAGAAGATCCGGTGTAATCTAGGACAGTATAGGTGTAACATTTGCTGCTGGCGAGGTTCTTATTCTTCTAACTTTTTAGCTCCCAGTGGAGCATAGGTCTTCAACAAACACTTTCAGCTCCCAGTGGAGCATAGGTCTTCAAAAAACACTTTCAGCTCCCAGTGGAGCATAGGTCTTCAACAAACACTTTCAGCTCCCGGTGGAGCATAGGTCTTCAACAAACACTTTCAGCTCCCAGTGGAGCATAGGTCTTCAACAAACACTTTCAGCTCCCAGTGGAGCATAGGTTTTCAACAAACACTTTCCAAGTCGTTCTGTATGTTGCCACTCTTTTAAGATCATTCCATGTCTTCCCCATTATCTTCATTTCTGCTTCTAACTGTCTTCTCCAAGGTGAGGTTGCTGATTGTTAAATGTCTATCAAAAACTGTAGCCGCATCTTGAAGAGTAGTCGTCCGTGTGACTACCAGGTCCCTGACCACTCTCATGGAGAGGGGGGGGGGATGGAAACAGAGCCACTGTCACCTGCCATATATGTCGTACGAGGCAACTAGTAAGCTTTGGGGACAAGATCTCCGGCGGTGCTACGGAATTTGTGCATCTGAGCTGAAACCATCTTTAGTGCTTTCGCTGGCGCGTGACGGAAGTGCATCATTCTGAGGAACGTGGTGAGCGGAGGATCTGGACACTCTTGTGTTGTGTCTTGTGCAACAAGAATGATCTGTGGAGCAGGCATGACTAGAACAGATGTCTATAAAGAAACTCTATTTTCTGTCACATTTGTTGTGTGTGAAAGTTAGTAGTCAAAAGCTTTTAATGAGATCATCCGATAATCTTTACAACATTTCTATGTATAAACTGGCTAGACAAAGTCAGTAATACAAAGTGCAGGAAAGAGGATAAACAGCAATTACCGGCCAACGATAGCGTTGGGTAGCTCACGTGATTGGAAGAGGTCCAGAAGAATCACAAGAACTCTACGCAGCGGATTCCGAAGTGAAGATGAAGATTGACCATTACTAAGTTCTTGGCCACAGCATTTGGAGATCGTCTTCCTCGTTGCCATTACTTTTCATAATTCTCAGTGAGTCAGGTACCCATTTCTTTATAAGCTGAGTCGAATGGAGAGAGCGAGACTGTTTTCGATCCCACATTCTCTATAATTACAAGCCATTGCTTTACCACAACGCTACAGCCGCTGTCAAACAAACTGACTGACGACAATTGAAACAGAAATGAGTATTGTGGACAAGATCTGGAGTACCCTGTGAAGAATGACAACTCACCGCCATAAATGGAGAAACACTGTTGCCTGAAACATGCCACACATTGAGTAAAGATCAGTTACTGCAATATCTATCTGCCATCAAGAAAGGAAAAGTAGGCACATTTATTTAGGCACCGTCTGTTGTCCTTGCTTGTCAGTATGGCATTTAGCGTCTTGACTGACGGTTGGTAGCAAGCAATCATGATAAGTCAGTAGTTTTGTAAAGCATTAGTGTCGTATACTGGGTGCTGCTTTACTGAATATCATCTCTCGTGACTATATCTGCCAATATTGGACAGACAGATCCATCCACAGAACAAACATGGTATATGTGTGGTACCTGTCACTGTCTCTTTTCTCTTGCGCCTTTTGTCTTCTGAATTTGATGTCAGCACTGTCTCGAAAGTTGCTGTGCTATTTTTTTATTGTTCTCTCCAAGTGCTACGATATGCAGCCACATTTTCCCAGTTTCTTTCACTGATAAAAAGTTGTTTGTATACAGTCCTTGCTTGGATACAGTTTGAAAACCTCTGCTCCAGTTGACAAGGGAACCACGACCACCGCTGCTATGGGCGGGACAATGACCCAGTAAAGAATGTTCACTCTCACATCTCCCACGGTTGGATGTTCGCACGTAGAAAACAGTGTTTCAGACAAGACTAAACCTAGCGGTAAGCTCCCCTGTTGCCAGGCGCTGAAATCAAAAGGGAAGAGAAAGTAAAAAAAAAAAAAGGCCAGACTCAGTGGTTTTCACAATTTTAAGCACTTTTGTGGTTCTATGTATTCATTCATATATCCCAGCTGTTTGTTTATGCTATTTTAGTGGTTTTGGTAATTTTCAAAATCCAGTATTTTCTCTCTTTGTCGTCCGCGATCTCTCTTTCCTTTTATTGAGTTGTAACCAAGTATTCCAACTTTCCTCTTCTCATGATGTGCCCAAAATATGTTGATTACTTCTTTCTGGTGTTTTTTAAGAGCTCCCTTTTTGTGCTGGCCTCTTTGAGAACTTTCTCATTGGTCTTTTTAGCTGTCCAGGGAGCTTTCAACATTCTTCTGAGAAATCCCATCTCTGTTGCCTCTAATCGACTTTTCATTTGTTTGTGTATTGTTCATAATTCGCTTCCATGGGTCAGAATTGGTTCTATATAGCATCGATGAACTCTCTTTCTCATTTCTATTGACATTGATTTGTTGCATAAGATATTTTTCATTTTCTGAAATGCTATTTTGGCCTGAGCTATTCTACTTTTTATTTCTGTGTTGCATCTTCCATCTGATGTTATCACTGTGCCCAAGTATTTCAAACGTTGCACTTGTTGTAAGAATACCTTAGATTATTTATATTATGACCTTCAATTGTTATTCCAGGCATGCCCCTTATGGATCTTAAAATAATATAAATATAAATATTAAACAAATCTGGTGGCAGCACACAACCTTTCCTAAGACACTGTTTTATTTGTTGAAACATTCCCAATTGATTTCCAATTATTATGGCCGCTGTTTGTTGCCAGTACATGTTCTTTATTATTCTCAGATCTTTGCTGTCGACGTTTATGATTTCTAAAATTTTGATTATTTCTTGGTGCTTTACTTTTTCAAATACTTTGGTATCATCTATAAACATTGGTATAGATCTGTTTTCACCTCAATGGCTGTTTCTACTATAGATCATATGACGCATTTTTCATATCATTGTTCGTACCTTTAGCTCCAGCAAAACCACAATGTTTATTATTAATTTCTGCACTGTTTTTGTTTTCTAAACCCTATAAGCGACTTTAATCTGTCAAACACTGGACTGGCTAGGTTCTATTCAGAACCCACCACAGGCCGATAAAGTACTTGATTCACTATTCCTGACGCAAATGACTTATGATGACTCACTGACTACTGACTGAGTATTCAGTGAACGCACTGTTAACATATGTATATGGCGTCTCGACCTGATAAATAAGAACTAAAAATTAACTACATCTCCTTGTTTAATCGCAAAGTGTTTAATGACAAGCTGCAATCCTGGACAATTTATCCAATCTGTGTTATCTACTAGTTAGTCTACCATATCTAATCCATTACCACAGTTGTTTTATTTACTTGGTTTGCACCGCACAAAAGTATATGTTTTTATGATTATTTAATAGTCGTTTTAATGATTTATTTTAAATTAATTTTAGTGGAAATTAATGATTCAATCAATACATTTTCTGATAATGTTACGTTGACCTCTGCTATTCTACTTGTTATATCTGTGGTGCATTTTCCATTTTCTGATAATGTTACTTTGACGTCTGCTATTTTACTTGTTTTTATCTGTGATGCATTTTCCATTTTCTTATATTGTTACTTTAACCTCTGCTATTTTACTTGTTTTTATCTGTGATGTGACCTCTGCATTTTCCATTTTCTTATATTGTTACTTTAACTCTGTTACTCTGTGATGCATTTTCCATTTTCTGTTACCTTGCTATTTTCTTATATGTGATGCATTTTCCATTTTCTGAAATGTTACTTTGGCCTCTGCTATTCTCTTCTTGTTATATCTGTGGGCATTTTCCATTTCACGTTGTGCTTTTACCAAGATGCCAACGGTGTAGATTGAGTTATTTGCGGGTCATCATCATTGCACTCCGAACATATCTATAGGTGCTCAGATCCCCTCCTCAGCAATTCCCGCAGTGTCCAGCGACTGACGACTCCAGTTCTATGTTGGTTGATAAGTCTTCTTACACGGCCACTATGTTTCTCATTTCTGGCTGTGCCCATCTTAACTCCCATCTCCATCATCCGAAGAAGTGACGTGGATCTGTGTTTGTCGAAGTCCTGTGCTACTTCAAGGGAGTAGATGTTTGTGTGCAAAGTATTTTGAACCAGGGCACATGTTTGTGTCTTGTGATTACTACCAAGCCATGCCGTCTTTCATGTACACATAAATCCCCATTTTCCACTTGAACCTGAGTGAGCCGATTGGTTTATTAAATGAGATTGATATCTCTGTCCTTAACAGGCCAGTCAGTTTTTCATTTGCATCTGAAAAATAAGAAATACAAGAAAACGCCATTTCACACTGCTTGATGTATGGTATTAGATCTCATAGTTGTTTTTTTTATATTGAGTAATGTTGTCAGCATTCTATCTATCTATTGTCCTTTCGAGCCGAAGACGGCACATAGGGCAGAACTACAATCTCAAAAACAGAAACCTTGCGTGCCAAAATGGCACATATTGCAGAGATCACTGCCTCTAAAATCTATGGTTCTGTTTCCATAACAATGCTTTTTACAATGACAGCTTGTCAAGCCAACGATCAGCCTCCTTAGTCGCCTCTTACGACATGCCTGGAAGGTCACAGTGTCACTATTCTTTACTTCCCACATAATGAGGCCCCAGTAACACACGTGAGGGAGATATATATATATATATATATAATATATAAATATATATATATATATCATCATCATCATCATCTTCATCAAGCATTACAGTCCATTTAATTTGTATTCCTCTTAAAATGTGGTACATACGAGTATTTAGGTAAGTATTTAGGTAAGTGTTTAGATAAGTATTTAGATAAGTAATTAGATAAGTATTTAGGTAAGTATTTAGATACGTATTTGGATAAGTATTTAGGTAAGTGTTTAAATAAGTATTTAGGTAAGTGTTTAGATAAGTATTTAGGTAAGTGTTTAGATAAGTATTTAGGTAAGTGTTTAGATAAGTATTTAGGTAAGTGTTTAGATAAGTATTTAGGTAAGTGTTTAGATAAGTATTTAGGTAAGTGTTTAGATAAGTATTTAGGTAAGTAATTAGCACTGAGTGACTGTGGATCTCGCACACCTCTCTCTAAGTCTTATATTTTCTTATTTATTCTCATCAGTTTCAGTTACTTTCTTCAATATAGATAGATTCTATTCCATTTATCCAGTGTGCTCGTTTGTTTATTTATGTTGTTGTTGTTGTTTTCTGAGAAAGGCCGTATGTAGGTTGATACCTCATTGTTTTGTATTGTTCTTCTTCAGAAAACTGTCACAATACGCTGTGATCAACTCGTTGTCTGTCACTATCTCTACTGCAACATTGCAATTATTTGCCTATTCCCCTGAGTGAACCACTTTGATAGCAAGAGCTCGGAAAAAAAATAATTACTTCAGACAATCAAATATAACTCTACATGTAAACGTTACATTGCTAAATAGAATTAACGAACAAAGAAACCTGTATCGTAAAGTGTCATTCTCTTTTAACGCTTTTAAATGGCAAAGAAGGATGGAATAACAAATAAGACAACAGAAAATATAACTAAAAGTTCGAGCAATAATAATATTGATTTGAAACAGAATGTGAGGAGAAATGAATGGGTGGAGGAGAATGAAATACAAAAGGAAGTTTTGAACGGTTTAATATGAAGAAATGATAATTAAGACTTTTTCTTCCACAATACCCAAAGTATGCTAAAGAAGACCGGAAAGAACAAAACAAGATTAATGAGGTGCATTGTGACCTTCTCGGAAGACAAATAATAATAAATTAATAATATTAAGTTTTTATTATTTGTCTCCAGTCTAAACCATTGGGAACTACTATTCGTGCTGTTTCGTCCTATAACTGTTTATCTGCAACGCATGTATTCAGCCACACCCTATCCGGGAGATACTTGTCTTAATAGGAAAATGCAGTTATACAATTTATTCCCAAGTTGTATTCATAACCCTATGTTATAGTCATGAATGCACATGCGTGAACGACATCGAAAGTAATAGTAACCTTTTCTAGGTTGCTTAGCTGGCAGTGTTTCGTACTGCAAATTATCTCGTGACAAGCCGCTGTATCGAGGAGTACGGGTTCGATCCTGCTTCGTGCTGTCTGTTGTTCTTTGGGGTTTTTTTGTTGTTAATTATTTTTTGTTTTTTTTCGAGCGTGGTAAATATACTTCCTCATCTGAAATGGTTCTCTGGTCTTATCTGCTTTGTTGTACAGACTTTTTTCTGCAGGTCAGACTTTCGATTTCTTGTTAATGGTATTTGATCTTGCAGTACATGAGACTGAGAGTACCACAGCCGCAAGCCACAGCCTTGGAGATATGTTCTGTAAAGGTGTCCTCTTAGGCCACGTTGCTCTAGTCTACTAAGTCTGAAGAGTTTGGCCTGTTTGTGTCTTTTGGACCTGTTTCTATCGTTGTAAAGAACCACGCTTTTTTCCTTTCATATATTTTCTTTCCAAAGATACTGCAGATGGATGACATTCGCTACAGGGCTAGAACCCTTCTCTGTTTTTTCCCCCCTCGAGGACAAGAAATATGTTGTTTTTCTTTCTTAAATTAACCCTTTTTTCTATGAGACCATATTAAATCTATTGAGCTGCGATAGCTCAGTGGTTAGTGAGTTGGACTACAAAGGACGACAGGTTCGATCCTGATCGACGGCTTCCGGGTTCACCCAGTCTTAAATTGGTACAGGATTTTTCTGGAAAAGTAAAGCGGCACAGGCGTAATACCGACCACATTACCACAAAAATCATGTGCTGAAGGTCTGTAAAAATGATGGTCACTAACACTATATTTCCCTATACGCCACTTGGCGTGACGGGGGATCTTTACTTTTATATTAAACCTACTCGCGCTAGCGTTTTCGGGTTGATGATTTTCGCGAAGTATTAATTTCTTGAGCAGATTTGTCAGCATGACTCATTATAACGCTACAAGATTCTTCATCATTCATGGATGATTTCCCCGCCTAGAGTTGCACCTAAACGAGCCTCAGTGAAGGTTGTCAGGACCTTTGCCCTACCGTCCACACACCACGGAAAGTAAAAACTACCACCATCTTGGAACGAAGAAAAACAACCATTAACATGTATTATTATCATTTATTTACAAATGACATATGACAGCATTCATAGATTGTCCTTGTGGAATATCTTGAAGCATTATTGAATACCACCAAACATTACCAACATCATAAAAGACATATGTGATGGCTATACGTGTGCATTTCGCACAGAGGATGGCATGAGGGATTGGTTTCGGATTGAAACAGGAGTAAACCAATAATTCCCACTACTAACTTTGCTATATGGAATTATCATTAATTGCATATGAATAAATGTTACAAGGGCAATAATGGCATGATATGGTCATTATCATCATCAAGTACCGGGCCTACTGGCGTAGGTGATCATTCTCTCCACAACTTTCGATCTCGACAGTTCTTTATCATTTCTTTTGTTGACTTATGCCAAGTTATTCTTTTAAGCTGTCTTTTATTTTTTCTCTTTGCTTCCCTCTATCTCTTCGTCCCTCGATTTTTCCAGTTGTTACAATATATTCCAGTTATTCTTTTCTCATTACATGGCCCCAAAAAATGATGATTGTTTCTTCCTAATATTGGAAATTAGCTCTCTTTTTGCTTTGACCTCTTTCAGAACATTTTCATGATATGGTACGACAAGGATTAAATGAAAGATCTAGGTTTTACAGATGATATAGTGCTCCTAAAGTGATAATATTAACAGGATGCAAAACATCACAGATACTTAATCATCCATGGCGGAAAAAACGGGCTTGAAATCACAGGCATAAAACAAGAATAAAGAAAAATAAACAAGAAAGGAAAATATACATCGAAATCTTTTTTCAAAATTTGGGTGGACAACTATATATATCTTGGTAATAATATAGATCTGGAAGGTGAATCAGTGAACGAGATCAGAAGAAGGATAACAAAAGCAACAGCAAATTTTAAAAACCTGGACAAAATATGGAAATCGAAAATACTAAGCAAGAAAGCTAAACTAAGAATTGTCAATTCAAGGGTATTATTAACCATTACCTGCGCATGTGAAAGCGTGAAAACAACAAAAGAGATTGAGAGAAAACTTAACAATTTGAAAAGAAATGCCTACAAATACTATGTGTACAATGTAATTAATTTAAGACTAATACAGAAATATGAGAAATGGCTATGCAGCCAACGGTCCCCTCTACAAATAGGAAGAGAAGGTGGACCTATGTCAGACATCATGTGTTGAGTAGAGACAAAGGGAGAACAAAACATGCTGTCGTATGGGGAAACTACAGGATACAAAGAGTAAAACCTAAAGAAACACTAGAAAAGAACACTTAAAGCAAAGCTACACTTAATACTTATAGGAAAGTTACACTTAACACTTAAAGCAAAGTTACACTTAATACTTACAGCAAAGTTACACTTAACATTTAAGCAAATTTACACTTAACACTTAAAGGAAAGCTACACTTAACACTTAAAGCAAAGTTACACTTAACACTTAAAGTAAAGCTACACTTAACACTTAAAATAAAGTTACACTTAACACTTAAAGAAGTAAAATTACACTTAACACTTATAGGAAAGTTACACTTAACACTTAAAGCAAAGGTACACTTAACACTTAAAGCAAAGTTACACTTAACACTTAAAGCAAAGGTACACTTAACACTTAAAGCAAAGTTACACTTAACACTTAAAGCAAAGGTACACTTAACACTTAAAGTAAAATTAGACTTAACACTAAAAGTAAAGTTCCACTTAACACTTAAAGTAAAATTAGACTTAACACTTAAAGTAAAGTTACACTTAACACTTAACGTAAAGTTACACTTAACACTTAAAGTAAAGTTACACTTAACACTAAGAGAAGCAAAGTTTGTAGACTCATTAGATCTGATCGAACATCAGACATGAACAATGATGGATGGCAAATAACACAACGAACCTTATGCGAAGTCTAGCGGCGCGGGAAGGATTGAGATCGTGTCTTCTTCTGCTGCTGCGATCATGGCTCATTCAGACTAGAACTCCGGACTCTCTTATGAAAGCAGCTGGTCTGTTTAAGTGATTCGGTTGCTCCGTAGAGTTTCTCTTCCAGGGAGGTGGGTGTGGACCACATTGTCCTTCTAGGTCTGTGTACTGGGGCAATCCTGTAGAACATATTTTGTTGTTGTATTATCCAGGGTACAGTGGCATTGGCTGGTAGTTCCTATTTTGAGTTTGGTGAACATGTGGTTTCTCATTTTGTTGTGGCCAGTGCGTAGGCGAAGTATGCTACTCCAACTAGAGAAATGAAGTATTGTGAACATACGTCATTTTCTCATATAGCTGACCTCGGGTGTCTTCTTAATGACGAGGCACGAACCCTAAAACTCGGGCTGTCTTATAGGATCTATTCTTCCATTTATTAGGTACCGCCTACACATCGAACGTTGGCTACCATGGCGTGCCATTCATTAATTAGGTACCGTCTTACATCGAACGTTGGCTACCATGGCGTGCCATTCATTAATTAGGTACCGCCTACACATCGAACGTTGGCTACCATGGCGTGCCATTCATTAATTAGGTACCGTCTACACATCGAACGTTGGCTACCATGGCGTGCCATTCATTAATTAGGTACCGTCTAGACATCGAACGTTGGCTACCATGGCGTGCCATTCATTAATTAGGTACCGTCTAGACATCGAACGTTGGCTACCATGGAGTGCCATTCATTAATTAGGTACCGTCTAGACATCGAACGTTGGCTACCATGGCGTGCCATTCATTAATTAGGTACCGTCTAGACATCGAACGTTGGCTACCATGGAGTGCCATTCATTAATTAGGTACCGCCTCCACAGCGATGGTTGGCTACCATGGAGCGCCATTTTATTCTGTCTCTTGTCTTGATGGTACATGTTATCAACGGTTCACATGTCCTCATTTTGATGTTATCAGTTCACTTTAATCTTGGTCTGTCTCTGCCTTGTCTCTTGTCTTTTTCGAAGTGTGTTATGTACTTCATTTTATTTTATTTTCAGCTGATTTAAAACTTCCTTGTTTGTCTTCTTTTCCTTCCACCCAATTCTCTCCACATTTCAAAGTATTCAATTTTCATCTCTACTTTCTTACTTGTCCACGATTCTGCGCCATACAGGAAGGATGAATAAATATTGCGTATTTCAATTCATAGTTTTAGTTCTGATGTTCTTCACTTTGATGTGAGTATATTTTTCATTTTCTTAAAATTGCTTTTCGTTATTCCAACTTTTTTGTGTATTCCTGCCTTAGATTTTTCATCATTTGCCACATGTCCAAGATAGTTACATCCTTGAACTTTTTATCGGTTCTTTCTACTCTACATTAAAGACTGTAATTAATTTTAATATAGTATTGTAATGAAAACTACATCTAAAAAAATGTAGTCATACTAAACTCTTTCCCTACATTTCGACGCATCATGCGCCATGCCGATTTCGATCATGTACTTTTAGCCACACAGTGCGTCACTCTCAATTTAATTAGTGTGAACTGTCATCAAACCATATTCTTTTTAATATGTCTTGTATCATCTTGGTATTGGTGAAATATAATTCCTTGTTTAATTATCTAAAAAAAATCATATGTAGCATGTTAATGGTTGGATAAACATCATCATCATCAAGTACCCGGCCTAGTGGCGTAGGTGATCATGTCTCTCCACAACATTCGCTCTCGGCAGCTATTTATCATTTCTGTTGTTGACCCTCTGCCAAGCCATTCTCTTAAGCTGTCTGTTATTTTTTCTCTTTGCTTCCCTCTGTCTCTTCGTCCCTCAATTTTAATCAGTTGTTACAATATATTCCAGTTGTTCTCTTCTCATTACATCGCCAAAAAATGATGATTGTTTCTTCCTAATATTGGAAAATAGCTCTTTTTTTGCTTTGACCTTTCTCAAAACCTCTTCATTACTCTTCTTAGCTGTCCATGGTATTCTTAACATTCTTCTGTAAAACCACATTTCTACAGACTCCAGTGATTTTCTTGTCTGTTGTCCTATTGTCCATGACTCGCATCCGTATGTTTAGACTGGTTCTACGTAACATTTAAGAACTCTTTTTCTTGTTTCTATTGTCACAAATGGATTGCATAGTATTTTCCTCATTTTTTGGAAAGCTGCTTTTGCCTGAGCCATTCTGCATCTCACCTCTTTTGTACATCTTCCGTCTGAGGTTAACAAAGTTCCCAAATATTTAAATTCATTTACCTGTTTTAATATTGTTCCACTGGTCTTTATTTTGCACTGAGGTGATGTCTTTTTTGGATAAACATAAACATGTAGATTAATAATATATTTTTTTTTATGAAAAAAAATTGTCTCTGAAATCTCTACCGCTAAATTGATAAGAACGTTCCGTACTGAGAGAGTTAAGTTTAATTTGAATATAAAATGTTCCTATTCTCAACATTTCATTTCTATAACATCAAGATGAAGTCCGTACCCAATTGTAGAAAATGTGCATCATTTGTTGACAAACATGCATTTAACCTACAACATTCTCGTCACTTCCGGCAACCGATGTTCTGTCGAAGATGTTCCTGTTTGTACATCCAAGCTCGTACAAACATATTTCTCTCACTCAGCACAGAAAAGTGCTGCATCATCGGCGCATCGTTTGTCCGTGGACACCCCCTCCCCCTCATTGTACGAACAGCAAATTGAACTTTTTTATTCGCTTCTAACTTAATCATTGTTGTGAGAATGATATTTTAGTTGCACTGTGATTATGAAAATTTACATTTCAAAGTTTGGCAAAATTTGTTTCTTGTTCCTTTCGTGAATATTCTTCTTTTCATTTCTTTCTTTCTTTCTTTTTTTCCATCTTTCTTTCTTTCTTTTTCTTTCTTTCTTTCTTTCTTTCTTTCTTTCTTTCTTTCTTTCTTCTGATGACAAATAAAGGTATGGATAGCCATCTTCGTCATCCGCCCTTACAAAGACGTCAAGTGGACGTAGATGCGCTGTATGGAGGTTTGCAGCAAAACTGTCATATTTTCGTGCTTGTGCCCAACATATCCGATTTCATTACTTCATGTTTAGTACTTTAGTGCTTATAATGAATGATGATATCCCATGACGAAGGATAGTTCAGCTGCGTTCACTTTCGGTGCTGATATCCCTTATGTCTTTTGACGTGTGCTGTGTTTGCTATGATGGGCACCGCAGCTGCCTTTCTTTGTTTGGATATTCGATGAGATCTTAATTCAGATGATTCCACTGGCACGTGACGATTGAACAGTTATGGATTTTCATTCGTTTGCAGTGATACCTTGGCATGCGAATAACTATAACGATTTTTTCGACAATTCCAAATGTTGTAACAAAATTCATGTTAAAGCGTTTGATTAAAGAAACATAGTTTCATTGACTTGCTTTTGGAGTGGCAAAGAAGGCATCATTTAAAAAATAGTACGAACAAAACCCTGCCAAGAATATATAGAACAACAATAACTTAAATGGTTTGGTCACCTGGTCAGAATGAATCCTCACCAATCACCATCAAGGGCGTTCTTCTCGAGAATGCATGGAAAAAGATCAAGAGGAAGACCCAGAAGATGGATAGATGCAGTGACACAGACATGTAACAACAAAGGAAAATCACTAATTCAGACAATTCGAGCAGCTCAAGAACGACAAATGATATAAACCACGACACCTTTTAGGTATCAGTGAAAAGAGAAAAGAAGAAGATGGATAGATGCAGTGACACAGACATGTAACAACAAAGGAAAATCACTAATTCAGACAATTCGAGCAGCTCAAGAACGACAAATGATATAAACCACGACATCTTTTAGGTATCAGTGAAAAGAGAAAAGAAGAAGACAGAAGAAGCAGAACAAGGCATCAACTATTTATATCAGAAACAGTTGAAAAATGGAGAGAATGTAAAATAATTATGTTTAGTTGTAAAGACATAAAAATACGTATAAATGCAAAGCTACTGTAAAGCTGATGATAAAGGGGGAAAAAGTGGTATGGTTACAGCTTTACGTTGGTGAGGGAAAACACAAAATCAAGAGACGTTGCGGCTCTGTAGACCTTCAGTAGGAACAGCGGACAAAAAACGCACACAGAAATGTAAAGAATTGAAATTAACACAACATAGCAAAAAAATAATGAAATATCAGAAAAAGAAAATAAAGAAACAAATTAATTAAAATAAACTACTCTGGCGTGTTTGCTGTGACCGGGTCAGAAACTCAAGTCGAACAATTATGATATTTGCTGTCAACTTCAAGAA
Organism: Megaustenia siamemsis; assembly: GCA_032433765.1. Taxonomy (NCBI): domain Eukaryota; kingdom Metazoa; phylum Mollusca; class Gastropoda; order Stylommatophora; family Ariophantidae; genus Megaustenia; species Megaustenia siamemsis. The sequence goes on along the minus strand of JAVIAB010000088.1, from coordinate 35,662,652 downwards.
TTTGATTATACACAACATAATATATTGCTGGAAACATTATAGAAATGGTTTTCACTTCAAATAGTGCACATGATAAATCATCATCATCATCAAGTACCGAGCCAGCTGGTGTAGGTGATCATGTCTCTCCACAACTTTCGATCTCGACAGTTATTTATCATCTCTGTTATTGACCTTCTGCCAAGCCATTCTCTTAAGATGTCTGGTATTTTTTCTCTGTGCTTCCCTCTATCTCTTCGTCCCTCATTTTTTCCAGTTGTTACAATATATTTCAGTTGTTCTCTTCTCATTACAAGGCCAAAAAATTATGATTGTTTCTTCCTAATATTGGAAATTAGCTCTCTTTTTTGCTATGACCTCTTTCAGAACATTTTCTTTACCACTCTTCTTAGCTGTCCATTGTATTCTCAACATTCTTCTGTAAAACCACATTTCTACAGACTCCAGTGATTTTCTTGTCTGTTGTCCTATTGTCCATGATTCACATCCATATGTTAAGACTGGCTCTACATAACATTTAAGAACTCTTTTTACATGAAAAATACGCTTTATAAAAGCCAACTATACAGGAATGGCTCTGCTACAAACGCCATCAGAAATGTAGGGGGAGGTATGTTCTTGCGGATGAATAACTAGGAGGAGATTACCCAATCAATAGGTACTGGGAAATTCTCAAACAAATATAAAGCAGAAATTTGAGTACCTCAAAGATGCCGCAAAACTGGCTATTCAATAAAAAAAAAAAAAATAACGTGCACAAGAAATTAGTTATATTATATAGTGATTACGCACTGTCAGTCCTAACAGCTCTAAATATAACACCTAGGAACAGTGAGCTAGATGACATGAGAACAACCCTAGGCCAATTATGCAAAAACTTCCAGAGAGTGGTCGTCCAGTGGATACCATCACACTGTAATATACAAGGAAACGAACGCGCAGACAAACTACCTAAGAAGGGACGAAGATTACCACAAGAGAACCATCTGATCAGCTACGATGCAGCCAAATCAATCATCAATGGCCAGCATCATGAAAAATGGAAATAACAACACCCAAAGTATAACAAGTAGGACGAGCACTTCCAACTATCAAGGAGGGATCAAGTCATCATACTTTGTCTACACACTGGCCACGTCAGAATGAGAAAACACATGTTTACTAAACTCAAAATAGGAACTACCAACCAATGCCTCTGTACCCTGGATGACTTGACAAAATACAGAAATACGTTCTACAGGATTGCCCCCCAGTACACAGACCTGAGTAGGATAATGTGGCCCACACCCACCTCCCTGGAAGAGAAACTATATACAGGAGAATCGAATCACTTAATCAGACAGCTACCTTCATAACAGAGTCCATGACCCTAGTCTGAATGAACCATGATAGCAGAAGAAGGAGAAGAAGGAGAAGAAGAAGAAGAAGAAAAGTCAACAAGCAAATGTGCATATCAAAACTGATACTTGAAAATGGTTTGGTATATGACAAGGAGTGAAACAGGGATGCATCTGACCACCTTATTTATTCAATATATATGCAGAAAATATAAACAGAAATGTCAGAGATGAGAATAATAAAGAATCATTTGATGCTTTACGATTGGAGGTCACGCACTTCCAGAAGTAGGATGCGCTAATGATTCAGCACTTTTATCCACCTCGATAAGTGGCACTGGGGAATTGATAACATCAGTTCAGTTTAAAAGTTAGATATACAGCCTCCATCTCAATGCAATAAAACAAAAAATGTTTACAAAAGACAAAATTCTCTCTCCCTCTCTCTCAGAGACACACACACATACACACACAAACTCACTCACACACACATAAACACACACACACATAAAGACACACGCATAAGCAACAAAACTTAGGCTGTCAAAAGCTTGTATTTTTCCATAGCAACATATGGCTGTGAAACATGGAAAAAGACAGATCTGTTGACAAATATATTCGTGCCTTTGCGTGCAAGTAATACAGAAGAACACTCAGAATATCATGGACGGAGAAAAGAAGAATTTTGTCAACCTTGAAAGAACTTAAATTAAAGAAACTGGTTAATAAAAATAACTTTCTGAAATTTCAGCTAATAATAGCTTTCTTTAACCAATTTCGATTATTTTGTTTTGGATGTTTCGTTACTAGTTAGCTATGTAGGATTAGTTTTATTTACTTACATTTCTGTGTATGCGTGTTTTGTTCCTGCTGAAGGCCTATTGGGCCGAAACGTCGTTCAAATCTGTGTCGTCTACTAATCACGTAAAGATTTTACCATACCATTTTTTCATTAAAAAAAAAATTTTCCCTTAATAAAAATAAACATAAAAACTGGAAATAAAAGATATTTTAGTCACGTGAAACGGCAAAAGACATGTAGAAGATAATCGGGCAGGTCATAGTTCAGGTAAACGAGAGAGAGGAAGATCTGGAAAATGATTATTGCAGTATTTCCCAGACCAACTGAGATTGATTGCTGCAAACGCTGGACGTCTCACGCAGGATAGAGACAATTTCTTGCAGCTGTCATAGGAATCACATGTTATTGTATGGGAGTGAAACATTGACACTTGACCGTCAAGTATTTGGAGATGAGGTGGTCAATACTGGTTTTCGCTGTTATTCATCATCATCAAGTATCATGCCTGCAGGCGTAAATAATCATGTCTCTCCACAACTTTCGTTCTCGACAGCTTTTTATCATTTCTGTTGTTGACCTTCTGCCAAGCCATTCTCTTAAGCTGTCTGGTATCTTTTCTCTTTGCTTCCCTCATTTACTTTGTCCCTCAATTTTCCCGGTTGTCAAAACATATTCCAGCTGTTCCCTTTTCGTTACATGGCCAAAGAATGATGATTGTTTCTTCCTAATATTGGAAATTAGCTCTCTTTTTGCTATGTCCTCTTTCAGAACATTTTCATTACTCTTCTTAGCTGTCCATGGTATTCTCAACTTTCCTTCTTGACCCCTTTTACTATAGTTAGATTCTATTACATTTTTCTTGTACATCCTTTTGTCTTTGATATTGTTGACTGAGGAATGCCGTATGTAGGCTGAAAAGTGGTGGTTTTGTGTTGTTTATTTAACGATTTCACAATATATCGGGTTAAACTCGTTTCCTGCTCATCTAGCTTTACCTCAGCACATCAATTATTCCTACTATCCTCTTTTACCATTCATTTTTTTTACAGTCCAACAAAAACTGCTCTCCAATACTTTCTTTTTTTCTGTTGCTATCATTCCTCTCCAGGTGTTCCGGTTGCAATCTTTTTTTGTGATCCCAGCTCTATGATTTCGTCTCCGTGTGCTTCTAAATGTTCCCTTCATTCTCTTTCCTTGTGGGCTCCAGATGAGGATATGTCGGGTAACGCCTGTGATGGGTTTTCGAAGCCTTTGCACTCACTGTCCTTTCCAACTTTCACTTATTTGTGAATTTTGTGTTCGCGCTAATCATAAACATTACCCAATTGTATGTTTATGACAATCGTAAACATGTGTGATTTGCGTTCAGGACAATCGTAAAAATGTGTAAGTACCCTTAAAAACCTTTAAATATGTAGCCAGTGTTATTTTATTGAAAACGCAGGCAAAATCTGATAACATATGTTTTGATTGGACAAATAAAAGGGTTTTCAAGATACTCAGACATGGGGTATTGCTGGATGGTCGAGGCGGAAGAATCCGTAAGAAAAGTATGAGATCTGATTGACATTCAGGCTGGGAATGATTAGATAGAAGTAACAGCTGAAAAAAAGAGGCTAACCAAAGTAATCATTCAGTTCGGCAGGGACTGTCGCAACTGGACTATTTGTTATACTAGGGTCTTAATAAGGGTATGCATTGAAAATGTGTCGTCACTTCAGGACCTTATCATCTAAATGGGTGGTTCTGTATCCCGCAGATAGCGCAGTGGTTGGGGTTGTGTGGCGTACAGACATGGCTGGTTAGAGTCTGGGAAGTGTTGTGTCACGGTGTCTTGCATGAGAAAGGAGATAGAAGCAGCAACGGCGACGATAACATGGCTGGTTAGAGTCTGGGAAGTGTTGTGTCACGGTGTCTTCTTGCATGAGAAAGGAGACAGAAGCAGCAACGGCGACGATAACATGGCTGGTTAGAGTCTGGGAAGTGTTGTGTCACGGTGTCTCTTGCATGAGAAAGGAGACAGAAGCAGCAAAAGCGACGATAACATGGCTGGTTAGAGTCTGGGAAGTGTTGTGTCACGGTGTCTCGCATGAGAAAGGAGACAGAACCAGCAACGGCGACGATAACATGGCTGGTTAGAGTCTGGGAAGTGTTGTGTCACGGTGTCTTGCATGAGAAAGGAGACAGAAGCAGCAACAGCGACGATAACATGGCTGGTTAGAGTCTGGGAAGTGTTGTGTCACGGTGTCTTGCATGAGAAAGGAGACAGAAGCAGCAACAGCGACGATAACATGGCTGGTTAGAGTCTGGGAAGTGTTGTGTCACGGTGTCCTTGCATGAGAAAGGAGACAGAAGCAGCAACAGCGACGATAACGTGGCTGGTTAGAGTCTGGGAAGTGTTGTGTCACGGTGTCTTGCATGAGAAAGGAGACAGAAGCAGCAACAGCGACGATAACATGGCTGGTTAGAGTCTGGGAAGTGTTGTGTCACGGTGTCTTGCATGAGAAAGGAGACAGAAGCAGCAACAGCGACGATAACATGGCTGGTTAGAGTCTGGGAAGCGTTGTGTCACGGTGTCTTGCATGAGAAAGGAGACAGAAGCAGCAACAGCGACGATAACATGGCTGGTTAGAGTCTGGGAAGCGTTGTGTCACGGTGTCTTGCATGAGAAAGGAGACAGATGCAGCAACAGCGACGATAACATGGCTGGTTAGAGTCTGGGAAGTGTTGTGTCACGGTGTCGTCTTGCATGAGAAAGGAGACAGAAGCAGCAACAGCGACGATAACGTGGCTGGTTAGAGTCTGGGAAGTGTTGTGTCACGGTGTCTTGCATGAGAAAGGAGACAGAAGCAGCAACAGCGTGATAACATGGCTGGTTAGAGTCTGGGAAGTGTTGTTTCACGGTGTCTTGCATGAGAAAGGAGACAGAAGCAGCAACAGCGACGATAACATGGCTGGTTAGAGTCTGGGAAGTGTTGTGTCACGGTGTCTTGCATGAGAAAGGAGACAGAAGCAGCAACAGCGACGATAACATGGCTGGTTAGAGTCTGGGAAGTGTTGTGTCACGGTGTGTCTTGCATGAGAAAGGAGACAGAAGCAGCAACAGCGACGATAACATGGCTGGTTAGAGTCTGGGAAGTGTTGTGTCAGGGTGTCTTGCATGAGAAAGGAGACAGAAGCAGCAACAGCGACGATAACATGGCTGGTTAGAGTCTGGGAAGTGTTGTGTCACGGTGTCTTGCATGAGAAAGGAGACAGAAGCAGCAACAGCGACGATAACATGGCTGGTTAGAGTCTGGGAAGTGTTGTGTCACGGTGTCTTCTTGCATGAGAAAGGAGACAGAAGCAGCAACAGCGACGATAACATGGCTGGTTAGAGTCTGGGAAGTGTTGTGTCACGGTGTCTTGCATGAGAAAGGAGACAGAAGCAGCAACAGCGACGATAACATGGCTGGTTAGAGTCTGGGAAGTGTTGTGTCACGGTGTCTTGCATGAGAAAGGAGACAGAAGCAGCAACAGCGACGATAACATGGCTGGTTAGAGTCTGGGAAGTGTTGTGTCACGGTGTCTTGCATGAGAAAGGAGACAGAAGCAGCAACAGCGACGATAACATGGCTGGTTAGAGTCTGGGAAGTGTTGTGTCACGGTGTCTTGCATGAGAAAGGAGACAGAAGCAGCAACAGCGACGATAACATGGCTGGTTAGAGTCTGGGAAGTGTTGTGTCACGGTGTCTTGCATGAGAAAGGAGACAGAAGCAGCAACAGCGACGATAACATGGCTGGTTAGAGTCTGGGAAGTGTTGTGTCACGGTGTCTTGCATGAGAAAGGAGACAGAAGCAGCAACAGCGACGATAACATGGCTGGTTAGAGTCTGGGAAGTGTTGTGTCACGGTGTCTTGCATGAGAAAGGAGACAGAAGCAGCAACAGCGACGATAACATGGCTGGTTAGAGTCTGGGAAGTGTTGTGTCACGGTGTCTTGCATGAGAAAGGAGACAGAAGCAGCAACAGCGACGATAACATGGCTGGTTAGAGTCTGGGAAGTGTTGTGTCACGGTGTCTTGCATGAGAAAGGAGACAGAAGCAGCAACAGCGACGATAACATGGCTGGTTAGAGTCTGGGAAGTGTTGTGTCACGGTGTCTTGCATGAGAAAGGAGACAGAAGCAGCAACAGCGACGATAACATGGCTGGTTAGAGTCTGGGAAGTGTTGTGTCACGGTGTCTTGCATGAGAAAGGAGACAGAAGCAGCAACAGCGACGATAACATGGCTGGTTAGAGTCTGGGAAGTGTTGTGTCACGGTGTCGTCTTGCATGAGAATGGAGACAGAAGCAGCAACAGCGACGATAACATGGCTGGTTAGAGTCTGGGAAGTGTTGTGTCACGGTGTCTTGCATGAGAAAGGAGACAGAAGCAGCAACGGCGACGATAACATGGCTGGTTAGAGTCTGGGAAGTGTTGTGTCACGGTGTCTTGCATGAGAAAGGAGACAGAAGCAGCAACGGCGACGATAACATGGCTGGTTAGAGTCTGGGAAGTGTTGTGTCACGGTGTCTTGCATGAGAAAGGAGACAGAAGCAGCAACAGCGACGATAACATGGCTGGTTAGAGTCTGGGAAGTGTTGTGTCACGGTGTCTTGCATGAGAAAGGAGACAGAAGCAGCAACAGCGACGATAACATGGCTGGTTAGAGTCTGGGAAGTGTTGTGTCACGGTGTCTTGCATGAGAAAGGAGACAGAAGCAGCAACAGCGACGATAACATGGCTGGTTAGAGTCTGGGAAGTGTTGTGTCACGGTGTCTTGCATGAGAAAGGAGACAGAACCAGCAACAGCGACGATAACATGGCTGGTTAGACAGAACACGTGGTCTTGGTGGCGGACTCGCAAAATATGCAACAGAAGATTGACACACAGCGTCTGGGACAGGCGTGGATACAGCTCTTGGATGGTTGTAAAGTGCGAGCGTTAGCCTGGATGTACTGTCAAGGGCACGTTGGTGTACACGGCAATGAAATAGTCGATAAGCTCACTGGAAGCTCTGGCAATGAACACGGATGGCCTTACTCTGGACAAAGAGGTCTTCACCAAGCTTGTTGTTCATTCTTTAGGAGATGAGGAGGAGAATGGGTGAAACAATGATGCGTACATTGAGAGATTGAGGAGTCTCAAGGTGGAAAAGGGATCTGGTCGATCCAGAGTACTTAGGGGGAAAAGCAGATGTATCTACAATCAACACCTTACAGATACAATGAGTCTGCATAAGCTTCGAGAAATGCTGGGACGGGCGGTAAAAGCCGATTGGGGATGCCCCGACTACAATGAAACTGATTAAGAATAGAATAGAATAGAATAGAATAGAATAGAATAGAATAGAATAGAATAGAACAGAATAGAACAGAATAGACATTTTACTTCAACACGTAGCATGAAATAAAAAAGAGCTATATATAATAAACACCCTGCCACCAATATCAAAACAACACATAAAAGCTCAAAGACTAAGAATATACGTCACAAATGAGATGAAAAATAATAAAGAAATGAACGCGAAGAGATCCAACAAAATCATAAATGAAGGTATAGAGAAAGTAGTAGAAATAGCACCAGTGCTAGATTATAGTAAGTAAGATCAGATAAAATGGTTTGCACTGTAATACGATCATCATCAAACAGCATCATCTAGAGAACTTTAACGCTCAGAAGCAACGAGAAGAAAGTAAAATGTGGACCTATACGATTATGATTAAGGAGATATCAGATATTACGATGAGAAGGGGATAAGCAGACATATGTGGCGTAAAGCATGGCTGCTGTAAAACTGGATTTAAAAAAAAAATAGTAGTAAAGTACCCCCATCACGCCAAGTGGCGTATAGGGAATATGGTGTTAGTGACCATAAATTTTACAGACATGATTTTTTAGGCAATGTGGTCGGTATTACACCCGTGCCGCTTCAATTTCCTAGAAAAAAATCCGGTACCCATTTAAGGCTGGGTGAACCTGGAAGCCATCGGTTGGGATCGAACCCTACCTCTTGTCGTTTGTAGTTCAGTTCACGAACTACTGAGCTATCGCGGATCCCTGGATTAAAGTAGAAAAATAATAATCATAAAAACATATATGGCAGTTTTACTAGGAGAAGTCAGCATAAAATAATTAAACGTTTTGGCCTGTCTTTACCAGTATGACAAGAATAACACGCCCGTGTGGGAGGGAGGCCTTGACCACAGCCAAGGCAGGAAAGAATAGAGTCACTGTCGCCTGCCATGCATGTCGCAAGAGACGACTAAGGAGATTAGGGTCAAGGTCTTCGCTATTGTTATACCGTTCGTGCATTTGAGCTGAAACCATCTTTAGTGCTTTCTCTAACGTGTGGTTGACGTGCTTCGTGCTGGGTAAACGTGGTGAGCAGAGAATCTGAGCGTTATGGAGTTGTTCGGTGTGCTATGACGATGATCTATCTACTAAACGACTAAACAGGACAACAAACACTTAACGGCTACACGATTACATGCATTGACATGAATTTGTGTACTCAGACCACTTCTAAGTTAGGTCATGTGTAAGACAGGGGTACGTACTAAACCCCCCCCCCCCCCGCCCCCCATTTCCTTGCTGTTTATTACATACATGGACTATACATGCAAGTTAGCCAACCCATCAGAGACAGAGGGGATCAACGAGCTTTTATTTGCAGACGACCAGGCACTAATACATGAAACAATAGAAGACTTACAAGTACACAAAAACAAACTCAACGTTTTAACGGGTGTTCAATCAGAGTGGATCTGGCAGACTCTAATTGTGATGTTCTGTCTGTGGGGGCGATCAACACACTTAACCTGACAGCTGACTTCATGTGAGAGTCTGGAATCCTACTCTGATTGAGTCCTGATCGCAGACATAGAGAGAGAGAGAGAGAAACAAACTCAATAGGTCAGGCACAAAATACAACATGAAAATCTACACCAACAAAACAAAAGTCATGAATGTCGCCAAAAATAAACAGACCATCAACATAACGATAGAAGGCAGGCAACTAAAACAAGTAGAGGAATTCAAATACCTAGGAAGTTTAGTGACAAACGATAATTCACAAACAGCAGAGATAGAATCAAGATGCAACAAAGCTTGTCAAATTATTTTACAGTTATCACCATATTGTCCAACAAGGAAATAATGCCAGAGGCAAAACGGGCACTATATAATACAATCTTCATCCCAACGTAGGGAGCCGCGATAGCTAAGTGGTTAGTGAACTGGACTACCACGGACAAGGGTTAGGGTTCGATCCCAACCGACAGCTTCCGGGTTCACCCAGCCTTAAATGGGTACCGGATTTTTTCTGGGAAAGTAAAGCAGCACGGGCGTAATACCGACCACATTACCCCAAAAATCATGTGCTGAAGGTCTGTAAAATATTGGGTCACTAACACCATATTTCCCTATACGCCACTTGGCGTGACGGGGGTACTTTACTGTTTTTTTTTCATCCCAACGTTGTGCTACCAATGCTAGACTTGGACCCTAGATGCAAGAACAATAAGAAAATAACCTCTACAGAGATGAAATGTGTTAGATGAATGACAGGAAACAGTCTGAGAGATAAGATCAGAAATGAAGAACTGAGAAAAAGCTAGGAATTACTCTCACTATAGAATATATAAAGAAACAACAGACAGAATGGTTTGGCTACGTGACAAGGCAGAAAGGTCAAAACATAACATAACGAGCATTCAGCAAACGTTGTGAGATTACCAGACCCAAGGGTCGGCCACGAAAAAGATGGATGGATAGAATATTAGAAGCACTAGGAAACATAACAGCAGCAGAGTCGAACAGTTGAGCAAAAGACCGCAAATTATATCCCCCCTCGACGCTTAAAGGCAAATGAGGAAGGAAAGAAGCAGAAGGAGGTTCGCAGTCTCTGTGGTCAAACCGCCATTACGATGAGTATCATACAATAGACATTCTACAAACAGAGCATTCACATGAATATTCAATTTGTCTTTGACCCTGAAAGGCAACAAAGAGATCCGTCTATCTATCTAGTGATCTTTCGAGTCGTGGCCGGCCCATAGGGCATAAACCCAGATACTATTTCTTTTTTTTTTTCTAAATTTTCTTCCTAGCAGTCTCGTTCCTTGCAAAAAAATAAACATTTATCAAATCTCGCCATTGGTCTTTTCTGTGCAAACATCTCAATCTCATTGAGGTAGCCGATTCCTGCTGCCTTTGCCTCTCTGATCAATGTTCATCTCAGTGTCTCTCTGGGTCAGCCTCTTTTCCTCATCCTGTTGTTTCCCACACTAGGGCTCACTTTATTATTTCTTCTCATCGCATGTCCAACTTATATCTATCGTATTTCTTGATTACTGATGATATTAGTATTATATTAGAGAGATATAGAGGAAAATAATATTGTCAATTACGAAGAGTGTTTATTTTGTAGTCACTCAGCGCGATTTATTTGTCCCATTTCGAAGCTTTCACTTTGTTCTTAGAGAAGTCCATATCATAAGTTTGAGAACCACTGCGAAGTTAAGGAGATTCTGTACATTGGAAAGCTATTTTTGTCTCTTTATGATGCACGTTTCAGAGCATTTCTGTTCCTAGCATAGCCATTGTTGGCTGCTGTTATTTTCTTCTACCTCTTTAAACCTTTCGCAAGCACTTTTCCTATCTAGGCCAAGGTCACAAGCCTAGCGATCGGTACAGTCCTGTTCCAAGACCTGTTAGTTATTTCTGCAGCCTGCATTCCGTTTTATTTATTTATTTATTTTTTTAAAGTAAATACAATTATTTGAAACCAAGGGCAATCGATTTGGATACATTTGTAGCGAGATGTAGCAGGATTGAGTTGAATTATTATAAACATAACTTTCATTATAACTCTAATTTGGACTGGTTGTACATTCCGTCCAAAAGTAAAATTAGGGACCTGACCTCCACACATATATGAGTTTCTCATAAAGATTTTTTTAAAAGTGAAAAGGTTAAATATGTTCCGCAACACATGTTGTTGTATGGGAGTGAAACATTGACGCTTGACCGTCAAGTATTTGGAGATGAGGTGGTCAATACTGGTTTTCGCTGTTATTCATCATCATCAAGTATCATGCCTGCAGGCGTAGAATATCATGTCTCTCCACAACTTTTGTTCTCGACAGTTATTTATCATTTCTGTTGTTGACCTTCTGCCAAGCCATTCTCTTAAGCTGTCTGGTATATTTTCTCTTTGCTTGCCTCTATTACTTTGTCCCTCAATTTCCCCAGTTGCCACAATATGTTCCAGCTGCTCCCTTCTCGTTACATGGCCAAAGAATGATGATTGTTTCTTCCTAATATTGGAAATTAGCTCTCTTTTTGCTCTGGCCTCTTTCAGAACATTTTCATTACACTTCTTAGATGCCCATGGTATTCTCAACATTCTTCAGTAAAACCATATTTCTACAACCTCCAATGATTTTCTTGTTTGCTGTCCTATTGTCCATGATTCACACCCTTATGTTAAAGCTTGCACTACATAACTTTTAAGAACTCATATTTTTTTTTTCTATTGTCAAAAGTGGATTGCATAGTATCTTCATTTTTTTGAAAGCTAATTTAGCCCGAGCCATTCTACATTAGCTAAATATGTACCGATGGTTAGTCAAGTATGGGCCCTAAAAGGTACGGAGGCGTGATAAGGGTTCTTTCCTCTTGCTTGAAACAAAATACCCCGTCATTTTGGACCCGTTTATTATTTTCACCGTCACATAAGCGTCACTATGTTTCCTATTTTGTTTATTCATCTATTTTTATAAACAACAATATTTATGTCTCTTTATTATTGAACCATGTATTACACTTGTGTCATCAGGGCAGAGTGCCAGCGACACGATTTAACCTCCTCTCATTTACATAGCATGAGATGTAGTCATGCCGTGAGGTCGACGCGAGCCGATAACTCTTAGATGATATGCCTGAATGCAGTGATCTTCCGATATTTCTCCTTGAGCCAAGTTCAAGCTGGAGACGTTTAACCGTACCCACCGGGGAGTATATTATCAGCTTTTCTACAGCAACGATCGTGATTAGGAAATATATAGAGTTATGGTTCAGAGGATGAAAGATGTCTTTACGATGTAACTGACATTGAGTTCCTGTAATGAATTATAGATGTTCATATGTTGGACATGGGATGAGAAGAGATAATAACCGAATAGCAAAGCAGGCCCTCACGTGAGAAACAACAGGTAAGAGGAAAAGAGGAAGACCCAGAGAGACACTGAGAAGAACATTGATGAGAGAGGCAAGAGCAGCAGGAATCGGCTCCCTCAATGAGATAGAGCTGCTTGCACAGAACAGAGACAAATGACGAGATTTCATATGTCTTTAAAAGAATTGAAAACTGCTAGAACAAAAATTTAGGTAAGAGAATGAATATCATGGTCTACGCTCTATGGGCCGGCTACGGCTCGAAAGGTCAAAAGATAAATAGATAGATAGAATTAATAATAAAAGATAAGATGCTTCAAGATGCATGAAAGCTTATACAATCATTGGTCAGCTATCACCACTATTGTCCAACAAGGAGATAACTCTAGAGGCAAAACGGGAACTCTACAATGCAATCTTCATCCCAACGTTGCGCTACCAATGCCAGACTTGGACTCTTTGAACCAAAAACAATAAGAAAAATAACCTCTACTGAGATTAAATGTGTTAGACGAAAGACAGGAAACAGTCTGAGAGATAAGATCAGAATTGAAGAACTGAGAAAAAAAGCTAGGAATAGCCCCCACCATATAATATATAAAGAAACAACAGATAGAATGGTTTGTCCACGTGACAGGGCAGAGTGATCAAAGCACAACACAACGAGCCTTCAATAAATGTTACGAGAACACCAGACACACGGGTCGACCACGAAAAATATGAATCGATGGAACATTAGATGGAACACTAAGAAACATAACAGCACAGAAGGGAACATAACAGCAAAAGACCGCAAATTATATCTCCCCTCGATGCTGAAAGGCAAATGAGGAAGGAAAGAAGAAGAGTGAATTATAAGTGTTTAAAAACATTCTATTTTCTTCTGCTAATAATATATTGTTTCCCTATATCTTCTCCCTATCTTTTCAAGTGGACGAATTTATATATCTAGGAAGTGACAAACGATAATTCACTAGCAACAGATATGGAATCACTTTGCAACAAAGTTTGTTAAATTATTGGAGAAATGTCACTACTGCTGTTCAATAAGGAAATAACACGGGAGGGAAACATCTGCACTCTAAACACAGTTTTCATTTAAACGTTGTGCTGCCAATGCTAGACCTGGTCTCTTAGACTCAGTAACAATAAGAGAAATAGCCACTAACAAAATGAAAAGTTGGACTCACTATAGGAAATAGCCTTAGAGATAAGATCAGAAATGAAAAACTGAGAAAAAAAAGTTTGGTATGATTCCCGTCATTGAATCTATGAAGACACAACGGGTAAAATGGTTTGTCGCATGATAAGACAGAAATATCTTTGTGTGTATCTATGTTAGTCATGTGTCATATCTTTGTGTGGGCATGTTTGGGCAAGTGATATCTCATATCTCTGTGTGTATGTTTATGTTAGTCATATCTCATATCTTTGTGTGTGCATGTCTGTGTATGTCACATCTCATATCATTGTGTGTGCCTATCTATGTTGGTCATATCTCATATCTTTGTATGCATGTCCATGTTAGACATGTGTAATTTCTTTGTGGGTGCATGTCTATGCCAGTCATATCCCTTATCTTTGTGTGCATGTTTATGTTAGTCATATCTCATATCTTTGTGTGTACATGTCTGTGTATGTCACATCTCATATCATTGTGTGTGCCTATCTATGTTGGTCATATCTCATATCTTTGTGTGCATGTCCATGTTAGACGTGTAATTTCTTTCTGGGTGCATGTCTATGTCAGTCATATCTCATATTTTTATGTGCATGTTTATGTTAGTCATGTGTCATATATCTTGATGTATGTCAGTGTTAGTCATGCCTCGTATCGCTATGTGCATGTCTGTGTTTGTCACATCTCATATCTTTGTGTGTGTATGTCTGTGTTAGTCACCTCTAGTGACTCGGGCAGATGGTGCTCGTAAACCTGGGAGGGCCGACCATCTAAGGGCAGAATCCCCCTACAGAAAAGATCACCTGCTGCCTTGCAGGAAGATTGGGGACAATCAAGGCTAGGGAAAGCAAACCTGAATAAATGCTGGCTGAAATCGGATGCACTGGGCCACTGGCGCAGAACACAGTGCAACGTTTTAACGGGTGTTCAATCAGAGTGGATCTGGCAGACTCTAATTGTGATGTTTCTGTTTGTAACACACGTAACCTGACAGCTGAGTTCATGTCAGGGGCTGGAATCCTACTCTGATTAGGTCCTGATCGCAGAGAGAGAGAGAGAGAGAGAGAGAGAGAGAGAGAGAGACAGACAGACAGAAATATCAAATTCCAGCAAAACGTTTGCGAGAACACTAGACCCAAAGGCCGATCACAAAAAGATAAATAGATGGAATATTAGAAACACTATTAGGAAGAAACAATCATCACTTTTTGGCCATGTAATGAGAAAAGAACAACTGGGATATATTGTACAACTGGGAAAATTGAGGGACGAAGAGATAGAGTAAAACAAAGAGAAAAAAATACGAGACAGCTTAAGAGAATGGCTTGGCAGATGGTCAACAACAGAAATGATAAATAACTGTCGAGATCGAAAATTGTGGAGAGACATGATCACCTACGCCAGCAGGCCCGGTACTTGATGATGATAATGATTAGAAACACTAGGAAACATGCAAACAGAAGCAGTCAATAAAAGAGCAAATGACCGCAAACTATATCTCCCTGGACGCAGAAAGACAAATGAGGAAGAAAAGAAGAAAATGATGAAGACGAAGATCTTTCCGAGTCTTTCAGTAAATCTCTATTTCATTTTTGTGATATTTAGACAGTTTCTCTGTCTCAAAATATGATAGAATAAGATCAGTCTTTGAGTGAATTTTATTTTTTAAAATGCTTATTCTGTGCGACGCCGCCATTAACTTTAACTCTCAACTCTTTAACTCTAGAGTTATTGAGTTATTTGCGGGTCATCATCATTGCACTCCGAACATGTCCATAGGTGCTTAGATCCCTCCTCAGCAATTCCATCAGTGTCCAGCGACTGATGACTCCAGTTCTATGTTGGTTCATAAGTCTTCTTACACGGCCATTAAGTTTCTCATTTCTGGTTGTCTAGAGCTATTATAGTACCCCCGTCACACCGAGTAGCGTATAGGGAATATGGTGTTAGTGACCATATATTTTACAGGCACATTTTTTTGGGGGTAATGTGGTCGGTATTACGCCCGTGCCGCTTTACTTTCCCAGAAAAAAATCCGGTACCCATTAAAGGCTGGGTGAACCGGAAGCCGTCGGTTGGGATCGAAACCTACCTCTTATCCATTGTAGTCCAGTTCACTAACCACTGAGCTATCGCGGCTCCCTAGAGTTATTATGCTGTACCTAATTCCAACAAGTTCAAAATTCTACGTACCTTGTTGTCTAATTGAAAACTGTCAAAGTACAAACCAAATTAAAGAGAAAAGGCTTCCACAGCAGTAATATTGCTTTCAGTGAAACGGTATACTATATGCTCATGATACTTTTGAATGGCCTAGCGAATTGTCTAGATGAAGTGTTTATCTTCAAAATAGTGTTTGTTGCTGCTAGTATTATCTTACATGTCAAGCTATGACGTCACTTTTTGTATATAATCTATTTTCGCAATCATCTCTACCGTCGTTATCAGGCTAGCGAGTATCTGACAGATCTACACAGTTTGAGAACTACTAAATAGAGCCAGTTCTCTCTCAGTAAACAGGCGTATCTCTATTACTTACGTTCTTATCTTTCTCTATCTGTCTATCTATCTGTCATCTATCTATCTGTCTATCTACCTATCTCTCTAACTGTCTATCTCCCTATCTGTCTACCTCTAACTGTCTGTCTCTCTCTATATATGTCTGTCTCACTCTCTCTATCTGCCTATCTATCTCTGTATTTCTCTTTTATCTGTCTATCTCCCTCTATTTGTCTCTCTTTATATATCTATCTCTTTCTATCTATCGGTCTGTCTTTCTACAAATCTCTCTATCTCTTAATTTCTATATCTGCCTATCTCGCTCTAACTGTCTATCTCTCTCTATCTGTCTATCTCTTTTTATTTGTCTATCTCTCTATATATTTATCTCTAGCTTTGTCTCTCTCTATATCTATATCTGTCTGTCTATCTCTATCTGTCTACCTCTCTCTATCTATCTATGTCTGTCTTTCTCTCTGTCTGTCCATCTCTCTCTATATCTAACACTATCTATCTCTTTCTATCTGTCTATCTCTCTCTCTATTTCTGTCTCTCTATATATCTATCCCTATCTGTCTATCTCTAGCTGTCCATCATACTATACAAATCTCTCTCTCTCTCTATCTATATATATATATATATATGTCTATCTCTAGCTGTCCATCATACTATATAAATCTCTCTCTCTACCTCTCTCTCTCTCTCTCTCTATATATATATATATATATATATATATATATATATATATATATATATATGTCTATCTCTAGCTGTCCATCATACTATATAAATCTCTCTACTCTCTCTCTCTCTCTCTCTCTCTATATATATATATATATATATATATATATATATATGTGTGTGTGTGTGTCTATCTCTAGCTGTCCATCATACTACATGTATATAAATCTCTCTCTATCTACCTCTCTCTCTCTCTCTCTATATATATATATATATATATATATATATATATCTGTCTACCTCTCTCACAGCCTCCCTTTGTTTATCCCACAACCAGCTTGGTCTGTCCGGTATCCGCTCACCTGGTTGCTCTTACTAGGCCTTGGTCTAAAAGTACAACAAAAGGTTTGAGAAAATAACAGCTGATTATTAATGAACGGAAATGAATAATCGTACAAGGGTGGAATGAGTTTCTTGAATGATAGACTGAAGTGACAGACGAGTAGAGTGCTAGAAATCTGGAATAAATAAACAGGTAAACATTCAGAGAAAAAAATAGCACACTCATGTACAGAGAGGGAAAAAAAAAAGAAGACAGAAAGAACATGAAGATAAATAGATATGTGGGTAGACAGACATATGGTAGAAGATAGAGATAGATTCACGGTAGACATAGAAAACCAAAAATTATGTAGCGGACTAAAAATTATAACAAGTATTAGTTGTATGAAATACAAAGTTAAGCATGCGGAAATAATAAATATGCTGGAGAAATTAAACATTGATGGCAAGGATCTGCGAATCCTAAAAAAACACGTACTGGCTACAAACAGCACCTATACGAATTAGCAACCAAACAGGACAATTCCAATATATGTTGTTGTTGTTGTTGTTGCGTTCGCCAGCTTTCAACTCTGACGAAGTCCCTAGAGACTAGAAACTGAATTTTGCGTGTTAATCCATTTTTCCCTGGCAGCCGTGTGCACAGGGGTCCCCAGCCGCACAGGCAGATAACTCCGACTTCGTAGGTACTCATGTTTTTTTTTCCGTCGATGACGGTTCAAGCCGGCCTCGCTGCTGAGACCAGGGGTGGTTGCCGCAGAAAGAAATCATAAATAAAAATCCCAACCGGTGTAGCCGGGATTTGAATCCACAACCTCTCTGTCTCGAGGCCGGCGTCTTGTCTCGAGACCAACCAGTCCCCCATGGACTTGGAATATGAGGAAACTGCAACAAGGAACACTTTTTATGCATATCCTTCAAAGGTTCCTGCCGCCTATCCACCATATACCGGAAGTTCACGTCCTCCTGAAAATTATGATCGTCATATTTTTAAAAAATGTATAGCGCTTGATGATGTTTGGCTATCGTTGTTGACTCCAAAATCGAACATATAAACACACAGGTAGTCGTCAGATTATCCCCGTCGCACATCAAACAACGGACCGTAAGATTAGCGTATGGCCGGTCTAGAGATATACGATGAGCCATTACGATGACGTAGCACACACAACAATGTCGCGCCCCTTAGATTCATGATTACTCTAGTAAATTAAGCCTACGACGAACTAAACACGGTGCAGATTCCTTAAGAGATTAAACTGCGACTGACGAAGCAGTTCACATTAATGAGTAACTTGTAAGTAATTTGCGTCAAGCAATTTCAACAACGGTCAGGAACAGCACAATGTGACATAAAGCGCAGCTCAAGTCTAAACGGTGGAAGGTCGCATTCAAAACACTTGATTTGTCAAAAAGGGAATATTGCCGGCGTACGACTCCACTTTATCGGCGCAGATGTAATAAGTAGATCATCATTTTGACTTTAACGCAGAAAGTGCAATGGAGAACCGAAATTAATCATTCCAATATATGAAACAAGGAGTCAGTCAATGCTGTGTTCTGTCGCCGGATTTGTTTTCACTTTACAGCGAATAAATTATGAGATCAATAGTAGACAAAAAAGGAATTGAAGTCAACGGTCACATCTTAAATAATTTGCGATATGCGGATTACACAGTCTTAATAGCAGAGACAGAGAATGAACTACAAGAAATGATAGACATAATAGTAAAAGAAAGCAATAAAAAAAAGGCTCAGTCTGAATAGTAAGAAAACAGAAGTAATGGTCATATCAAAGAAACAATCATAACCATCATGCAGTATAAAAATAAGGGAGAAATCTGAAACAAGTGCAACACGTCAAATATTTGGGCACAATAATAACACCAGATGGAAGATGCACCACAGAAATAAAAAGCAGAATAGCTCAGGCCAAAATTGCATTTCAGAAATTGAAAAATATCTTGTACAACAAATATATGTCAATAGAAAGGAGAAAGAGAGTTCATCGTTGCTAAATAGTACCAATTCTGACCTATGGAAGCGAATCATGGACAGTAGACAAACAAATGAAAAGACGATTAGAGGCCTCAGAGATGGGATTTCTCAGAAGAATGTTGAAAGTT
This sequence comes from Megaustenia siamemsis, assembly GCA_032433765.1. Lineage (NCBI taxonomy): Eukaryota > Metazoa > Mollusca > Gastropoda > Stylommatophora > Ariophantidae > Megaustenia > Megaustenia siamemsis. Next base: position 35,643,483 of record JAVIAB010000088.1, on the reverse strand, counting down.
CCCTGGACAGCTAAAAGACCAATGAGGAAGTTCTCAAAGAGGCCAATACAAAAAGGCAGCTCCTAAAAAACATAAGAAAGAAACAATCAACATTTTTCGGGCACATCATGAGAAGAGGACAGTTGGAATACTTGGTTACAACAGGCAAAATACAAGGAAAGAGAGATCGCGGACGACAAAGAGAGAAAATACTGGATAGCTTAGTGTCATGGCATGGAAAACAGTCAACAACAGAATGGATACGATGTACTGTAGATAGAAGATTGTGGAAGGACATGATCGCCTACGCCATCCGGTATAGCACATGATGATGATTCTTGTATAATATCCATGTTTCTACACTATATATGAATATTGAGAAGACATACTATTTTGCTATTCTTAGTTTTAGCCCTGGTATTATTTGTTTTAATGTCAGTATATTTCTCATGTCATTAACATTTCTTTTTTTGCCATTCCTACCTATTCTTTTGCTTATTTCAGTTTTTCATTTTCCATTACTGGCATGTTCAAGGTAGTTGAAGCTCTGAACTGTCTCCGCTATAAAATATTTGCATAAATGTGTCTCCATCAATATATTGCATAAATAAGTCTCCATCAATATATTGCATAAATAAGTCTCCATCAATATATTGCATAAATAAGTCTCCATCAATATATTGCATAAATAAGTCTCCATCAATATATTGCATAAATAAGTCTCCATCAATATATAGCATAAATAAGTCTCCATCAATATATTGCATAAATAAGTCTCCATCAATATATTGCATAAATGTGTCTCCATCATGCTGTATCATAATTACTCCTCCTTGTCCACTAGTACATTTATCAGAAACTGTTCTATCTATCTATTGACCTTTCGAGCCGTAGCCGGCCCATAGGGCGTAGACCAAGATACTCCTTCTCTTATCTGAATTTTTGTTCTAACAGTTTTCAATACTTTTAAATATATTTTATCAAATCTCGCCATTTGTCTCTGTTCTATGCAAGCAACTCTATCTCATTTAGGGAACCGATTCTTGCTGCTCTTGCCTCTCTCATCAATATTCTTCTCAGTATCTCTCTGGGTCTTCCTTTTTTCCTCTTACCCGGTGTTTTCCCACATGAGGGCTTGCTTTGCTATTCGGTTATTATCTCTTCTCACCAAATGTCCAACATATGACCATCTTCTTTTCTTTCTTTATTTTTTAGAAACTGTTATCTTTTTATTATTTCTTTGCCTTTATATGTTACCTTTCTAATTATACTTATCTTACGTGAAGTCCTAGTTTGGAGCCGCGATAGCCCAGTGGTTAGTGAACTGGACTACACAGAACAAGATATAGGGTTCGATCCTGATCGATGGCTTTCGAGTTCACCAGGCCTTAAATGGAACCGGATTTTTTTCTGAGAAAGTAAAACGGCACGAGCGTCATACCGACCATATTACCCCATAAAATCATGTGCCGAAGGTCTGTAAAAAAAATTCTGGTCACTAACACCATATTGCCATAACGCCACTTGGGGTGAGGGGGCTCTTTAGTTTTTGTAAGTCCTAGTTTAGTGTCCTTTTCCTGAGAGTAACGACCCCTCGCACTTTATTGGGTCGGTGTCTAATCGGTTATTAGAAGACCACTGGTTAGGAATACTACAAAACTAAACCCTAGACCTAACTCTGAACCTTGTTGCAAAAATAAATATTAAATGCACCAAAACTAGAAACATTTGATACATTCAAATACGTGCGCTCAATCAATGGAGATCACTCGTTTTAGCAGAAAGGCGCTAAATTAGGATTTTACCTTCACTTACATATATTACCTTTATTACTGTATGTTTGCCTACATATGTGCCCACATATTTTCTCAACAAGTATAATGGCATCTTATTGCTCTACTGACCAAATTATCTAAACAATAAATCACAACACCGCCATCAATGCATCATCATCCAATCTTGACATAAGTAGGTTGCACTATAAAAACGCAACTTCAATCCATTCCAGACATCTTTTTTTTACTTAGCACAAACAAACCACTGTCTTTATATCTACCCCATACCTCATTTTTTTTTTTTTTTTTTTTTTTTTCCCCAAAGCGGAGATAAACATAAATGGCGACCATCTGCTTATAATGACCTGGATAATATCAACAGAAATAGATGGTGACCTCAATATGTCAACAGAACGGACATTTTCTAGCTTGAAGTAAACTCGGTTAAATAAAGGTGTTTATAATTTTTGTCTCCTTAGGTTAATTGTTCTCTATTTGTTTTTGTTTTTAATTTGTGTAATTACGTTAATCATGTTACTCGTGAACATGTTTACGAAGGCGAGAATTTAATTTATATTTTTTTTTTGTTTTTTTTTTTTCGATATTCGATTTGATCACAGGAAGAAAAGACGATATTAAAATAGGCCAAGCCGATATCGCACGTTTGTCGTTCAGTGTTTGTTTTGTGTTATTGACATTTTTTTTTAAGGCGATGATTTATATGTTTACAGCGTTTGGGAGTATGCGTGACCTAATTCGATATCTGGTCCATGCTCCAAACTAGGAGAACGCTGGTTCCATTCCCGTGGGGGTCAAAAGTTTTTTTTTTTTTTTCCACATCATCATCATAGAGTGCCATCTCCGCAACGAAGGTAGGTTACCATGGAGCGCCATTCTGCTCTGTCTCTTGCTTTGATGGTACAGGTTGTCATAGGCTGATTTGTCTATCTTTTGATGTTACTCGTCCATGTTAGTCTTGGTCTGCCTCTGCCTCTTTTACTTTGTATTTTCCCCTCTAAGATTACTTTTAGTGGGCTGTTGTGTCTTTTAACATGCCCCAAAAATAGCATTTGTCTTGTTTGAATTGTATTTAGTAGTTCTCTTTTCATTTTTAGTTGTTTTAAGACTTCATCATTTGTTTTCTTTTTTTTCCATCCAATTCTACCTATTCATCTATATATCTACATTTCAAAAGCTTCAATTTTCTGTTCTTTTTTCTTGTCCATGTTTCTGCACCATACAGGAATGTTGAGGAGACATAACTTTTTGCTATTCTTAGTTTTAGCCCTGGTGTTATTTGTTTTGATGTTAGTATGTCCTTCATGACATTAAAATTACTTTTAGCCATTCCTATTCTTTTGTTTATTTCAGTTGTACATTTTCCATCACTGGTTATACTATGTCACAGTTTGCTGTAGATCTGAAGTATCTCCATGTCTATTCCTTTAATTTTGATATCTGATGGTAGGTTGTGAGTGTTTTCCTTGTTTATGATCATAGTTTTAGCCTTTTGATATTCATATCTAGTCCATATTTTTTACACGTCATGTTTGTTACATTAAGTAATTGTTGTAGTTCTTGTATTGTAATAATGAGTCATTGATGTTGTAGAATCTTGTAGTGTAATAATGAGTCATTGATGTTACAGAATCTTGTAGTGTAATAATGAGTCATTGATGTTGTAGAATCTTGTAGTGTAATAATGAGTCATTGATGTTGTAGAATCTTGTAGTTTAATAATGAGTCATTGATGTTGTAGAATCTTGTAGTGTAATAATGAGTCATTGATGTTATAGAATCTTGTAGTGTAATAATGAGTCATTGATGTTGTAGAATCTTGTAGTGTAATAATGAGTCATTGATGTTGTAGAATCTTGTAGTGTAATAATGAGTCATTGATGTTGTAGAATCGTGAAGTGTAATAATAATTCATTGATGTTGTAGAATCTTGTATTGTAATAATGAGTCATTGATGTTGTAGAATCTTGTAGTGTATAATGAGTCATTGATGTTGTAGAATCTTGTAGTGTAATAATGAGTCATTGATGTTGTAGAATCGTGAAGTGTAATAATAATTCATTGATGTTGTAGAATCTTGTATTGTAATAATGAGTCATTGATGTTGTAGAATCTTGTAGTGTAAAAATGAGTCATTGATGTTGTAGAATCGTGAAGTGTAATAATGAGTCATTGATGTTGTAGAATCTTGTAGTGTAATAATTAGTCATTGATGTTGTAGAATCTTGTAGTGTAATAATGAGTCATTGATGTTGCAGAATCTTGTAGTGCAATAATGAGTCATTGATGTTGTAGAATCTTGTAGTGTAATAATGAGTCATTTTTGTTGTAGAATCGTGTAGTGTAATAATGAGTCATTTTTGTTGTAGAATCGTGTAGTGTAAAAATGAGTCATGGATGTTGTAGAATCTTGTAAAGTAATAATGAGTCATTGATGTTGTAGAATCGTGTAGTGTAATAATGAGTCATTGATGTTGTTGAATCTTGTAAAGTAATAATGAGTCATTGATGTTGTAGAATCTTGTAAAGTAATAATGAGTCATTGATGTTGTAGAATCTTGTAGTGTAATAATGAGTCATTTATGTTGTAGAATCTTGTAGTGTAATAATGAGTCATTGATGTTGTAGAATATTCTAGTGTAATCATGTGTAATGGATGTTGTAGAATCGTATAGTGTTATAATGACAATTATTTATAACGCGTTCTTCTATGTGACACGTCAGAATACGAAATAAGGTAGAAGAAAGACACTGAAAAGAACACTTACAAGAGAAGGAAAGTTGGCAGAAAGTGGGATTCATTGGATAAAATTGAACAGTGTCATCATCATCAAGTACCGTGCCTGCTGGCGTAGGTGATCATGTCTCTCCACAACTTTCGATCTCGACAGTTATTTATCATTTCTGTTGTTGACCTTCTGCCAAGCCATTCTCTTAAGCTGTCTGGTATTTTTTTTTCTTTGCGTCCGTCTATCTCTTCGTCCCTCAATTTTTCCAGTTGTTCTCTTCTCATTCATCATCATCATCATGTGCCGTACCGGGTGGCGTTGGTAATCATGTCCTTCCACAATCTTCTATTCACAGTGCATCGTATGAGTTCTGTTGTTGACTGTTTTCCATTCCATGACACCAAGCTATCCAGTATTTTCTCTCTTTGTCGCCCGCGATTTCTCTTTCCTTTTATTTTGCCTGTTGTAACCAAGTATTCCAACTTTCCTCTTCTCATGATGTGCCCAAAAAATGTTGATTGCTTCTTTCTGATGTTTTTTAAGAGCTCCCTTTTTGTGTTGGCCTCTTTGATAACTTTCTCATTGGTCGTTTTAGCTGTCCAGGGAACTTTCAACATTCTTTTGAGAAATACCATCTCTGTGGCCTCTAATCGTCTTTTCCAGAGAGAAAACACGGACGTTACGAACACACAGAATATAAAAAAAACCCTAATTATGTTTCATTGCCCTCGTCTTAGTGTGTATTTATTTTCACATTGGTCTATATGAAAGTTTGAACTACCAGAGTTATGTAACGGTCCCTTGTAACTATTCCCTGGTTTCATTTTCTAAGCCGATGATAGTGACCCTGTTATGACCGAATTCTCGTCAGTTTAATACAGGCCAAGCTGGTAAACTCGGTTAGATTCCCCCCCCTCCTCCCCCCAACTACCCTATCCATTGTTGTTTTTTCCCCGTAACAGTTTGCTGACAAAGGTATCTCATATGTCATAAAATAATAATATAGCATTGATTCGTAACATATGCTACACATACGTAGCACATGGGGGGTTACTAATACTGACATTTAGTGGTAGGTATAAAAATGGAAATTTAATCGTGAAAAAGGCACAAGTAACAACAAATAAAACAAAATACCCGCGAATATTAACATCTAATGTAATAAATGTAAATGAATTAGGTAATGTAATTTACCTTTAAATAATGCAACGCGCGGTGTATTTACCTGAATTAATTGTTTCCCCCTCAGTTGTGAATGTAAATGTATATCTGTTCATATTATTTTTGTTTTAATTAAGTTGCATTCCCGGATACAAATTTACAGAAGTGAATTGTCAATGGGTTTACAGAGGAGTTGACCTGAATCAACCAGAAGGATCCGGGATCAACCAGAAGGATCCCCAGCAGTGGCTGATTTTTTTTTTCGGACAGACAAGGCTTCAGGGTTCACCCAGCCTCTAAAAATGGGTACATAAACATTTTTCTGCGAAGTAATGGCGGCCTAGCGTAAGACCGAACACATCACCCAAAAATGTGCCGTGGTCATAGAAAAGTATGGTCATTAATACCTTATTCCCCATACGCCTAGCAAAGTGTGGAGGGAACCTTTACTTTTTGTTGTGCAGAGCAATAAATGTTGGGAACAACACAGTACCGTGATGTATCGTGTGGAGATAATAGACTAATTCTGATCCTGGCTGTTCTTACGATTCAAGGGACATGTTATCATAATTGTATCGGCTGAGCCATGGTCAATAAGGATACGATCCTATGAAATTTTAGATCGTGAAGCCAGAAGCAAGCTAAGTGTGCTAAGCTAACTGCACCAAGCTAAGTGTGCTAAGCTAACTGCGCCAAGCTAAGTGTGCAAAGCTAACTGCGCCAAGCTAAGTGTGCAAAGCTAACTGCGCCAAGCTAAGTGTGCAATGCTAACTGCGCCAAGTAAGTGTGCAAAGCTAACTGCGCCAAACTAAGTGTGCAAAGCTAACTGCGCCAAACTAAGTGTGCTAAGCTAGATGCGCCAAGCTAAGTGTGCAAAGCTAACTGTGCCAAACTAAGTGTGCAAAGCTAACTGCGCCAAAACTAAGTGTGCAAAGCTAACTGTGCCAAGTTAAGTGTGCAAAGCTAACTGCGCCAAACTAAGTGTGCAAAGCTACGCCACGCCAAGCTAAGTGTGCAAAGCTAACTGAGCCAAGCTAAGTGTGCAAAGCTAAATCCGCCAAGCTAACTGAGTCATGCTAAGAGTGCAAAGCTAACTGCGCCAAGCTAAGTGTGCAAAGTTAACTGAGCCAACCTAAGTATGGAAAGCTAACTGAGCCAAGCTAACTGAGCCAAGATAAGTGTGCAAAGCTAACTGCGCCAAGCTAAGTGTGCCAAGATAACTGAGCCAAGCTACGTGCGCAAAGCTAACTGAGCCAAGCTATGTATGCTAGCTAACTGTGCCAAGCTAAGTGAGCAAAGCTAACTCCGCCAAGCTAACTGAGCCAACCTAAGTGTGCAAGCTAACTCCGCCAAGCTAACTGAGCCAAGCTAAGTGTGCAAAGCTAACTCCGCCAAGCTAATTGAGCCAAGCTAGTGTGCAAAGCTAACTCCGCCGAGCTAACTGAGCCAAGCTAAGTGTGCAAAGCTAACTGCGCCAAGCTAAGTGTGCAAAGCTAACTCCGCCAAGCTAACTGAGCCAAGCTAAGTGTGCAAAGCTAACTGCGCCAAGTTAAGTGTGCCTAGCGAACTGAGCCAAATTAAGTGCGCAAAGCTAACTCCGCCAGCTAACTGAGCCAAGCTAAATGTGCCAAGCTAACTCCGCCAATCTAACTGAGCCAAGGTAGGTGTGCCAAGCTAACTGAGACAAGCTAACTTCACCAAGCTAACTGAGCCAAGTTAAGTGCGCAAAACTAACTCCGCCAAGCTAACTGAATCAAGCTAACACCGCCAAGCTAACTCCGCCGAGCTAACTGAGCCAAGCTAACACCGCCGAGCTAACTGAGCCAAGCTAAGTGTGCCAAGCTAACTCCGCCAAGCTAACTGAGCCAAGCTAACACCGCCGAGCTAACTGAGCCAAGCTAAGTGTGCCAAGCTAACTCCGCCAAGCTAACTGAGCCAAGCTAGCTCCGCCAATCTAATTGAGCTAAGCTAACTGAGCAAAGCAAAGTCCGCAAAGCTATATGTGCCAAGCTAAGTGCTCTTCTTTCTCAATTTGAAATTTCAGTTATATTTTTATGTCCAGGGCGATCGACAAAATCAAGCTGATTGTTTGGGTGCCAAAAACAGTGAATCATAAAGGATAAAGATCCTGCACATAGTGGGCCAGAGTCCATACTTGCTTACCCAGCCAAACAAACGGGATAATGAAGAGTGAAAGCTACCGGTAACTAGAAATGTTGTGACAATATCCAATGTTTTAGGCCACAAAACAAGATATAACAGCTGTAAATTACCAAACAGTGCTAGTACGTCTAGCTTAGCATTCTAGTAAGAACGGACGACAAAGCTAAGTAATCAGTAGGAGAAAGCAAAGAAAGAAAAAAAACAGGAGAAGATAACATGTTATTATATGTATGATTCTTCATTATCGGACACTTCCAGAGCGTTGCATCACGTAGAATTGGTAATAAAAACATCTGACGTACTATTTGAAAAATCACATAGAAAATAACAAAATAGAAATTAATTAAGAATAATAACCATTGCCAGCCAGTTGATATCTTTAACAGCACAAGAGTACATATGTTCTTAATATACTAACTTCTTGTCCAAATTCAACGTACATTTCTAGCTATTTCTATTTTTAGCGCTGTTTGTTTCCTCACAGGGCGGTACACCTCGCTCTACTTTCAGCTTTTCTTTTTCTTTTTTTTTGGGGGTATTGACTTTTCTTTTCTTTTTGCAGGTGTGTTTCACCAAAGACCTGCCACTGTTAAATGCAAAAAGAAAGAAATTGTGCACTCACATAACATACGCACAAACTGAAACACATATGTAAAAATACAATAGGTGTAAATTGAAAACTTCCTGTCTATGAAATGAAACAAACTGTTTGAACTTACATTAGACTCGACCAGATGACTACGTGTGTCTTTTACAGTACATTATTTGTGTCTCTTTGTATTGTGAAAGTTGGAATACTTGGTTACAACTCGCAAAACGCAGGAATGAGAAATCACGGACGACAAAGTAAAAAGAGGGTGATATGTTACAGTCAACATGCAGCAATCAGAATTCTTTCTCTAGCATTTGTCCAATGAACACTTCTATTCGTCATCTGTCCTTTTAAAAAGGCGTAAAGTGGGCGTAGATGTGTTTTCTTATGGTTTATATACGCCTTTCGGGCCAACACATCCGACTGCAGCGCGGCCTTTTTGAGTACCGGATTGTCTTCTCTTATCGATCTCTATAACACGGCGGCTAGACTAGAATAGTTAGTCTGTTGCTAGAGACACCATGAATGGATGGCACAGAGCCTGGATGGTTCTAGGTCACCATTCTTGGCGTAGACAATCAGCTATAAGTCGCTGTCAGACGTCCAGAACTTCATAAATAGAATTAATATGATGCGCTGAAAACAGATAAGGAGCCGCGATAGCTCAGTGGTTAGTGAACTTGACTACAAAGGATAAGGGGTAGGGTTCGATCCCAACCGACGGCTTCCGCGTTCACCCAGCCTTAAATGAGTACTGGATTTGTTTCTGGGAAAGTAAAGCGGCACGGGCGTAATACCGACCACATTACCCTGAAAATCATGTGCTGAAGGTCTGTAAAATTTATGGTCACTAACACCGTATTATACGCCACTTGGCGTGACGGGGGCTCTTTTACTCTTTTTTTTTTTTACTGAGAAAAGATAATTGTATGCGGTCATGATAATGATATACAGCGACCTAACAACAAAGACAGACTAGAAAGGGCTGTGAATGGACACCCTACCACCAGAAATTTTAGCAGACCTTTAATTGTCCTCGATTAGTCCAATCCCACACCGAGTTGAACATTTAAATGCGTATAAAACTGACAACTGGGTAAATTCAGCGGCCTTCATTACCAGTGATGAATGAGTTACGTTTGATGTATCTAAAATAAAATGTAAAGGGTAGCCATCGAATCTGATGGTATATTAGAAATACGGTGTTCGTAATTATATTCTAAAAAAGACCATCCATCCATCCATCCGTCCGTCCGTCTGTCCATCCTTCCACCCGTCCATCCATCCATCCATCCATCCATCCATCCGTCCGTCCATCCATCCATCCATCCATCCTTCCACCTGTCCATCCATCCATCCATCCATCCATCCTTCCATCCATCCATCCTTTCGTCCATCCATCCATCCATCTGTCTGTCTCTCTATCTGTCAGTCAGTCCGTCCGTCTGTCTGTCTGTCTTTCTCTTCTTCATGTTTCTGTCTTGCACGTTTGGCCTACTTTTTGGCGAGGCGCGATCTTTTCAAAAATATGTGAACTCACAAGAAGAAAATATAGGAGGAAAAGGTGGTTGATGGTGAAAAAAAGCATTTGGAAAAAAAAAAAAATCCCAATCGAGAAATATATAAAAATAGTATAATAGGCAAAATTACTTTCAAGCAAAAGATATAAACTAGTGACATAATCTGAAAACAAACTATTTGGTTTGATGTTAGACTAGATTAAATGTTGCTTCCTTATATGTCTATTAAAAGTACATTTATTTTGCCTAAGCCAAAATAGGGATGAAGTAGCAAAAAAATATATACAGTATCTATTATGTTATGTCGGGAGTCGCGATAACTCAGTGGTTTGTGAACTGAACTACAAAAGACAGGAGGCATCGAGTTCGATCCTGATCGACTGCTTTCGAGTTCACCTATAATTATTGGGTACCTGATTTTTTTTCTGGGAAAGTAAATTCAAATATCAAGGAAGTCTAATGACAAACGATAATTCTCAAACAGCAGAGATAGAATCAAGATGCAACAAAGATGGTCAAATCATTGGACAGTTATCACCACTATTGTCCAACAAGGAAATAACTCTGGGGGGCAAAACGAGCACTATGCAATACAATCTTCATCCCAACGTTGTGCTACCAATGCCAGACCTGGACCCTAGATGCAAGAACAATAAGGAAAATAACCTCTACTGAGATTAAATGTGTTAGACGAATGACAGGAAACAGCCTGAGAGATAAGATCAGAAATGAAGAACTGAGAAAAAAGCTAGGAATAGTCCCCGCCATAAAATATATAAGGAAACAGCAGATAAAATGGTTTGGCCACGTGATGAGGCAGAAAGATCAAAACACAACATAACGAGCCTTCAGCAAACATTGTGAGAACACCAGACCCAAGGGTCGACCACGAAAAAGATGGATCGATGGAATATTAGAAACTCGAGGAAACATAACAGCAGCAGAGGCGAACAAAAGACCAAAAGACCGCTAATTATATCTCCCTCGACGCTGAAAGGCAGATGAGGAGAGAAATAAGAAGAAGAAGAAGAAGAAGAAAGTAAAGCGGCACAGGCATAATACCGACCACATTACCCCAAAAATCATGTGTCGAAGGTCTATAAAATGATGGTCACAAACACCATATTTCCTATATGCCACTTGGCGTGACGGGGCTCTTTACTTTATACTTATAATTTAAAATACATGCCTCAGGAAAATACTACGTATATCATGGAATAAATTCAAGACTAGTACAGAAATAAGGAACAAGAGAAATGACAAAGCAATTTGTGACGCTTGGCGTGATGTGGCTCTTTACTTTTTTAAAACTATGTATAAACGTGCATATGAGGAAGATACTATGCAATCCATTTTTGACAATAGAAATAAGAAAAAGAGTCCTTAAATGTTATGTAGAGCCAGTCTTAACATATGGATGTGAATCGTGGACAATAGGACAACAGACAAGAAAATCACTGGAGTCTGAAGAAATGTTGTTTTACAGAAGAATGTTGAGAATACCATGGACAGCTAAGAAGAGTAATGAAAATGTTCTGAAAGAGGCCAAAGCAAAAAGAGAGCTAATTTTCAATATTAGAAAGAAACAATCATAATTTTTTGGCAATGTAATGAGAAGGATACCGCTGAAATATATTGTAACAACTGAGAAACGTGAGGGTTGAAGAGATAGAGGGAAGCAAAGAAAAAAAAACACCAGACAGCTTAAGAGAATGGCTTGGCAGAAGGTCAACAACAGAAATAATAAATAACTGTCGAGATCGAAAGTTGCGGAGAGACATGATCACCTACGCCAGCAGGCCTAGTACTAGATGATGATAAAGGTGTAAAGCAGTGGTTTCCAGACTTAAGACATCTGCGACTCCATCTTTACCTGATAATCATTAAATTAGTCGCGGTCCGCAAAGCAGTAGAGATCGTATAAGTCTGGTAAACTCTGATTTCCTGATATGACATTTAAGACGATCAATTACGACAGAATTAACTTTAAAGGTAAAGTACGAGATTTGATTCGGCGTCTTAGCCCGTGAGTTTTTTTTCACCCACAAATATGCTCGACCGCCTATCCAGAAGTTTTCGAAAACATCCTGATAGTATCGCTTCAAGCATCGAAACTCACGATGCGAGGCGGAATTCCTCACCATCCCAGAGTAATATTCTGGTACCTATTTCTGCCAGCGACTGGGTCGACAGCGGGTTATTTTTTTTTGTAATCAATTCAGAGGAAGAGGTATGTTTACAGCACTCGGAAAAAATTACGAATAATCAACAACAGAAAAAAATATGGACCAAGGCAGCATCGAACCCGTACGTACTCAGTGGCACAGCGCCTTGCCACGAAAAGCCAAACGCTAGGGAACACTGCCACTCTTTTTTGTAACCAGGAGTAGAATTCGCACAGCTTCCGGCGTGAATCGAACACAGGTTGTCGGTAGCCCAATCGAGTTTTTTTTCCCAACTCGGCTACCGAGGCCCCCAAATTAACACTATCCCTTAGAAATCGTTTATGTACAAACAAAAATTAAGCTTTTGTGGATGTTGTCATTTTAATGATTTATGACCACTGAATAGGCACATAACAATTTCCTCGGCACGACGGACTAGGTGTATGTGGGATACGGGTTTGTTTGAGGGTTCAAACGCAGCTATATGCTCTCCAGACTATCCAGGTGATAAAGATTTGGTACATGGCTCAATGAGTTTATTAGAAAGAAGGACATGTTCATCAGCAATGAAAAGCACTGGCCCTCTCGCATAGAAATGTTGTGCCCTAGTGTGGTGAAGTGTTATTTTACAACCTCTACGTCATGAATGTGTCACGTGATAAATTTCTTACAATCTCCGTGACTGTGGATAATTTAATTGTAATTTATTGTAAGGATGATCAAATTCAGCTGAATGAAAGGGAGAGATAAGAGAGGGAGTGAAGGAGAGAGAACCAAAGAAAACAGAGAAATAGATTGACCATGAGAGAGCGGGAACGGTACTTACAGAAAACACACAAGAAGAAAGAGAGAGAGAGACAGAGTGAGAAGGAAGGTATCGATAGAGTTCTTCTTCTATCCTTTCTCCATTGTCGTTGGCGTAGAGGGGAGATACAATCTGCGATTCTTTGCTCTCCTGTTGGCCTCTTCTGGTGTTATCCCTCCTTGTGAACAGAGCCAAAATAATGGAGAAAAATCGTGATCATACAGACATAACGTAAATAAATAGATAGAGTGATAATAGAAAATAGAAGAAGAGGTGATAGATAGAGCGTGTTAGAAAAAGAGATGGAAAGAGAACGGTAGTAAAAGAAGTATAATGAAACCAAACTATCCTTACGGTAGAATTTCCTAACTGGGGTCTTTCGATCAGGGACTTATAGGATCGGAGAATAAAGACCGCATGTCAAGTGCAGTCGCCACGAGGTATTCAGTTCTCAGTTTTTAATTTCACTCTCGATAAGAGAGAGAGGAAAAAAGAAAACCTTTTGATTCATCCTTGATTGGAACCCGAATTCTCTTGGTTTGAGAGCACGACAAGTTATCGATCCGGCCACCCGGTCCTCAATAACTTCACACACACACAACGTATGTTCGACTGCACATACATGAAAACAAGTTATTTCAATCGAAACAAAATGAGACCTTCTAAATGTATTTTAAAAGTACAGTTATACTTTTGTTTTCTAACAAAAACAAAATTGAGCGGCATCCGTAATCTTAGTAAGGTACGGGAAATCTAATGTTATAGTTCTTGTTATCTACAAACAAATTTGGACACATTCATAGATCAAGCCTTTAGTATCACATCAACGTGATGTGTTTCCTGAGAAAGAATGTCTGGTATTGGCTTTCAGATAGGTGAAATTTGAATGTTTGTCTGTCTTAATTATAATAAATCATCGCCTCTGTATTTTAAGGAAATGATAGATTAGTTTCAAATAAGAAGATTAATTATCAGGAAGACGGGTGAAACTACAGAAAATTGAGAAGATTGCAGGCAGTAAATAATCATATTTGAAATAGAGGGCAATAGGTGACTGGAGGAGAAGGAGGGTTATAGAATATGAGTGGAGGAGATCGAGGGCAATAGAAAGTGGATGGAGGAGAATATAGAGCAAAGAAAGTTGAATGTAGGAGATGAAGACCAACAGAAGGTGATTTGAGGACTACGAAGGCAATGGAATCGGAGTGGAGCAGGTCGAGGGCAATAGAAGATGAGTGGAGAAGATTGAGGGGAATAGAAGATGAGTGAAGGAGATTGAGGGGAATAGAAGATGAGTAGGGGAGATTGATGGGAATAGAAGATGAGTGGAGGAGATTGAGGGCAATAGAAGATGAGTGGAGGAGATTGAGGGCAATAGAAAATGAGTGGAGGAGATTGAGGGGAATAGAAGATGAGTGGAGGAGATTGAGGAGAATAGAAGATGAGTGGAGGAGATTGAGGGAATAGAAGATCTATCTATCTTTCGTTCGCCTGAAGTATTGTCTATATCTGCAATGTCGTTTCCTGTATAAATTTTACTGTCTTTTGTAATTCTTGCAGTGGCCCATATAGTTTTGTCTGTAGTGTTGTATCTATGGGCCAATGGATTTTCCTCAGTCTACTATATTCAGTGCAGTCTTGAAGTATGTGTTCAGCAGTCTGGGGTGCCTGTCCACATGTACAAGTAGTTGATGTGCCGATCTTGAATTTTGTATACATGTGACTATGGAGTCGATTGTGTCCTGTTCTTAGGCGTATAATGATAACTTGTTCATATCTATTCATATTATGAAAGGCATCCTGATTTGGGCTTGTGGTCCTCTGATTGATTTGATTATCTGTTTCTTATGATGGTATGTAACTGGTGTATCTAGTTGTGTGCCTGTTGAACCTTCCTTTGCCAACTGATCTGCTTTCTCATTTCCTGGTATTCCACAGTGAGACGGGATCCACTGCAGGGCAACCCTGTGGTGCTTGCAGAGTTCAGTCAATAAGGTCTGCAGATGTGGTAATTTTCTGGATTGTAGTGCCTGGAGTACTGATCTTGCATCTGTCAAAAACACTACAGGCTGTGGGCTAAGATTACTGTTCAGCAGTTTTTCTATTGCCAACTTTATTGCTTGTATTTCTGCATCATAATTGTGACAATATTTCCCTGTTGCTATTTTATTCATATCCTAGTGTTATTTGGGTACTCTATATATGCACCTGCTCCCCCATTCTTTACTGCATTCTGTGCTGATCCATCTGTGTACACACGGATCCATAGGTCTTGTTGGTATTCTTCATCCAGGAAACTGAGAGTTATTGTTTTTCGCTGTAGACTATTTTGTTCCTCTTTGTCAACTATTCCTTTCACTTCTGTCCGTATTTGAACTGATAATCCTGATTCATCTGTCCAGGGGGAATAGAAGATGAGTGGAGGAGATTGAGGGCAATAGAAAATGAGTGGAGGAGATTGAGGGGAATAGAAGATGAGTGGAGGAGATTGAGGGCAATAGAAAATGAGTGGAGGAGATTGAGGGGAATAGAAGATGAGTGGAGGAGATTGAGGGGAATAGAAAATGAGTTGTGGTCGCACGGAATGATGAAGAGGAATTAGCGAGCAAAGGATAAAAAGTGGAGGGGATTTCGAGCAAATGATGAGATGTGGATACCACCTACAATAGATGTGAAGTTGGTAATAGAAATTCTACATTTCTCCTCATCTTCAAAATACTTACCTCCTTTTCTTCAACTCTACATTTCTCCTCATCTTCAAAATACTTACCTCCTTTTCCTCAATTCTACTTTTCTCCTCACCTTCAAATTACTTACCTCCTTTTCCTCAATTCTACTTTTCTCCTCACTTTCAAATTACTTACCTCCTTTTCCTCAATTCTACTTTTCTCCTCACCTTCAAATTACTTACCTCCTTTTC
The DNA here is from genome assembly GCA_032433765.1 of Megaustenia siamemsis. Lineage (NCBI taxonomy): Eukaryota > Metazoa > Mollusca > Gastropoda > Stylommatophora > Ariophantidae > Megaustenia > Megaustenia siamemsis. The sequence goes on along the minus strand of JAVIAB010000088.1, from coordinate 35,627,656 downwards.
TTCAATTCTACATGTCTCCTCACCTTCAAATTATTTACCCCCGTTTCTTCAATTCTACTTTTCTCCTCACCTTCATATTACTTACCTCCTTTTCTTCATTTGTACTTTTCCTTTTCACCTTTAGGTGTCGCAACCCATCTCACTTTCAAAGTGTACTTTACCTTCACACCCCGAAACTCTAACCCCATACTGACTAATAAAACTCTACATTTCTCTCGCACCTTGAAACTAACTCTATTTCTCTTGACATCTAACTCTATCTCATCTCAACCTCTAATTTTACTTGCCTCCACAATTTAAAATTTTACCCTTCACCCTACTCCTACTTGAAACACTACTCCTCTTCTATTCTTTCTTTTCTCTTTCTCACTGTTATCGAAAAGGTGTCGTGGTTATATCATTTGTCGTTCTTGCGCTGTTCGAACTGTCTGAATTAGTGATTTTCCTTTGTTGTTACATGTCTCTGTCACTGCATCTATCCATATTCTTCTGGGTCTTCCTCTTGGTCTTTTTCCATGCATTCTCGAGAAGAACGCCATTGACGGTGATTGGTAAGAATTCATTCTAACCAGGAGGTCAAACCATTTGAGTTGTTGTTGTTGTTCAATATATACTTGGCAATGTTTTATTCCCACCATTTTTCTTATGGTTTCATTTGGTATTCTATCTCTTCTTGTGTTGTTTGTTATTTTTCTCAAGCATCGCATCTCACATGTATTCATCTTTCTTAAATGTGATTTAGAAATGGTCCATGTTTGACTTTCATAGCACAAAGTTGGTAGGAAAATGTTATTTATACTCCTCTTCAAACTTTCAAATTCTTCGTACTTTACTTCCAAAAAGATCAACATTCATCTGCACTTTATATTTTCAAACTCCGCTTTACTCTCTCCTGAAACTCTACTTTCTTCTTCAAACTCTCTCCTGAAACTCTACTTTCTTCTTCAAACTCTCTCCTGAAACTCTACTTTCTTCTTCAAACTCTCTCCTGAAACTCTACTTTCTTCTTCAAACCCTCTCCTGAAACTCTACTTTCTTCTTCAAACTCTGCTTTCTATTTCATCTCATCATCATCATTAAGTGCCGTCTCCGCATCGAAGGCTGGCTGCCCTGGAGCGCAACTGCACTCTGTCTCTTGCTTTTATGGTGCAAGTTGTCATAGGCTGACTTGTCCATCTTTTGATGTTACTTGTCCATGTTAGTCTTGGTCTGCCTCTGCCTCTATTACCTTGTATTACTTTTAGTAGGCGTTTGTGTCTTTTAACATGCCCCACAAATTTCATTTGTCTTGTTCTAATTGTATTTAGTAGTTCTCTGTTCATTTTTAGTTGTTTCAAAACTTCATCGTTTGTTTTCTTTTCTTTCCATCCAATTCTACCTATTCTGCTATAAATCCACATTTTAAGGGCTTCAATTTCTATTTCATCTACAAACACTATTTTTCTCTTTACTTGTACAATCTACTTTTCTCTTCATGTTCCCTCTTCGCACTCTACTTTCTTTTTCATCTACAAGCTCTACTTTTCTCTTCATATTTCATTTTCAAGCTATTTTCCTTCTCGTCTTTAAACTTTAATTTTCTCTTCACTTGTAAACTCTACTTCTCTCGTCATCGTTCATCTTCAAACTCTACCTTTCCCTAGGGTCCTACACCTTTAAAATCGACTTTCCCCTTCACCTTGAACATGATCTACTTACCACTCTTAAAATATCATCCCCAGGAGACATGTCAACAACAGACAGTGTTACAGTTTTGAGGTCAAGGATATCAATAACAAGACTGTGGTTCGGAAACGTGACGTCACTATTTTGAAATTTTACGAAATGTTCTCAGCAGTGCCACGAGTATGTGTATGTATTTAGCGCAAAACTCAATGTCACAATTCACAGGGCGTCTCACACGCCAGGAATGCACATTTCTGCAACAATTATAATAACAACGATGCCATTGCAACGACGTTTGAATAGGTGGCTATTATGAGAAAAATAAGAAAAAGTTGTTTGTTCGTTGTGTGTGTGTGTAGTGTGTGTGTGTCTGTCGCCTGATTGCTGCAACACACCTACCTGACGCGCTTCTCTACTCATATATGTCATTAAACACCAATGGTTGCCTAAACAATGCGGTTGTTATTCGTTAGTGTTAGAGTTCAGTACAAGTGAGCTCCCACACGACAGCTGGAAAATGTGTTGGTACACTCTGAATCTATATCCAATATTAGGAAGAAACAATCATCATTTCTTGGCCATGTAATGAGAAGGCAACAGCTGAAATAGATTGTGATAATTGGGGAAAAATGTAGGGACGAAGAGATAGAGGGAAGCAAAGAAAAAAGATATCAGACAGCTTAAGAGAATGGCTTGGCAGAAGGTCAACAACAGAAATGATAAATAACTGTTGAGATAGCAAGATGTGGAGAGATATGATCACCTACGCCAGGCAGGCATGGTACTTCATAATGATGATCTGAAGGAACCACTGGTGTGATTGAGAGCCGCGAAAGCTCAGTGGTTAGTGAACTGGACTACAAAGGACAAGAGACCAGGTTCGATCCTGACCGACGGCTTCCGGGTTCACCCAGCCTTAAAGGGTACCAGATTTTTTCTGGGAAAGTAAAGCGCCACGGGCGTAATACCGACCACATTACCCGAAAAATCATGGTCACTAACACCATATTCCCTATACGCCACTTGGCGTGACGGGGACTCTTTACTTACTTTTACTGGTGTGATTAAAAAAAAAAAATGCACTGTTCAGTATCGAGTGAGGCACCCTATATAAGCAGATCTGTAATTTGTGTCGATTTTCTTAATTTGTTTAAGTTTTGACAAGACTTGTCAAAAGATTTTGAAGACATTATAATGTTTTGTGTGTCACAATTATTGATCGTAAATGTACATTTTTTTTTACATTTACAATTAATAAATGCACCTAAATAAAGGATGAGTGTTGAGTTTTCTTATACTTGGTTGGGCACAATAGTAACATCAGAGGGAAGGTGCGCCACAGAAATAAAAAGCAGAACAGCTCGGGCCAAAATAGCATTAAAAAAAAAAATGAAAAATATCTTATGCAACACATCTATGTCAATAGAAGTGAGAAAGAGCGTTCATTAGTGCTGTATAGAGACAATACTGACCTTTGGAAGCGAATCATGGACAGTAGACAAACAAATGAAAAGACATTTAGAGGTCACCTAGATGTCCCAGATAAAATGTTGAAAGTTCCCTGGACAGGTATAAAGACCAATGAGGATAATCTTAACGAGGCCAACACAAAAAAGGGAGCTCCTAAAAATATCAGAAAGAAACAATTAACATTTTTCGGTCTCATCATAAGTTAGAAATTGGAATACTTGGTTACAACTGGCAAAATACAGGGAAAGAAAGATCGCGGACGACAGAGAGAGAAAATACTATAGTCCGTTCAGAAATTCATAATCACACCTGAATTAGTATTGCGTGATAACCGCTTGTTATTTTTGTTTCAAAATTTGCATGCAATCTTAGAATATTAATGACGTTATAGAAATATTTTTTGCTCTGAGAAATTTGATCTAGTTTAAAAGTTTTCTTCTTTAAGCTATATTAAATTCACCCTGTTCGAATTTGACACCATTTTAGGATATATACATTAATTTGGTGCGGTCGTTGACGTGAAATAGTTTGGCTATTGCAGAAACACTAACTTCAGGAAAATCCCGTGCACAAAACTGAATTGTTATTGAACGACATGACGCACCACGGCCTGGGCATTAATTACCGAAGGGAAGGCGTATCTTTATTAATTTTGTGAAGACTCAGTAGACAATTTGTTGACTTTAAATACCAACATTTATATCTAAATTACAATGAGTTTGAAATGCAAATTTATAACTATGCAAAAGGTTACTTTTTTACTATATCAGCAATTATAACCAATTGAATTCATGTTTGCAAATACACATAACGAACAACACCCACAATTAAGCACTATGTAGATACGCCTCTGACAAGAATTCCAGTATACTGGAAAATTTAACACGATTACTGTAAACTCTAAAATTTGAATCAACTTGTGTGATATCTTCATAAAAGATCAAAGGAATTCGCTGATGTGCAAAATCTGTTGTGTTTGTGGAATAAAAAATACCAAAATCTTTGCGTCATCAATATTCTAAGATTGGATGCAAATTTTGAAACCAAAATAACAAGCGGTTATCACGCAAAACTAATTCAGGTGTGATTATGAATTTCTGAACGTTTTATAGATAGCTTGGTGTCATAGCACTGAAAACAGTCGACAACAGAATTGATGCAATGCACGGTGGATAGAAGATTGTGGAAGGACATGATCGTCTACTCCAAACGGTATGGCACATGCTGATGGTTGAGTGGTCTAGATGGTAACCGTCACCTCTACACAAGAAGATTCCGAATTCAAATCTCTCCACATGCGGTGGTAATTTTAAATTCAAATCCGTTGCTTTCTCGAGAAACTCACCCCTGGTGTTTTGGCAGTGATTACGACATCTCACCTTCTCGGTTAACGGCAAAAAAGAGAGATTCCGTTTGCACGCTGCGCACGTTAGAAAAGCATTGTCAGTTAAAAGTCGAATAGAGTAGGCCGGTAAGAATCACAGTCAGAGAAACATTGTTAAGGACATCTACCCACATCGGATGTGTCGTTTCAAAAGATGCAGTTATCGCTGTTACGCCGTAACAGTAGGGAGCCACCATAGTTCAGTGGTTAGTGAACTCGACTACAAAGGACAAGAGGTAGGTTTCGATCCCAATCGACGGCCTCCATTCACCCAGCCATTAATGGGTACCGGATTTTTTTTCTGGGAAAGTAAAGCGGCACGGGCGCAATACCGACCACATTACCCCAAAAATCATGTGCCGAGGGTCTGTAAAATTCATGGTCACTAACACCATATTCTGTATACGCCACTTAGCGTGACGGTGTACTTTACTTTACTACGCCTTAAAACTAGTGACAGAGAGCATCTATGCCCACTTGAAGGGTGAACACTGAAGAAGATAAGACAAAGTGAAAAAAAATATTTTAGCAGGCAGGCAAGACTAAAGACACCAGTGTTTCGACACTCAAATGTCTTTAATGAAGGATAGGAAGCAGAAAACAAATATCAACATTTGAACATTGCAGTGATGAATATTTTATTTTGATGATTTTTGTTGTCACAAAATATATATATATATATATATATATATATATATTTACGGCATTTTCCCATTCATGGAGTCTACCTGGGGGGGGGGGCACGTACAGGACCGGTGACTAAAGGCCACTTTTCAATGCAGTAGATGTGACATGTTCGATCGAGTCTGATCTTAAACAAAATAAACGATTGAAAAAAACAACAATTTCACCCTACCGGGATTCGAACCAGCGATGTCCACTTTTGGAGCCCTTGAAGTTATCGATTTGTGCAAACTATGAATAAATAAAGTTTATGCATTTTTTAAAATATTTTTTTTAAAACAAGTTGCAGCAGGACAAAGAAAACTGGTTTACTCGTGCCGTGAAGATCTGGTTTAATCAAGCGCCGGAGAATTCTGGCTTCATGGATCCTTGAATGGTTACTAAGCGTTTTGAGAAAGAAAGAGTGCACTGCCGTAATGATGGCCATACACCCAGAAATTTGCTGATGGTAAAAATTATAATAAAGGGACGTCATTTTTTTCCTGGAGGTTTCCCTTTATTAAGTAAAGTGGAGCAATAACCATCCCAGTTTTGTGGTGGCGAAGACGCGCCTCACAGCAGCGGAGCTGGAAGTTCTCAATCGCTCACATCTGATGGCTTGCGCCAAGATCGGTGAACTTGAACCATCCAGATCCTGCTCCACTTCTCAATGGTGACTCCAGTAACAGACTAACCTACCTATAAGAGATTAAAAAGATATCGATTTTAAAAGTTGGGCACATGATTTGAAACGAGCTATAGTTTGGCCACCAAGCGAGTAGGGATTGAAGAGGGAAGACAACCCGGCACTCAAAAATGTCGTGCTGAAGTCGGATGTGTTGGACTAAAAGGCGCGAATATCACAGTTATACCGCTAACCACAACACATGGCAGACACGCCCACGTCACGTCCTTTTAGGTGCGGATGATGAAGAGGTGTGCTCCTTTAATCTTCGGGAGAAGGCAAGCAGGCATCCACAGTTTTGTGTGTGCTGTAATCATGGTGCAATGTGTCAAGTATAGTTTCAACAACAAATTATTTCCAGTAAGTAGTGTATTGTATATGAGAGGAATCAAAGTGGGCTTTTGTTAAGTAAAATGGTAATCAGATTCACTTCTTCATTCACGGTCTAAATCAGCCAACCATAATTGGTACCGGCAAATTTTGCTGATATGAAAAAAGTAAGATTTTATATAAGAAGAATTTGCATGACCTGATGAAGAAGCAAGATTTAGAAAGAAGTAAAACTGGAAGAAGTAAGATTTGAAATAGAAGTAAAAACTTGAATAAGTAAGATTTGAAACAGAAGTAAAAACTTGAATAAGAAGTAATATTAAATGAAGAAAAAATACTTGATAAAGAGATACAATTTCATGCAGAAGTTTGACTACAGTAAAAAAAATAGGTGGGTAGTTTCACCAAACTTTTTTTTTTTTTTTTACATTAATCGAGATCTAATATAATCTTAAGACACAGTTTGAGGTTACACTAATCGTGCCTTGCCACATACAAAAAAAGAGACAAAAACTAACAAGGTCAACAAACCTACCACAAAGAAAAATATTCAGCACAGTCTTTAAAATAAACCTCCTGATAAATAGACAACACAATGTGATAAACATTATATTCCATATACGCTTGAGCATGATAAAGTTTATTTTTTTAATTCTTCCTTGTCGATAAGTATGCATCTTGAAGAAAGATTATCGTGAATAATCACATTTGACAGAAAAGTCTACGGATAAGCTAAAAATATGACAATAATGAACATGGAATAAATATTAATATGACAGGAATTATTTTAAAATGTAAGACAGATAACATAAAAATCCGAAACAAATATGTAAATAAATGGAGACTGCGTTTGTACATATTTACTCGGGAAATATAAGATCACGGGACGGTAATTGTGAGACAGATAAATAGGGAAGTATGAATGACAAAATGTACCTTTCACAACATGTGACATGTAAAATATGCCTATAACCTGACGCTGAAATAATAAACGCTTCATTACCTTCAATTCAATCTACTTGAAACTAGAATGTAACAGAATATCACTGACGTTGTTTGATTTGATGGATTCAAAATACATTGGATGATTCTCGTCAGCAGAAAAGGAAGAAATACTAAAATTATCATTTATTTGACAAATACTATCTTTATATCTGGCGGTCACTTGACGACAACTTAAGGAATCATCATCATCAATATGCCATACCGGTTGGCGTAGGCGATCATGTCCTTCCACAATCTTCTATCCACAGTGCATCGTATCAGTTCTGTTGTTGACTGTTTTCCATGCCATGACACCAAGCTATCCAGTATTTTCTCTCTTTGTCGTCCGTGATCTCTCTTTCCCTGTATTTTGACAGTTGTAACCAAGTATTTCTTCTGAGAAACTCCATCTCTGTGGCCTCTAATCGTCTTTTCATTTGTTTGTCTACTGTCCATGATTCGCTTCCATAGGTCAGAATTGGTTCTATATAGCACCGATGAACTATTTTTATCATTTCTATTGACATAGATTTGTTGCATAAGATATTTTTCATTTTCTGAAATGCTATTTTGGCCTGAGCTATTCTGCTTTTTATTTCTGTGGTGCATCTTCCATCTGATGTTATTATTGTGCTCTAGTATTTGACACGTTGCACTTGTTTCAGATTTGTCCTGTTTATTTTATGCTGTGTGATGGTGATTATTTTTTATTTCATATGACCATTACTTCTGTTTTCTTACTATTCAGACTGAGACCTTTCTTGTTGCTTTCTTTTACTATTATGTCTATCATTTCTTGTAGTCCATTCTCTGTCTTTGATATTAAGACTGTGTCATCCGCATATCGTAAATTATTTATGTTGTGACCGTTGACTTCAATTCCTTTTTTGTCTACTATTGATCTCATGATATGTTCGCTGTAAAGTGAAAACAAATCCGGAACTTAAAGGTTGGATCTTAGTAATTCGCTCTTAAGTGGTAATTGGTGTGTTGTGTTGTGGTTCTCAGCTAAGCCTTTCGCCCCAAGTATCCGACTTAGACACGGCATGTTTTTTAGTCCCGGTTTGTCTTCCCTCATGGATCCATTATCAGACTGATTATTCTATTTCTCGTCACCACATCCCGTGTTTATCATGGGACGAGATGCGTGATCTACTGGAAGCTCGTCAGCAGATCCCGGGTTTATCCTGGGACGAGATGCGTGATCTACTGGAAGCTCGTCAGCAGATCCCGTGTTTATCATGTGACGAGATGCGTGATCTGTGATCTATTGAAAACTCATCACCAGTTGGACTGTGGTGGAATCGAGTGGAGGACTTACTTTATTATTTTGGACAGAAATGTGTGGATCATGCTCACTGATCACGAACTATATTCCGATGCAGTGCAGGCGCATAGAGCTCGTTGTGGCTGCGACGCACGTTACAGCAACTCTGAAGTGTTCATCGTGAACAGGGCACCTTTTTATCACAACGCGACACGTTCACTAGAGTTGTATGAAAGATCAGGATAAACACTTTGTTGGTTTGCTGTAACACGGGTTGATCATTTATAGGAATAGCCCTCCTGCAGTGACGTCATTCTGTTGTTCTTAAGTCTAAAGTAAACATAACTATTTAATTTAAAATCTATCGCTAAAGATGATGACTTGTTAGCTTTCGAAGCTCACTGCCTTTTATTTCTCTATTTTTTTTTTATATATTTATGCTACTTGTGGTTGAAATCTTCTTCACCACAGCTCATAATTTCTAACGGTGTGTGGTCATCACATCCGACGCGTCTTCTTTATGCAGGAGTTGAGAAAAACCAGCAGATTTGTTGCATTAATAGTTGATTTTTTCCAGGTTTCTGATTCAAACAATAGGCTAGATTTGCAGAATAATTTCGTTTGGAATGTACAAGAAAATAAATATAATCAAGCTAAGTCACATCCAACTACATAGATGGCCCGCGGATAGAAAATGAAAGTGGAAAACACTCAGTAACTTGCTGCACACCAGAAACAGTTCATCTGCGCCCACTTAAGGTCTGTTTAAGGAATGACGATGATATGAGTCATTGAGAAAAAACTGAAGAAGAGGAAATCGAAGAAGAAGAAGAAGAAGATGAAGAAGGCTAAAAAGCTAAAACGAAATAGAAACACAACAGACTACCTGTTTATATCTAAAGTAGCAGTTTAACTTTCAGAACTATTTCTACCTTTCGTGTTTCAGGCTACCTGCTACTGGGTCGCCTTGTACTGTTAAATTAAGAATAGATTACGAGATAATGCACTACTGGTCCAATGTAGAAATCGACGGGAAACAACTAACAATAATATATCCGTCCTTATTTTTCCTGGAGATGTTTTTGACAAATCCACAACTTTCACTCTCCGCCTCCCCCACCTCCATTGTATTAATCATTTTGTGTCACGACCTCTGAATGAGGACGATGTCCTTGTAAAATTGGGTCACAATAATTCTTTTTTTTTTTTTCTGGGTTAGAATGTTCATCTACTTATTTATAAAAGTGTGGATTAGTGGTTAGCACAGTTTATTTACGCTTCAGTAAGCAGGGGAAAAATAAGTATAAAAATAGTTCTAAACGAGGTCATTGTTGAAACTATTTTCCTTTATCTTGAAATGGTTTAAAGGAAAATAGTTGACCATTGCAAAGTCTATTTTTATCTGAATTTATTATTATTATTATTGTTATTGTTATATTATTATTAATGTAGAAATTGATAGCAGAACATGGAGAGTCATGAATTTCTGTGTTATGTGCCATCGTCGGAAACAGGGCAATATATAGACGGACGGATGGTTGGATGTTTGGGCGGGCGGATAGATGGATGGACGGATGGATGTATGGATGGGGTGGACTGGTTGATGGATGGATGGATGGATGGATTGGCGTGCGGATAGATGGATGGATGGATGGATGGATGGATGGGGGTGGACCGGTTGATGGATGGACGGATGGATGGATGGATGGATGGATGGGGGTGGACCGGTTGATGGATGGATGGATGGGGGTGGACAGGTTGATGGATGGATGGATGGATGGATGGATGGGGTGGACTGGTTGATGGATGGATGGATAGATGGATGGATGGATGGATGGATGGATGGATGGGGGTGAACCGGTTGATGGATGGATGGATTGATGGATGGATGGATGGATGGATGGATGGATGGATGGATGGATGGATGGGGGTGGACCGGTTGATGGATGGACGGATGGATGGATCGATGGGGGTGGACTGGTTGATGGATGGATGGATTGGCGTGCGGATAGATGGATGGATGGATGGATGGGGGTGGACCGGTTGATGGATGGACGGATGGATGGATGGATGGGGGTGGACTGGTTGATGGATGGATGGATGGATTGGCGGGCGGATAGATGGATTGATTTACGGGCGGGTGGATGGATGGGGATGGATGGATGGATGGATGGATGGGGGTGGACCGGTTGATGGATGGATGGATGGATGGATGGATGGATGGATGGGGGTGGACCGGTTGATGGATGGATGGATGGATGGGGGTGGACCGGTTGATGGATGGATGGATGGATGGATGGATGGATGGATGGATGGATGGATGGGGGTGGACGGTTGATGGATGGATGGATGGATGGATGGATGGATGGATGGATGGGGGTGGACCGGTTGATGGATGGATTGGCGGGCGGATAGATGGATGGATGGATGGATGGATGGATGGATGGGGGTGGACCGGTTGATGGATGGATTGGCGGGCGGATAGATGGATTGATTTACGGATGGGTGGATGGATGGGGATGGATGTATGGATGGATGGGCGGGCGAGTGGATGGATGGATGGATGGATTAATGGATGGGCGGATAGATGGATGGATGGATGGGCGGTCGGATAGGTGGATGGATGGATGGATTAATGGATGGGCGGACGGGCAGATAGATGGATGGATGAATTAATGGATGTGCGGACGGGCAGATAGATGGATGGATTGGAGGGCGGGTGTGTGGATGGATGGATGGACGGACGAACGAACGGATGGATGGATGAATGAGCTTGGTGGGCAGTGGGTGGGTAGGTAAATAGGTATGTGAATGAATAGATGGATAAATTGATGGATGGATGTTTGGAGAGGCATTCAGATATATGGATTAATATTATTATTAGGGTTTTGGATTTTTATGGTCTAAAAAAGTCAAATATAACCTAAAAATCATTGTAATATACTTGCATAAAAAATGCAAAATATGACCTAAAAATGAATAAATAAACCGCATTATGGCTTTTCATTAATTACTCTTTTAATATTTAAAATGTTAAATTATCCGTCAAGGCGTCTACATGTCTTTGTCTACGTTGAACAATTTCAGAGGCGGTGCATCTCTTTGATTTTCAACTTTTTTTTTGTTTGACACCGTTAATTTCCCACAGTTTCTACAACTACTTCCACATCAATGGAGTAGCTGACTGCGTTGTCTCCCCTTCAAAGTGTGACACAGCCTGCGATAGTATTCAGGTTTGAAATGTCAGTACAGAAAAATAAAAAAAAAACTTTCTTGACAGTACTGTCACTCATGTGCGCTGCTGTATTTCCACTTTTAACAAATTGAAATCTATTTAATTAAATTAACTAAAAATGATCTTTACTTTTCCATCTAAATATTTATTTTGAGTTACGTAGTCTGAGCTCTTAATATGGTTTACCATCAAAAATCATAAATATTATCAAAGACATGTATGATGGTTACACATGTGCAGTTCGAACAGAGGAAGGACTGAGCGAATGTTTCCCAATAGAAACTGGGGTTAAACAAGGATGTATTTTATCGCCCTTGTTATTTGGAATTGTTATGGACTTCATAATGAAGAAATGCTGCACTGGTAATAAAGGCATCGAATGGATACAAGGAGACCATTTGGAGGACCTCGACTTTGCTGATGACATAGTTCTCATCAGCAGTCAGATAAAAACGATGCAGGAAAACACAAATGAACTATCATCAATAGCCAGCAAAATTGGGCTTGAGGTCAATCATGAAAAGACTAAAGTCATGAAAAGTTTAATTCCAACAAGTGACAAAATATACATGGAAAACAAACCAGTAGAAGAGATCGATCACTTTATCTATCTTGGAAGTCACATTGATCGAGAAGGGGATACGAGCAAAGAAATTAGAATCAGACTGGCTAAGCAGCAATGTCTTTCAGAAGCCTTGAAAAGTTGTGGAAATCAAAACTCATTAGCACAAACACAAAACTTAGGCTATTCAAATCAAATGTACTATCAACCCTTACGTATGCGTCTGAAAGCTGGAAAACAACAAGAGATATAGAAACAAAGTTGAACGCATTCGAAAATAAATGTCTAAGGAAAATACTTGGTATAGAATGGAACGAATTCAAAACAAACGAGGAAATTAGAGAAATCGCCATCAACCACTAATATCTTCAGTAATAAAGAAAGACGATGGTCATACGTTGGACATGTGATGAGAAGAGATAATAATCGAATAGCAAAGCAAGCCCTCATATCGGAAACAACAGGTAAAAGAAAAAGAGGAAGACCCAGGGAGACACTGAGAAGAACATTGATGAGAGAGGCAAGAGCAGCAGGAATCGGCTCCCTCAATGAGATAGAACTGCTTGCACAGAACAGAGACAGATGGCGAGATTTATAAAATATCTTTAAAAGAAAACTGCTAGAACAAAAATTCATATAGGAGAAGGTGTATCTTGGTCTACGCCCTATGGGCCGGTTACGGCTCGAAAGGTCAATAGATAGTCTGAGTTATAGACACGTTGTATTTATGCAGGCACGTCTACGTGAATCTTAGCAATAACATTACAAGCCACCTTTTTCCCTCTTAATAAGGGGTCATCAAGATGAAGGTTTTATTGTACCTAAAATGACGACAATATTGACAAATCATAACAAACAATACGCATATGTGCCCTCAATTTGGTCCACATATGATTTAAACATAAATTATGTTCAAACTAAGTATTTATATGACCAATACAATCAGCGTTAGAGTTTTCGAAAAAGGCATGAAACATGTTGAAATAAACTTGGATTTCAAAAATACAATTCAATAAAAAACATGACATGTCATAAAAATCCGAACTCTAATTATTATTATTATTATTAGTAGTAGTAGTAGTAGCAGTAGTAGTAGTAGTAGTAGCAGTAGTAGTAGTAGTAGTAGCAGTCGTAGTAGTAGTAGTAGCAGTAGTAGTAGCAGTAGTAGTAGTAGTAGTATTAGTAGTAGTAGTAGTAGTAGTAGCAGTAGTAGTAGTAGTAGTAGTAGTAGTAGTAGCAGTAGTAGTAGTAGTAGCAGTAGTAGTAGTAGCAGTAGTAGCAGTAGTAGTAGTAGTAGTAGTAGTAGCAGTAGTAGTAGTAGTAGCAGTAGTAGTAGTAGCAGTAGTAGTAGCAGTAGTAGCAGTAGTAGTAGTAGTAGTAGTAGTAGTATTAATATAAGAATAATTATTATATTAGAAATTATGAGAACTTGATGATCTGTACACTTCTAAAACTACAAGTAGCCACCGCTGCCATGAGATATTTGAAGTAAACGGAATAGATTCGTTAACTAAAGCTACATTTCATCAAATAGCGACATTGTTTAAGAGATCTCTGTTATAATTTATTAGCCAAATGTGCGATCCATACTCTTATATGCAGCAGAAATATTGATAATGAACCATTATATAGAAAGTCAAATTAGAGTAAGGTGTCCACATTTTTGAAACCCTAATCCGTGACGGATTAATTTGACTTAAATTTTCCATCAATAAAATGACATTTCTTCCGTCTTTTTCAAGTGAATAATACATATACTTTAAAACTAATTAAAACACCTAACAATATAGGCTTACAAAACGTTATCAGGGGTTATTGAATTAAACGTTATTGAATTTCAGTTTCAGTATATAAGTGATCTCTGCAATATGTGCCATTTTGGCACGCAAGGTTTCTGTTTTTGAGATTGTGATTCTGCCCTATGTGCCGTCTTCGGCTCGAAAGGATAATAGATAGATAGTGCCATTTTGGCACGCAAGGTTTCTGTTTTTGAGATTGTGGTTCTGCCCTATGTGCCGTCTTCGGCTCGAAAGGATAATAGATAGATAGTGTCATTTTGGCACGCAAGGTTTCTGTTTTTGAGATTGTGGTTCTGCCCTATGTGCCGTCTTCGGCTCGAAAGGATAATAGATAGATAGATACAAGATTAACAAATTGGAGCGCATTTTAATGTTACTGTTTCGCCAAATGAACAGCCAGTTTAACTTTTTAAACATTTTCTACACAACAACTGAATAATGTATATTTTTAAGTCGAAGAGACGTTTACAATATTATTAAAATTGGTAACCGTATGTGTCCTTAATGTATTTTAACAATGCCGGGACAAAAGCTAAAAAATCAGCCAAAGTCGGGACAAATTCGGGACAGTAACAAATCCGGGACATAAGGTTTGAAAAAAACAGTAAAAAATCTCGGGACAAATTCGGGACAGTAACAAATCCGGGACATAAGGTTTGAAAAAACAGTAAAAAATCGGGATTGTCCCTGAAAAATCGGGACGTCTGGTCACATTAACTTACAGGATTTGAAGGTTGCTATCTTAAGAAGATTCTAAACAATCATAATTATCAATACATCACGAAGATGTTGCTAGAAGACCACACATTAATAACATCAATAAAGAAGTGAAAAGAAGACGTAGGAATGGCTAGGCCATGTTTTATTGAACGAACCAGACATTGGCATCTAGCATTAACATGGCCACAACCTGGTAAAGGAAAAAGGGGGACGCCGTTGGGGAGATACCGACTAACCAAACACGATGAAATGAGAGAGGCTTGCAAATCATGTGGAGTCCATGTGTTGTCCATGATTGCTCCAGGCCGGATTGTGTGTTCTCTTGTGAGTGAGTGCCCTATGCTCCGACCGGAGTTCAGGTGATTAAAAAGAAATAATAGATTAAATAGAAAATGTAATCATTCTGAATGCTGAAAATAAAATGCACACTATGTAAGCCGTCACTTCACAACATTTAAGCCGTCACATCATAACATGTAAGCCGTCACTTCACAACATTTAAGCCGTCACATCATAACATTTAAGCCGTTACATCGCATCACAACATTTACGCCGTCACATCACAACATTTAAGTCGTCACATCACAACATTTAAACGGTCACTTCACAACATTTAAACCGTCACTGCGCAACATTTAATTGTCGCACCACAACATTTAAGCCGTCACATCACACAATTTAAAGCCGCCACATCACAGCATTTGAGTCGTCACGTCACAACATTTAAACCGTCACTTGACAACATTTAAACCGCCACTTCACAACATTTAACCGTCACATCACAACATTAAAATCGTCACTTCACAACATTTAAACCGTCACTTCATAGCAATTAACCGTCACTTCATAGCATTTAACCGTCACATCACAACAATCAAGCCGTCCCATCACAAAGAAACAACAGTAGTTTAAGCAGCCATGATTTGAACCTTACAATTACTTCTGTGACATCTTGACCTAGTTAGCTAGATAATATCCCCTCCCCCCTCCCCAGGGAACTCTTCTTTCGCCCAAAGCTGTCCCCATTTTCTTGACCCACTTCTGTAATAGTGTGCTGGAAGAACAAATATACCCTCCCCCACCATTTGCGTGAGTGACAAGTCCAATTTTAGGTTGTCCTCGCACACGACTAGCCTGTTCGAAAAGTCAGTTCCTCTCATTTCAGAAAGAACGACTAAGCGATTTTAATAGAAAAAAGTTCATGTAAAACCGCACAAAGCAGCTTTACTAAAAAAAAAGAACAGTACAAAATTATAAACGTTTCGGTCACAGGTCTTCGTCAGTATGACAAGACAAATGAAAACAAACATACACCAGTACATAAATAAATGTGTTCTTAACTTCAGTCAGAGCTTTTGGCGGCATCGCTACGTTGTCCTATGAAGAGGAATGAATGAGCCACCGGCGGGTGTGTGATCACATAATACGTGACTCTTAATCACTGACTATACAGGGCAGGAAGGACATCGTTTTAGGGTAAGAATATATGAATGAAAAAAGAGGGTAAATGAGAGATTCTTAAAGAGTGGTCCTGCACGATATTACATTTATTTTTGTGTTTAGAGGAAGGCGCCTCACAACAGCAGAGCTGGAAGCTGTCAACGACTCACAGCTGATCGGTGAAACAAAATAATCCAGACCTTACTCCACCTCCCTGCGGTGTCTCTAGAAACAGACTAACAAGTCTAGTCTGAGTAAGAGAGTAGGGATAGAAAATGGAAGGCACTCGGTACTCAAAAGTGCCGTGCTGAAGTCGGATGTATTGGTCCAAAAGGCGCCAACCTCACAGTTATACTGCATCAGTATATTTTTTTATTTTGTCTTCTGACTCATCTTGATTACGATTCCTAGTTGGTAACTTAGTTGTTTGTCTTGGACAATGAGCTAACATGAGAAGATTACTCGCATAATACATCGCATTACGATTAGTACATTCAATGGAATTGATAACTCACAATGTTTGGTACAACATCAGTCTTTATTCTTATGTCTTCAAGTTCTGGATGTACCAAATCACACAGCAATAGAATCATATCTCTGCTATAATAAATTAGAATTGTGTGGGTCCGCTCAATAGACGTTATATATATGCGGTCACGACGTTGACGTTTTCCATATCTAAATTCTCTGAATGTTCTTATGTTCTATCGTATCTAGCTTGACACTTGCTTGTGCAACTCAATTATCAATATCCTTAGGCTATCTGTAGACAGCTCTTCTCTGGTTTATAAACCTCCATGGTTCAGGAATTCACTGATAGCTTCTACATCGTCTTCTGTCCCTATTACTATTATAATAGTTCTGCAAATCTTCTGAAAACTTCTAAAACTTCCTAACTCTCTAACTATCTACACTCCACTGTCATGAGGCAGGTTCCTAAATCCATCTAATTTTACGTCTTCCTGGTTTCTACAACACGCTTAGAAAGAGTAACTCGGAGTTTCCTAGAAAATCTCCGCTTGGTGTATTTATGGTTAGCTAGGCTCTCATCCTATTTCTTGGGTATTATGGGTATCTGACGTGGTCAATCCTGGGACCTCTGCATTGCAATCCTAGGACACTCATTGCACTTACTGATTGCTTGTCAATCGTACTATCATTTAATGAGCAGTCTTGATAAACATCTGTCAATCACTCCTGTCACCTTGCTCCTTAAAACAAAGCTGTCCTTGATCTTTCCGGCCTACACATGTTCTCTCGTAGAAATCTTTTATCTCGTTCACTCTGGCTGGACATCAGAGAGAATTTCGTGTCTACTACCGGTGGACATCAGAGAAATCTTAGTACCTACTGCCGGTGGACATCAGAGAAATCTTAGTACCTACTACCGGTGGACATCAGAGAAATCTTAGTACCTATTACCGGTGGACATCAGAGAAATCTTAGTACCTACTACAGGTGGACATCAGAGAAATCTTAGTACCTACTACCGCTGGACATCAGAGAAATCTTAGTACCTACTACCGCTGGACATCAGAGAAATCTTAGTACCTACTACCGCTGGACATTAGAGAATGTATTCGATCTGGAACCTTTAATTCGGTTCTTTACATCAAACCAGCGGGTTTCACTGTGGCAACTCCTTCGGCACCTTTCGTTCAATCTTCTACGTTTCTTACTGTTAGTTACGTCTTCATCTGTGTTTGTGAAATGCTAGCTATAAAGACCTCCATCTCCCTCCCTCGGCCTTTGTTACGTTAACTTCCTAAGCTAGTTATCACCAACTATTTCTGAGTCCGTGAAGCAATCTCACTGTCAAATTGTGCCGACTTGCGTGGAATCGCCGCCCTTTCTCGCTCTCTATTACGCTTAAAACCTACAAGAAAATTACCTTAGGGTCTCGATAAGCTAGTTAGGAACCCACCCGACTGGGTTACCGACGTTAAGACAACCCGTGTTCGATTCCCGCTTAAAGCAGTGTGAATTTTACTCGTAGTTGGAAAAAAAATACCCCCGCGGTCGACCCAGCCGCTAGCAGAAATGGGTACCAGGGTAGCACTCTGGGAAGGTGAAGAATGCCGCCTCGCATTGTTAGTTTTCATGCTTGAAGCGACACTATCCAGACGTCTCCGAACACTTCTAGATAGGCTGCCTACCTAATTTAGGTGAAAACTCACGTGCTTAGACGCCGATTCAAGTCTCATAAAAAGTAAAGTACCCCCGTCACGCCAAGTGGCGTATAGGGAAATATGGTGTTAGTGACCCTATCTTTCACAGACTTTCAGCACATGATTTTTGGGGTAATGTGGTCGGTGTTACGCCCGTGCTGCTTTACTTTCCCAGAAAAAAATCGGTACCCATTTAAGGCTGGGAGAACTCTGAGGCCGTTAGTTGGGATCGAACCCTACTCCTTGTCCTTTGTAGTCCAGTTCACTAACCACTGAGCTATCGCGGCTCCATTCAAGTCTCATACTT
>JAVIAB010000088.1:35228977-35603977 GCA_032433765.1 Megaustenia siamemsis | reverse complement strand
ATAACTATGAATGAATATAACTATAAATGAATATAACTATAAAGGAATTATTTAACTATGAATGAATATAACTATAAATGAATATAACTATAAATGGAAACTTTCAGAGTGAAAGATCAACGAATCATTTAAGTGGAAGGGGTATGTATACAACATTCGGGAAACAAAATTCACAAATAATCAATAACAGGACAAAGCAAGAACAATATACAGATATAGATCGATCAGCTGAGTCAATAACCTGGTAATGTGGTCGGTATTACGCCCGTGCTGCTTTACTTTCCCAGAAAAAAAATCCGGTACCCATTTAAGGCTGGGTGAACCCGGAAGCCGTCGGTTGGAATCGAACCCTACCCCTTGTCCGTGGTAGTCCAGTTCACTAACCACTGAGCTATCGCGGTTCCTTTAAAACGGACGTGCTTGGGATGAAATCGCGGTAATCGCAACTTGGTGTAAACCAGGACACAACGCAGCTACGCCAATTTAACGTCTTTAAAAGGAAAACAGACCAAGGCTGAAATAAACGGGTAACATCAAAAGATGGACAAATCAGCTTATGACAACCTGCACCATCAAAGCAAGAGACAGAGCAGAATGGCGCTCTATGGGAGCCAACTTTCGATGCGGAGATGGCACCCTATGATGATGATGAAAATGAAGGACATTTAAGAGGAATAGTGATCGGACGAATACACACCACCAAAAGGGGAAGTTGATGACCCTACCCGACTGGCAGAGTTGTGTCGTCATGTACAGATATTGTTGAAGAGAATTTGTTGCTGCCCATCATGACAAAAGAAAGTGTGACAACCACGTGCTGATTGTGAAGTGCAAGGGAAATCAGATGGCTATGACATGAGGCTATCATATACTTCTTTTCTTGTCACTTTTCACTGATACCTTGTGTTGTGGTTTATATCATTTGTCGTTCTTGAGCTGCTCGAACTGTCTGAATTAGTGATTTTCCTTTGTTGTTACATGTCACTGTCACTGCATCTATCCATCTTCTTCTGGGTCTTCCTCTTGGTCTTTTTCCATGCATTCTCGAGAAGAACGCCCTTGATGGTGATTGGTGAGGATTCATTCTGACCAGGTGGCCAAACCATTTAAGTTGTTGTTGTTCTATATATTCTGGGCAGGGTTTAGTTCCTACCATTTTTCTTATGGTTTCATTTGGTATTCTATCTCTTCTTGTGTTGTTTGTTACTTTTCTCAAGCATGGCATCCCACATGTATTGATCTTTCTTAAATGGGATTTAGAAAGGGTCCATGTTTGACTTTCGTAGCACAAAGTTGGTATGAAAATGCTATTTATTTTTTGTTGTTTAGCTGGCATAGAAATGTTTGGATGTCTTAGCAATTGTGAAAGCTGGTATGTGACAGCATTTGCTTTTTGTATTCTTATGTCAATTTCTCTGTCTAGTTTTCCATCTTCTGTGAACTTTGTGCCTAAATACTTGAATTCCTCTTCTTGTTTTATTTCTTTATCTTTGATCTTAATGTTTAAGGGGTATCTTAATTTTATCATATACAATGAATACAGTATGAAAATTAACATAACCAAAACAGACATAATAGAAGTGAGCAAGTAAAGAGGCTATTTAAATATCACAATAAATGACAATCAAATAATGCAGATTAGCAAATTCAAATATTTGGGTAATATGTTCACGGAAGAAGGAAGTATAAACATAGAAATAGAAACCAGAGTGTAGAAGTAAAAAAAAAAAAAAAAAAAAAGAAAGTGAAGAGCCCCCTTCACTCCAAGTGGCGTATAGGGAATATGGTGTTAGTGACCATACATTTTACAGACCTTCAGCACATGATTTTTGGGGTAATGTGGTCGGTATTACGCCCGTGCCGCTGTACTTGCCCAGAAAAAAATCCGGTACCCATTTAAGGCTGGGTGAAGCCGGATGCCGTCGGTTGGGAAAATGTGAAGAAAGGGAACATTATTAACTGCTAACTGACTCCGCTTTTGAAACATCCAAGTATTTCATTTGCAAGAAGAGACAAATGATAAATAGCATCTTCACACCAATATTATATTACCAATGTCAAACATGGGCAATGAATAAAGCCCAAAAATAAAGAAAATCACGAAATACGAAATGAGGTAAATAAACAACACAAGGACAGATGGAGTATCAAATGTTAAAATCAGAGAAGAAATTGGAATTAAACCATTTCAAGAATATATGCACGAACTACAAATGAAATTAGGGAGCCGCGATAGCTCAGTGGTTAATGAACTGAACTACAAAGGACAAGGTTTAGGGTTCGATCCCAACCGACGGCTTCCGGGTTCACCCAGTCTTAAATGGGTACCAGATTTTTTTCTAGGAAAGTAAAGCAGCACGGGCGTAATACCGACCACATTACCCCAAAAATCATGTGCTGAATGGCTGTAAAATATAGGGTGACTAACACCATATTTTCCCTATACGCCACTTGGCGTGACGGAGGTACTTTACATTTTTTTACAAATGAAATTTGATGGGACCAAATGTCATCAACATCATTCTATCTAAGAACATCAAAACAGAGGGAAGAGAAAACCAAGGAAAAGATGGATAGATGGAATAAAAGGTAAATGCAACGATCAAAGCATTTCCCTTTTAACAGCAACCAGGTAGGCTGAAGAATAACGTTCCATTTATGAAAAAAAAGAAGCAAACAAGAAACTAAATATTTAGAGACACCATAGTTTAAAGACAATAACCTCCTTTCTCTGCGGCGCTTAACTTAAGGGCATCAGCGTCTAGATAACAGAATAAAGATGCAGCTATCATCACATGGAGCTACGGTGGATGAGTGGATAGTGTGCTCGCTTCCTGACCAGAAGGTTTCGGTTTCAATCTCCAGCAGTGGCGGATTTTTTTTTTTTTTGGACTGACAAGGTTTCGGGGTTCACATAGCTTCTAAAAAATGGGAACCAGAGATCTTTTCTGGGAAATTAAAGCAGCCTGGCGTGATACCGACCACATCACCAAAAAATGTGCCGTTGTTATAAAAAAATATGGTCACTAACACCATATTCCCCATACGCCTAGCAAGGCGTGAAGGGAACCTTCGCTTTTACTTTACTTATCGTCACATGGCACTGAACAGATAGGCGTCAGGTCATAGGTCGCTGGATCTGTAACAGCGACACCACTTGCGGATTTCTTTGAGGATAGTGTGTAGCTGCACAACAAAACGTAATGGAGCGCGAACGCCTAGCACAGTAGTAGTAGTAGTAGCAGTAGCAGTAGCAGCAGCAGTAGCAGTAGTAGTAGCAGTTGCAGTATCAGCAGCAGTAGCAGTAGTAGTAGCAGTAGCAGTAGTAGTAGTAGTAGTAGTAGCAGTAGCTGTAGTAGTAGTAGTAGTAGTAGTAGTAGTAGCAGTAGTAGCAGCAGCAGCAGCAGTAGCAGTAGCAGTAGCAGTAGTAGTAGTAGTAGTAGCAGTAGCAGTAGCAGCAGCAGAAATAGCAGTAGTAGTAGCAGTAGTAGCAGCAGCAGTAGCAGTAGTAGTAGCAGCAGCAGTAGCAGTAGCAGTAGCAGTAGTAGTAGTAGTAGCAGTAGCAGCAGTAGCAGCAGCAGTAGCAGTAGCAGTAGTAGTAGCAGCAGCAGTAGCAGTAGCAGTAGTAGTAGCAGCAGTAGCAGCAGCAGTAGCAGCAGCAGTAGCAGCAGCAGTAGCAGTAGCAGCAGTAGCAGCAGTAGCAGCAGCAGCAGTAGCAGTAGTAGTAGCAGCAGCAGTAGCAGTAGCAGTAGTAGTAGTAGTAGCAGTAGCAGCAGTAGCAGCAGCAGTAGCAGTAGTAGTAGTAGCAGTAGCAGTAGCAGTAGCAGTAGTAGTAGCAGTAGCAGTATCAGCAGCAGTAGCAGTAGTAGTAATAGTAGCAGTAGTTGTAGTAGCTGTAGCAATAGCAGCATCAGTAGCAGTAGCAGCATCAGCAGCAGTAGCAGTAGTAGTAGCAGTAGCAGTAGCAGTAGCAGCAGCAGAAATAGCAGTAGTAGTAGCAGTAGTAATAGCAGCAGCAGAAGTAGCAGTAGCAGGAGCAGTAGTAGTAGCAGTAGCAGTAGTAGTAGTAGTAGGAAACTCATTGTACAGAGCTTCGCAGCAGGAGGCAATCTGATCATCAGAAGAGGACCCCGTCGAGCAAGTGTTTCGGCGCTTTATCTTCTTGACACTCTATTGGGAGGTGGGCCCGCCTGCGAGTCATGACCTCCTGCCGCATTGCCTCTAAGGCTTACTCAGCATGTTCAGCACAAAATAACTACAATTATTTGATTGAAAGGAGTTTTCCTTGCTGTCGAACATGATGTCAAGACGTTTTCTGTGAAATGGAGGACGCACTGGCTTGTTGCTGACAACATTGCTCAAAGAACGTGCAAAATATCGGAACCAACATCATACTCTCTATACATCACACCTGTGGCTTCTCGAGGGTTCCTTCTAACAAGATACCAGAGGGCGGGCGTTCTGACTCTCTCCTCTTCTCGAACCGCCATCAAGCAACACAGAAACAGGGGAGATAATTTAATTCACCCGAACAGATTGCCACATAACACCACTTTCTTAATTTCAACATTTCTACAGTAATGAAGGCGGCCCCACCCAAAAAAATGTTTTTCTTTATTTTCATTTGAAATGCTTCTTATTAATCATGTATAAAGCTTCTTGGGGGGAAAAAAAGAAAAAAGATGAAAACGAGAATGAAAATCCCAGATAAATACTTCAAAAAGATGGCGCATGTTGAGCTATTCTTAGCCTAATATGCCTCATTCCATGAACATAATTATTTCAGTTAAATTCATGTTACTTGAAGTTAAAAAAGAAAATTGAATTCTTTATTCCAATCCATCTTTTCCCGTATAAAAATAAAACCAGGTCAGCTTGACAATAACGTTAGACGGAGAAATTTAATTTTCCTTCTTGCTGCTATATTTTTTCTTCAATAAAGAAATAAAATGTAATGACATCAGCTTGAATTTTGTGTTTTAAAAAAATAGGAACAAGGAAATCGGACGCAATTTAAACTATTCAACGAAAAATTAATACCAAAAAAAGCTGCTAAGAAATAAACGTATGAAAGCAAGAAAAGATTCCAGACTAGACAGACTTATGGGAATTCTGAGCTCATTGACTTCATCTTGAGCAGTCTGGACTGGTTTCATGGAAGAGTTAGGTTGTCGTGCCTTTTCCTTCGGATCTTAAAACGGGTCACGTCCGCTTGCACTCTCAGACTGGGTCCGACGGTTTATAATTCAGACTGCGAGAGAGAAAGTAATAAACATCTTGCGAGATGTAAGAGAAAGTGTGCAGATAGATCCGATTAGATTTTGCTGGATGTAAGTGGCAGTTTTGTGGTATTGCCTGTGAGTGGCGATGCAGTTTGTGAGGCTTAGCTGATGTGACTTGAACGATGTCGTATGTCTATATCTCTGGTCTGTCATCTGTCTGTCTACTTGCCTGCTCGATGATTGACTGACTCAAACTATGATACATATGTTTGTTTGTTTGCTAGTCATCTGTATATCTATCTGTGGGCTTGTCATGTGTCTGTCTGCTCGTCCGCTTGATGACTGACTAATGTGCCTCAAACAAATAAGTATGTATGTCTGTCTGTCTTCTTGCCAGTCCTATGATTGACTAATGTTCCTCAAACGATAAAGTATAGATGTCTGTCTGTCTGCTTATCATCTGTCTGTCTGTTTGTCATCTGTCTGTCTTCTTGCTCGCCCGATGACTGACTACAGTTCCTCAAACGATAAGGTATATATGTCTGTCTGTCTGCTTGTCCTCTGTCTGTCCTCTTGCCAGCCCTATGATTGACTAATGTTCCTCAAACGATAAAGTATAGATGTATGTCTGTCTGCTTATCATCTGTCTGTCTGTTTGTTATCTGTCTGTCTTCTTGCTCGCCCGATGACTGACTACAGTTCCTCAAACGATAAAGTATAGATGTCTGTCTGCTTGTCATCTGTCTGTCTTTTTGCCCGCCCTACGACTGACTAATGTGCCTCAAACGATAAGGTATTTGTCTGTCTGCTTGTTATCTGTCTGTCTTTTTGCCCGCCCTACAACTGACTAATGTGCCTCAAACGATAAGGTATTTATGTCTGTCTGCTTGTCATCTGTCTGTCCTCTTGCCAGCCCTACGACTGACTAATGTGCCTCAAACGATAAGGTATTTATGTCTGTCTGCTTGTCATCTGTCTGTCCTCTTGCCAGCCCTACGACTGACTAATGTGCCTCAAACGATAAGGTATTTATGTCTGTCTGCTTGTCATCTGTCTGTCCTATTGCCAGCCCTACGACTGACTAATGTGCCTCAAACGATAAGGTATTTATGTCTGTCTGCTTGTCGTCTGTCTGTCCTCTTGCCAGCCCAACGACTGACTAATGTGCCTCAAACGATGAGGTATTTATGTCTGTCTGCTTGTCATCTGTCTGTCCTATTGCCAGCCCTACGACTGACTAATGTGCCTCAAACGATAAGGTATTTATGTCTGTCTGCTTGTCATCAGTCTGTCCTCTTGCCAGCCCTACGACTGACTAATGTGCCTCAAACGATAAGGTATTTATGTCTGTCTGCTTGTCATCTTTCAGTCTTCTTGCCCGCCCTACGACTGACTAATGTGCCTCAAACGATAAGGTATTTATGTCTGTCTGCTTGTCATCTCTCTGTCCTCTTGCCAGCCCTACGACTGACTAATGTGCCTCAAACGATAAGGTATTTATGTCTGTCTGCTTGTCATCTCTCTGTTTTCTTGCCCGCCCTACGACTGACTAATGTGCCTCAAACGATAAGGTATTTATGTCTGTCTGCTTGTCATCTGTCTGTCCTCTTGCCAGCCCTACGACTGACTAATGTGCCTCAAACGATAAGGTATTTATGTCTGTCTGCTTGTCATCTCTCTGTTTTCTTGCCGGCTCGATGACTGACTAATGTGTCTCATACGTTAACTCTTTCAGTACGGAAGGTTTTTATCATGTTAGCGGTACAGATTTCAGAGACACGATTGTTCATGTTTTTAAATATTAATCTACATGTTTATATTATCTAACACTTAACGTATTATATATGAATTTTTAGACAATTAAATAATGAACTAGATTTCATCAAAACCAAAATGACACAAGGCATAAGAAAAATATGGTTTGATGACAGTTCACACTAATCAAATTGAGAGTGACGCACTGTGTGGCAAAACGTACGGAAAGAGTTAATTATGTATGTCGATGTACTTGCTATCTGCCTGCCTTATTGCCCGCTCGATGACTGACTAATGTGTCTCATACGTTAATTTATGTATGTCGATGTACTTGCCCGCTCGATGACTGACTAATGTGTCTCATACGTTAATTTATGTATGTCGATGTACTTGCCCGCTCACTGACTGACTAATGTGTCTCATACGTTAATTTATGTATGTCGATGTACTTGCTATCTGCCTGCCTTATTGCCCGCTCGATGACTGACTAATGTGTCTCATACGTTAATTTATGTATGTCGATGTACTTGCTATCTGCCTGCCTTATTGCCCGCTCGATGACTGACTAATGTGTCTCATACGTTAATTTATGTATGTCGATGTACTTGCCCGCTCGATGACTGACTAATGTGTCTCATACGTTAATTTATGTATGTCGATGTACTTGCCCGCTCACTGACTGACTAATGTGTCTCATACGTTAATTTATGTATGTCGATGTACTTGCTATCTGTCTGTCTTATTGCCCACTCACTGACTGACTAATGTGTCTCATACGTTAATTTATGTATGTCGATGTACTTGCTATCTGTCTGTCTTATTGCCCGCTCGATGACTGACTAATGTGTCTCATACGTTAATTTATGTATGTCGATGTACTTGCCCGCTCGATGACTGACTAATGTGTCTCATACGTTAATTTATGTATGTCGATGTACTTGCCCGCTCGATGACTGACTAATGTGTCTCATACGTTAATTTATGTATGTCGATGTACTTGCTATCTGTCTGTCTTATTGCCCGCTCACTGACTGACTAATGTGTCTCATACGTTAATTTATGTATGTCGATGCACTTGCTATCTGTCTGCCTTATTGCCCGCTCACTGACTGACTAATGTGTCTCATACGTTAATTTATGTATGTCGATGTACTTGCTATCTGTCTGTCTTATTGCCCGCTCACTGACTGACTAATGTGTCTCATTCGTTAATTTATGTATGTTGATGTACTTGCTATCAGTCTGCCTTATTGCCCGCTCACTGACTGACTAATGTGTCTCATACGTTAATTTATGTATGTCGATGTACTTGCTATCTGTCTGCCTTATTGCCCGCTGACTGACTGACTAATGTGTCTCATACGTTATTTATGTATGTCGATGTACTTGCTATCTGTCTGTCTTATTGCCCGCTCACTGACTGACTAATGTGTCTCATACGTTATTTATGTATGTCGATGTACTTGCTATCTGTCTGCCTTATTGCCCGCTGACTGACTGACTAATGTGTCTCATACGTTATTTATGTATGTCGATGTACTTGCTATCTGCCTGCCTTATTGCCCGCTCGATGACTGACTAATGTGTCTCATACGTTAATTTATGTATGTCGATGTACTTGCTATCTGCCTGCCTTATTGCCCGCTCGATGACTGACTAATGTGTCTCATACGTTAATTTATGTATGTCGATGTACTTGCCCGCTCGATGACTGACTAATGTGTCTCATACGTTAATTTATGTATGTCGATGTACTTGCCCGCTCGATGACTGACTAATGTGTCTCATACGTTAATTTATGTATGTCGATGTACTTGCTATCTGTCTGTCTTATTGCCCGCTCACTGACTGACTAATGTGTCTCATACGTTAATTTATGTATGTCGATGCACTTGCTATCTGTCTGCCTTATTGCCCGCTCACTGACTGACTAATGTGTCTCATACGTTAATTTATGTATGTCGATGTACTTGCTATCTGTCTGTCTTATTGCCCGCTCACTGACTGACTAATGTGTCTCATTCGTTAATTTATGTATGTTGATGTACTTGCTATCAGTCTGCCTTATTGCCCGCTCACTGACTGACTAATGTGTCTCATACGTTAATTTATGTATGTCGATGTACTTGCTATCTGTCTGCCTTATTGCCCGCTGACTGACTGACTAATGTGTCTCATACGTTATTTATGTATGTCGATGTACTTGCTATCTGTCTGTCTTATTGCCCGCTCACTGACTGACTAATGTGTCTCATACGTTATTTATGTATGTCGATGTACTTGCTATCTGTCTGCCTTATTGCCCGCTGACTGACTGACTAATGTGTCTCATACGTTATTTATGTATGTCGATGTACTTGCTATCTGTCTGTCTTATTGCCCGCTCACTGACTGACTAATGTGTCTCATACGTTATTTATGTATGTCGATGTACTTGCTATCTGTCTGCCTTATTGCCCGCTCACTGACTGACTAATGTGTCTCATACGTTATTTATGTATGTCGATGTACTTGCTATCTGTCTGTCTTATTGCCCGCTCACTGACTGACTAATGTGTCTCATACGTTAATTTATGTATGTCAATGTGCTTGCTATTTGTCTGCCTCCTTTTCCGCTCGATGATTGGTTGCCTGTCAATTAATTCCCTCTTCCAACAATCTGTCTGTGTGCTTGCTCGTCTGCTTGTCTATTTGTTGGTCCGTTCAGTCATTAGACTGTCTTTTTTGCTTTTGTGTGCTTGTCTATTTGTTGGTCCGTTCAGTCCTTAGACTGTCTTTTTTGCTTTTGTCTGCTTGTCTATTTGTTGGTCCGTTCAGTCATTAGACTGTCTTTTTTGCTTTTGTCTGCTTGTCTATTTGTTGGTCCGTTCAGTCCTTAGACTGTCTTTTTTGCTTTTGTCTGCTTGTCTATTTGTTGGTCCGTTCAGTCCTTAGACTGTCTTTTTTGCTTTTGTCTGCTTGTCTATTTGTTGGTTCGTTCAGTCCTTTCAGTCCTTAGACAGTCTTGTTTGCTTTTGTCTGCTTGTCTGACTGTCATCTACCTCTCTGCTTGTTCACCGGACTGTCAGTATATTCGCCTGCCCGCTTGCCAGTCTACCAGCGCCCCTAACAATGTCACTGTTCTTGCTTACCTGATTGCTAACATATTCGCCTGCCTGTTTGCAAGTCTATCAGCATAATTGACTATATCACTGTTCTTGCTCGTTTAACTCTCTTAACAACAGGTTTTACAGCCTGTCTACTACCCTGCGTTCACTGCTTGTGTGTTTAACTAAATGGACGCCAGAATGCCTTTCTGTTTTCCTGTCTGTCTGCTTTCCTAAAAAATACGTCTATATATCTGTCTATCCATTTAATTGTTTTCATTAATATTTTGACGAGTGTATCGTTGAAACGTTATTAGTACGATAACATCATCATTTTTATTTGTGCTTGTATGAGCTTATCACTGTAACGGAATAATTACGAATTAATACTGTTATCCTTATCATTACGTGTGTACACCATTGTGACTGCATCATTAAAAGTATACAACTGCAACAGTTTACTGTGACTGTATAATGCGGAAGTTACTATATAAGGATTTTGAACTACATGTAATTCTCTCCCCTTTCATGTTTTTTAAACCCTCATCAATTCTCTCCTTTGCTTCTGAAGAATGATTTCCACTTATGCCATCAGCGAATATAATAACAAAGTTAATAACCCTTTTTTTCCCACAATTTATTTAATTTAGAAATATTTGTTCAACCTGGGTTGTACATTATTCTTGGAACGAACAGTAGTTTGCTAACTAAAGGTTTAAAGAAAATATGTTGAGGAAATTTTTCATGTCCTATATAGCTGACATCACCAGACCTGACTCTGTTTTTCCCATTTAGTGTGTTTCACGACATTTTGTTTTTGTGCAATTTGTCTGTTGTTTGTTTTTGAGTGTTTTTTTTAAGTTTTTTGTTTCTTTTGTTATTACCCAATTAGTCGATCAATAATGAGGTATCGATAAATGACGAAGATAGACCGGGGTATTTTTGTTTCCTTAAAAGTAGAAGAAAGGAGTGGAGAAAAGAAACAGAGTTTGAAAGTTTGATTATTAAAGAACATCGGTAACATTGGAAGCAGAAAGACACCGTGATTTTGGTTATCTGTTCATCCATCACTTATCTGCTCGTTCACCGCGTATTTGTTCATCCATCACTTATCTGCTCGTTCACCGCGTATTTGTTCACCCATCACTTATCTGCTCGTTCACCGCGTATTTGTTCATCCATCACTTATCTGCTCGTTCACCACGTATCTGTTCATCCATCACTTATCTGTTCATCCACCACTTATCTGTTCATCCATCACTTATCTGTTCATCCATCACTTATCTGCTCGTTCACCACGTATCTGTTCATCCATCACTTATCTGCTCATTCACCACTTATCTGTTCATCCATCACTTACCTGTTCATCCATCACTTATCTGTTCATCCATCACTTATCTGCTCATTCACCACTTATCTGTTCATCCATCACTTATCTGTTCATCGACCACTTATCTGTTCATTCATCACTTATCTGTTCATTCACCACTTATCTGTTCGTTCACCACTTATCTGTTCACCCACCACTTATCTGTTCATTCATCACTTATCTGTTCACCCATCACTTATCTGTTCACCCACAACTTATCTGTTCACCCACCACTTATCTCTTCATTCACCACTTATCTCTTCATTCATCATTTATCTGTTCATTCACAATTTATCTGTTCATTCATCACTTATCTCTTCATTCACCACTTATCTGTTCACCCACCACTTATCTGTTCATTCATCACTTATCTCTTCATTCACCACTTATCTGTTCACCCACCACTTATCTGTTCGTTCATAACTTATCTCTTCATTCACCACTTATCTGTTCACCCACCACTTACCTGTTAATTCATCACTTATCTCTTCATTCACCACTTATCTGTTCACCCACCACGTATCTGTTCATTCATCACTTATCTCTTCATTCACCACTTATCTGTTCATTCACCACTTATCTGTTCATTCACCACTTATCTGTTCACCCACCACTTATCTGTTCATTCACCACTTATCTGTTCATTCACCACTTATCTCTTCATTCCCCACTTATCTCTTCATTCACCACTTATCTCTTCATTCACCACTTATCTGTTCATTCACCACTTATCTCTTCATTCACCACTTATCTGTTCATTCACCACTTATCTGTTCATTCACCACTTATCTCTTCATTCACCACTTATCTCTTCATTCACCACTTATCTGTTCGTTCACTACTTTTCTGTTCATTCACCACTTATCTGTTCATTCACCACTTATCTCTTCATTCACCACTTATCTCTTCATTCACCACTTATCTGTTCGTTCACCACTTATCTCTTCATTCACCACTTATCTGTTCGTTCACCACTTATCTGTTCGTTCACCACTTATCTGTTCATTCATCACTTATCTGTTCATTCATCACTTATCTGTTTATTCATCACTCATCTGTTCATCCATCACTTATCTGTTCATCCATCACTCATCTGTTCATCCATCACTCATCTGTTCATCCATCACTCATCTGTTCATCCATCACTTAGCTGTTCATCCATCACTTATCTGTTCATTCACCACTTATCTGTTCATTCACCACTTATCTGCTCATCCATCATTTATCTGTCATCCACCACTTATCTGTTATCCACCAGTTATCTGTCATCCACCACTTATCTGTTATCCACCACTTATCTATGTTTTCATCCACCACTTATCTGTGCATCCACAATCTATCTGTTCATCCACCACTTATCTGTCTGTTCATTAACCACTTATCTGTGCATCCACAATCTATCTGTTCATCCACCACTTATCTGTCTGTTCATTAACCACTTATCTGTGCATCCACAATCTATCTGTTCATCCACCACTTATCTGTGCATCCACAATTTATCTGTTCACCCACCACTTATCTATCGCTTCATTCACCACTTATCTGTCCATCCAGCACTTCTAGGTAAATCACACCACTTATCTATCTGCACATCTACTACTTCTCTTTTCACACACCACTTTTCTACCTGCTCATTTATCACTTCTCTTTCAATATACCACTTATCTATCTGTCCATCTACTACTTATCTGTACACCCATCACTTATCAATCCACCCAAGTCTTATCTCTCCATATATAGTTTCTCTGTCCACTCATTACTTACTCCCCACACAATGTACACCCCTGCACCCACTGGACCATCCACACAACTACCCATTAAACTATATTTCCACCTTTAAAGTAGCACTCTTTCTTCACTCTTCTAATCTATATCATCATTCTCACATTAACCAACTTTTGATATCCCTGGAAACTCTCCCATTAATTGCCTATTACTCTCCTTGTCATTGCAACAGTTTCCCCGTCCATACGAAATTATTGTAGACATTCTAAAAGTGCAGACCAAACTGAAGATTAATAGTTGTAAAGATTCCAACAACAGTAATCAAGAAGTTCAGTGACATATTGCAACATTGTTCTACTTTAGGGATATTGCGCCACGCTGACCATTAATTTGAGCAATTATCATTAGAAAAATTATACTTTGTTCATTGTATTTATATCGATAAAACCGAAATATATTGTATTATGTATGCTCTCCATCTCTCTTCATATATATATATATATATATATTGTTATTAAGTACCGTGCCTGCAGGCATAGGTGATCGTGTCCCTCTACAACTTTCGATCTCGTCAGTTATTTATCATTTCTGCTGTTTACCTTCTGACAAGTCATTCTCTTAAGCGGTCTGGTATTTTTTTTCTCTTTGCTTCCCTCTATCTCTTCATCACTCAAATTTTCCCAGTTGTTACAATATATTCCAACTGTTCCCTTCTCATTACATGGCCAAAAAAAAACTATTCTTTCTTCCTACTATTGGAAATTAGCTGCTTTTGCCTCTTTCAGAACGTTTTCATTGCTCATCTTAGCTGTCCATGGTATTCTTAACATTCTTATGCAAAACCAAATTTCTACAGCCTCCAGTGATTTTGTTGTCTTTTGTCCTATTGTCCATGATTAAAATCCATATTTTAAAACTGGCTCTACATAACTTTTAAGAACTCTTTTTCTTGTTTCTATTATCAAAAAGGGATTCCAAAGAATTTTCCTCATTTTTTTTGCATAGCTGCTTTTGCCTGAGCTATTCGGCATCTTAATTCTGTTGTGCATCTACCATCTGAGGTTAACATTGTTCACATATATATTTTTTTTCGTTCGCCAGCTTTTACCTCTGACGAAGTTCTTAGAGACTAGGAACTGAATCTTGCGTGTTAATCCATTTTTCCCTGGCAGCCGTGTGCACAGGGGTCCCTCGCCGCACAGGCAGATAACTCCGTCTTCGGAGGTACTCATATTATTTCCGTCAATGAGTAATTGACGTTTCAAGCCGGCCCTCGCTGCTGAGACCTGGGGTGGTTGCCGCAGAGGAAAATCATAAATAATAATTCCAACCTGTGTAGACCGGATTTTAACCCACAACCTCTCTATCTCGAGGCCGGCATCTTGCCTCGAGAACAACCAGTCCCCCTTTGTTGACATATACATTCATTTACTCTTTCTCTTTTATTATTGTTCCACTTGTCTTTATTGTGCATTGGGATATTTGTGTGTGTATATATATATATATGTATATAAAAAATATATATTGATGGACAGACAGACAGACAGACAGACAGACAGATAGACAGATAGACAGACAGACAGACAGACAGACAGACAGACAGACAGACAGACAGACAGACAGACAGACAGACAGACAGACAGACAGACAGACAGACAGACAGACAGACAGATAGATAGATAGATAGATAGATAGATAGATAGATAGATAGATAGATAGATAGATAGATAGATAGATAGATAGATAGATAGATAGATAGATAGATAGATAGATAGATAGATAGATAGATAGATAGATAGATAGATAGATAGATAGATAGATAGAGAGGTGCGGGAATTAAAATACTAAGGCTACGTTAAAAGACACGTCGGGCTTGTAAGAACAATAATGAAAGGCATAGTGGCTCCTATGCAACGCATCAGGGGCAGACTACTAAGAAAGTGGTTTCAAGACATCACGGAGACCTTGAACATTATAACGGAAGGGGGTGGGAGATCTGGCTAGAGACAAGATATTCTTCCAGACGGGTTATGGTGAAGGTGACATTCTGCAAAGTACATAAGACCTGATGGTGATGATGACATACATATATATGTACATATTCTTAAGGTTTGCTCTTCATATCTCCACCAGGCAACCCCCAATTTCTCTCTCTCTCTCTCTCTCTCTCTCTCTCTCTCTCCATTTCTCTGTCTGATATTTCTTTCTATTTCCAACTATCTCTCCTGACACCCCACCTTCCTGTGTGCTCCTTCACCCTATTTTTCCTAAATTCTAAAAATTTTCCCAGTCTATCTGTGTTCTTCTCCCTTCTCCCCATCTCACTGTCTATCTCCTTCTATATTTCCAATATTTTTCCAAAATTTTTTCTATTTCTTTACTCATTCCCTTCTTCTCCTTTACCTCTCTATCTCTTTACTTTTTTCTTATCTTCTCTTATCTTTCTTTTAGTCTCAATCTAGTCTGAGATATTTTTCTATAGCTGCCAATCGCACCTAAGTTCTTATTTTCCCTCTTTTTTTTGTCTATTTATATTTCATTTATTTTTCTTTCTGTCAATCTCTTCCTCATACCCTCTTTTTTTTTCTCTTATGATCAACATCCTTCTACACCTCAATATCTATCTGTCTGTCCGTCCATCCGTCCGCCTGCACATCAATCCATCCATCAGTTTCATTCTTTTTCATTTTCTTTCTATTTCGGTTCTCCTGCACTTTACAAATTTCTTCCCATCACTCCATCCATCTTTGACTCAATCCGTCCACCTCACTCTCTAATTCCTCTATATTATAGCCCCCTACCCTTCTCTCTCTCTCTCTCTCTCTCTCTCTCTCTCTCTCTGTCTGTTCGGTGAAGGGCGTTGGAAGAGGGAGAGTGAGGCATGTCTTCTTTGAGCTCTCTTGCTGACGTCAATATTGAGACTGAAAGTGAGGGGAAAACTTGGGGCTAGCTAGGATGTTGGGTCGTGAAGATAAAATAGAGCGCGCATACACGCACATACACTCACAGCAACACAAACACTCACACCCGCGCACGCAGACAGCTAGCAAAATATTCGTTCACTCAAGGTCGTTCTATTTTAAGCGAACTGTTGCACGCCGGGAGGAGAAGGTCATAGCTGCCATTTTTAGTTTTCTATTTTATTTTTTTTTTTAATTCTAGAGAGCGCTCAATATATAAGTCAAGGTCATTTTTATTATATTTAATCTGTCTGACAGATAATTGTTTTGTATGTGTGTCTGTCTGCTCTGACTATAGATCTCTCAGTTCGTCTAGCATCTATCACTTCGTTTGTCTGTCTGTTGTGACGATAAATCTGTAAGCTTGTTTGTCTGATCATCTATCATTCTGTTTGTCTGTCTGTTTTTTTTAATGCTTCCTTGCCAATCGATATATCACTGGATTTGTCTCTTAGTCTGATATTATGCCATTTCCGTTTAGTTTAGTCTGGCCAGATTGTTGAATCTATTGTTATTATACTTCAATCTGTGAAACAACTTGCAACCCTAACTCTCTAAACATCTATTTAACTCCCTCTCTAACTCTCTTTTACTCTTTCTCTAACACTCTCTGCCTTTCTAACTCTCTTTAACTCCCTGTTTAAATCTCTCTGCTGCTCTAAATCTTTCTAAAGCTCTCTACAACTCTTTCTCTCTAACTCGCTCTCTCTAACTCTCTCTAACTCTTTCTGCCTTTCTGCCTTTCTGCCTTCCTGTTGCTCATAGGATTGCAGCCTATGACAATCTGCACCATCAAAGCAAGAGACAGAGTGGAATGGCGTCCCATGGTAGCCAGCCTTCGATGTGGAGACGGCACTCAATGATGATGATGGTTAGACCCAGAGAACCTTTTAGGTGGAAAAACAAAATTGTTTGAGTTAGTATTTAAACTCTGAATATTCTAGTCGACATGCGAGAGCACTCACAACAACGCCATCGAGCTCCCTTAATTAAATCAAGTACCTAGTCCTATTGGAGTCGGATAATTAAAAAAAGAAGGTCACGGGTTCAAGTTGAATACATAAGAAAGTCATTATTGGCAGATGTAAAAGTAAAGAAATAGACCATATGATCCACACCAAAATAATATCATCAAAGAGATTGTTACACTTCATACCATCTTTATAATAATTAACTCATCATCATCATGTGCCATACCGGTTGGCGTAGGTGATCATGTCCCTCCACAATCTTCTATCTACAGTGCACCGCATCAGTTCTGTTGTTGACTGTTTTCCATGCCATGACACCAATCTATCCAGTATTTTCTCTCTTTGTCGTCCGCGATCTCTCTTTCCTTTTATTTTGCCAGTTGTAACCAAGTATTCCAACTTTCCTCTTCTCATGATGTGCCCGAAAAATGTTGATTGCTTCTTTCTGATGTTTTTTAAGAGCTCCCATTTTGTGTTGGCCTCTTTGAGAACTTCCTCATTGGTCTTTTTAGCTGTCCAGGGAACTTTCAACATTCTTCTGAGAAATCCCATCTCTGTGGCCTCCAATCGTCTTTTCATTTGTTTGTCTACAGTCCATGATTCGCTTCCATAGTAGCGAATATAGAATTGGTTCTATAAAGCACCGATGAACTCTCTTTCTCATTTTTATTGACATAGATGTGTTGCATAAGATATTTTTCATTTTCTGAAATGCTTTTTTGGCCTGAGCTATTCTGCTTTTTATTTATGTGGTGCATCTCCCATCTGATGTTATTATTGTGCCCAAGTATTTGAAACGTTGCATTTGTTTCAGATTTGTCTCGTTTATTTTTATGCTGCATGATGGTGGTGGTTGTTTCTTCGATATAATCATTACTTCTGTTTTCTTACTATTCATACTGAGACCTTTCTTGTTGCTTAATAATTAACTAGTATCTGAAATTACCTTGGATGTTTCCGCCATTGTTACAGAGTTTATGTACTGGGCTGAGATGTTCTCGTGTTATCAATAAAGAAATTGGAACGCTAACAGGCATTGTCCGAACATAGTAGTGAAATTCACAATATCAGCCACCGGCAATCATAGATGACTATAGATTTTGCAGCGCCCATAGGAAATGTTATTTTTTTCGTTTATTTCGGCCTGTGTTCTCCATTTCTATGAATCTTGTCTGCTTCTTGTTTGTGTTGGAGCATTAGGGTGTGTTTCTAAAAATTGTGCCTGTAGCTATGTCTTTCTAAGATGCATTGTTTTCGTCATGTTCAATGTCTTCATGTCGCGTTTACTCACATCTAGAAATCAAAGTTTTTAGCCTCCCATAGTTTTTTTTTTTGGCATCTGCTAATTGTCCATAAAGTATATCATTTCGTATGCGGCCATATCCCATATGGTGTAAATGGCCAAGCCAGTGTAACCTACGTTGTTTGAGCAGCGCGTAGATAGATCTTCGGGAGGCCTCTGTGAGTGATGGCCTCCACGTTAGTCACTTTGTCCCTTAAGGCGATACCAACAATATGGCAATGGCATCGGTAACGGTAAAGATAATGGTAAAAGCAGTCCAATAGCATTTCACGGTGTCTTAATGACTTCATTATGCTATGCTTTCGTTTCACAAGGCAAGTTGGCCAAATCCCCCACTTGGTGTTTTTCCTTTTCGAAAGAATCTCTCTAACACTCAATTAAAGAAGCGGATAGGACCCAGGCTACCCATATCTCTATCTATTGTCCTTTCGAGCCGAAGACGGCACATAGGGCAGAACCACAAACTCAAAAACAGAAACCTAGCGTGCCAAAATGGCACATATTGCAGAGATCACTGCATCTAAAATCTATGGCTCTGTTTCCATAACAATAGTTTTTACAATGACAGCTTGTCAAGCCATCGATCAACCTCCTTAGTCGCCTCTTACGACATGCTACCCATATGCAGGTCTGTAAAAATATATATGGCATTATAAAGTATAGTGATATTGATACTGAAACAAAAATCAACATCATCATTGAGTGTTTGTCTCCGCATCGAACGTTGGCTACCAATGAGCGCCATTCTGCTCTGTCGCTTGCTTTGATGGTGCAGGTTGTCATATGCTGACTTATCCATCTTTTGATGTTACACGTCTATGTTAGTCTTGGTCTGCCTCTGTCGCTTGCCTTGATGGTGCAGGTTGTCATATGCTGACTTATCCATCTTTTGATGTTACACGTCTATGTTAGTCTTGGTCTGCCTCTGTCGCTTGCCTTGATGGTGCAGGTTGTCATATGCTGACTTATCCATCTTTTGATGTTACACGTCTATGTTAGTCTTGGTCTGCCTCTGTCGCTTGCCTTGATGGTGCAGGTTGTCATATGCTGACTTATCCATCTTTTGATGTTACACGTCTATGTTAGTCTTGGTCTGCCTCTGTCGCTTGCCTTGATGGTGCAGGTTGTCATATGCTGACTTATCCATCTTTTTGATGTTACACGTCTATGTTAGTCTTGGTCTGCCTCTGTCGCTTGCCTTGATGGTGCAGGTTGTCATATGCTGACTTATCCATCTTTTGATGTTACACGTCTATGTTAGTCTTGGTCTGCCTCTTTTACTTTGTATTTACCCTTCCAAGATTACTTTTAGTAGGCTGCTGTGTCTTTCAACATGCACCAACAATCTCATTTGTGAGTTGTGATTTCTCTCCATGGCTTTCTTTGGAATAGTACGTGATGAGACTGCAATCTGTTTGAAGGTGGTCAGCCATATTCATCTTTCGTGCCCAGAATATGTCTCTTGAGCAACACATACTTTACTGTTTCCGATTTCAGAGCCATTGAACATTTCTGATTCCTCCGCCCATCTACCGTCTCAGACTTTGTACATTAGGCATGAACATTCCGGCAGGCGCCATTGTTGTCTAAAAAGATATTTGCCTGCCGAACCTTGAACACACGTTGGCCTATCGATGATAGGTAAACACATCAGCACAAGAAGAATAAATAATATTCACTGAAATTTAAAAAAAAAAATTAAAAAAAAAAAAAATAGAAGCAACAAATGAAACGTATAGCTATAGAGCATATTCATGTAATTTTGGTGAATATTATTTTTGCATAAACAATGAGAGTCGAATCTAATTTCTCTCCAATTTGTGCCGTCTGCAACGTTACCACTTCTCGTCGCCAACTTTATAGATATTTATGAATCTGGCTTAAAAAAAATGGTGCCACGACTTTGTTTAGTCCTGCAAAGTTCTTACGGCATATACTGTAAACTCCATTACGACTCAGAATATACGGTTGGAATTAAGTTAGTTATGTACGACCGCTTGACACTGATACTTTAATTGTATAGATTAATAGAAAATTTGGTCTTAATTCATTCAGTCACGCAAAACTGTTTGATATTGATATTTTAGTTAATATATCAGTAATATAAATGTGTACATGATTCTTTTGTGGTGCACTTAAGTAGATGACACAAATATATAACTTTAATATTAGCAACAGTTACATTATAAACCAAAAGGCGTTAAATATTTCAGACTGTGAAGCATTGCTTCCCATAAGCATTAATGTAGAATATTCATCATCATCAAGTACCTCGCTTCTGGCATAGGTGATCATGTCTCTCCACAACTTTCGATCTCGACAGTTATTTATCATTTCTTTTGTTGTCCTTCTGTTGACCATTCTCTTAAGCTGTCAGGTATATTTTCTCTTTGCTTCCCTTTATCTCTTCGTCCCTCAATTTTACCAGTTGTTACAATATATCCCAGCTGTTCTCTTCTCATTACATGGCTAAAAAAATGATGATTGTTTCTTAATATTGGAAATTAGCTCTTTTCTTGCGTTGGTCTCCTTCAGAACGTTTTAATTACTCTTCTTAGCTGTCCATGGTATTCTCAATATTCTTCTGTAAAACCACATTTCTACACACTCCAGTGATATGTACAATATTATGACTAATATAACCACTTATTAAGTTTCAAAATTATCATTTTATGTAATGTCATAAATTAAGACCACACCTATAAAATATACATTATAATAATAGGAGGAATGTTTCACACTGGGAACACCTTCATTTATAAATGCTGGACAATTAAATGCAATTATAGCCGCATTGTCACTTTGAACTTAAAACATGCAACTTTGCACGCATCCCTTTGCAGATATGTCAAATGTCAAATGCGCGCTATTGTTTCAGTGATCCGGGTTCGTTATG
This sequence comes from Megaustenia siamemsis, assembly GCA_032433765.1. NCBI lineage: Eukaryota > Metazoa > Mollusca > Gastropoda > Stylommatophora > Ariophantidae > Megaustenia > Megaustenia siamemsis. The sequence goes on along the minus strand of JAVIAB010000088.1, from coordinate 35,582,690 downwards.
TTTGCAAAGATAACCACTTACGCTAAGTTGCATCTGCTTCTCCTTCAAATTGAAATAATTATTAGCAAAACGTCACACCAGCTGGGTCATTTGTCATTAGCATATATGTATACGGTCTCCCGTGTGTTACCGGGGCCTCATTATGTGGGAAGTAAAGAATAGTGACACTGTGACCTTCCAGACATGTCGTAAGAGGCGACTAAGGAGGTTGATCGATGGCTTGACAAGCTGTCATTGTAAAAAGTATTGTTATGGAAAGAGACCATAGATTTTAGAAGCAGCAATCTCTGCAATATGTGCCATTTTTGGCACGCAAGGTTTCTGTTTTTGAGATTGTAGTTCTGCCCCCATGTGCCGTCTTCGGCTCGAAAGGACAATAGATAGATAGATATATGTATACTCATTAACATACGCGTGCGAATACGACATCTATATTAATATTTACATAAAACACAAAAAGAAAACGATTGACCATTTTTGCTCTTATTTTACTATGTCTCTGCTGCTTTCCAGCTTTGATGAGCAAGTGGGATATCGGGTCAATGTTTGATGATTTGTCACACGCTTGTAAAGTGTAAAGAGTCCCGTCATGTCAGGTGACGTATAGGGAATATGGTGTTAGTGACCATAATTTTTATAGAGCTTCGGCACATGATTTTTAGGGTAATGTGGTCGGTATTACACCCGTGCCGCTTTAATTTCCAAGAAACAATCCTACACCTATTTAAGGCTGGTTGAATCCGGAGGCCGTCAATCAGGATAAAACCCGACGTCTAGTCCTCTGTAGTCCAGTTCATTAACCCCTGAGCTATCGCGGCTCCCTGCCTCATGATTGGTGTTGGTCTTAATGACTTATGGAGATATCATCTTCTAGGATTTCCTTCCATTTATTTCCTGTTGATTCTGTACCAAAAAAAAACATATATTACAGGAGGAAATGGAAGAGGTGCCCGTGGTAAGCCCAGAGAAAGATGGACGAAGAACATCAGAGAAACACTACAACAACACCAGTTCACAATGGCTGAGGCTGCCAGAAGGGACAGAACTAGAATTTTGTATTTCCCGCGACACACGAAGTCGTATATGTCAAGAGGGAGAAAATGAGAACGAGAGAGAGAGAGAGAGAGAGAGAGAGAGAGAAAGAGAGAGAGAGAGAGAGAGAAAGAGAGAGAGAAAGAGAGAGAGAGAGAGAGAAAGAGAGAGAGAGAGAGAGAGAGAGAAGAGAGAGAGAGAGAGAGAGAGAAAGAGAGAGAGAGAAGAGAGAGAGAGAGAGAGAGAAAGAGAGAGAGAGAGAGAAAAAAGGAGAGTTTTTTTCTAGTGATTTTTTGGAGATTTGATCTGGATGATGTTACTTACGTGAATCACTTTTGTTATAATTTCCAGATAAGATCTAACACTCGTGTAACTCTACTTCTATACTTCTATCTCTGGTGATTCTGCCTACTCTTGTCACTTTAAGTGCCTCATTATGTATTTATCGTTATGGTTTATTTTGTGTTATTTCTTATGTTGGAAAAAGAATACATAACAGACTATGACTTAATGAAATAGCAGGTATCACAGTCAGCACCTGCAAGTGAAGCGCCATAGACCATTCACGTAAAGAGCCCAGTCACGACAAGTGGCGTATAGGGAATATGGTGTTAGTGGCCTTACATTTTACAGGCTTTCAGCACATGATTTTTAAGGTAATGTGGTCGGTATTACGCCGGTGCCGCTTTACTTTCCTAGAAAAAAATCCGGTACCCATTTAAGGGTGGGTGAACCCGGAAGCCGTCGGTTGGGATCGAACCCTACCTCTTGTTTTTATAGTTCAGTTCACAAATAACCACTGAGTTATCCAGCCATATACCTTTGACCCGTAATCTTCATAAATTCTCGACTTTGAATGACAACATTTGTGTCAAACATGTCCTACAATTATCCCCCTCCTCCTTGAAGAACTTGAAATTGCACAAATTATACACATACATACATGCACACATATTTGCACATACTTATATATGTGTGTGTGTGTGTGTGTGTGTGTGTGTGTGTGTGTGTGTGTGTGTGTGTGTGTGACAGAGAGAGCTTTGGTACAGAAATACATATACCTATGCTTCATTGATTACACCAAAGCTTTCGATAAAGTGAATCATGAACAAATGATCAAGATGCTACAAAATATCTGTATAGATAGTAAAGATCTGAGGAGTATTAAAAATATATACTATAAACAAGAAGTAGCCATTAGAATTGAAAATAAACGTGGAGAATACCAACAAATAAGACAAGGAGTACGACAGGTATGTGCATTGTTACCAGTTCTATTTTTTTTTTATTCAGTGAAAATATGTTAAGAACGATTGCTAACAAATATGGGATTAAAGTGGGACAAGCAACATAAATAAGCTCAGCTATGCAGATGACATAGTACATGATAGCAGAAAACCAACAAGATCTACACAATCCATTAGATTAAATTGTGACATAAAGTGAACAAAAAGGCCCGACCGTCAACAACAAAAAGATAGAAACTATAATAATAAATTTAAAAAATCAAACACACAGGAATGTAGGGTACAACTAAATGGAAATATCATGAAACAAGTGTATAGATTCAAATACCTGAGATCAATAATGACATCAGATAGCAGATGCACTGCGGATAATTGAAGCAGAATAAGACAAAGAATTCAATTGAATGAAAAATATCGTATGTAATAAATCGTAGTCAAATAATGTTAGAAAATACATAGCAAATTACTACATTGATCCTGTTCTACTATATGGAAGCGAGCCGTGGTCGATAAGCAAAACAACACAAAGAACATTAGAGGAAGCTGAAATGTCGCTTATCAGAAGAATGTTACGAATTCCATGGACAGCAAAAATTACAAATGAAGAATGTATTTTTAAAATGAGCTGAGAAACCACAAATATCAAAATCATAATGAAGAGACAATCTACTTTTATTGGACATCATCATCATTGAGTGCCGTCTCCGCAACGAAGGTTGGCTACCATGGAGCGCCATTTTGCTCTATCTCTTGCTTTGATGGTGCAGGTTGTCATCGGTTGATTTGTCCATCTTTTGATGTTACTCGTCCATGTTAATCTTGGTCTGCCTCTGCCTCTTTTACCTTGTATTTTCCCCTCCAGGATCACTTTCAGTAGGCTGTTGTGTCTTTTAACATGGCCTAAGAATCGCATTTGTCTTGTTCTAATTGTGTTCAGAAGTTCTCTTTTCATTTTTAGTTGTTTTAAGACTTTGTCATTTGTTTTCTTTTCCTTCCATCCAATTCTACCTATTCTTCTATATATCCACATTTCAAAGGCTTCAATTCTCTGTTCTGTTTTCTTGTCTAATGTCCATGTTTCAGCACCATATAGGAATATTGAGAAGATGTAACATTTTGCTATTCTTAGTTTTAGCTCTGGTGTTATTTGTTTTGATGTTAGTATGTCCTTCATGACATTAAAATTACTTTTTGCCATTCCTATTCTTTTGTTTATTTCAGTTGTACATTTTCCATCACTGGTTATAGTATGTCCAAGGTAGTTGTAGTTCTGAACTGTCTCCAGGTCTATTCCTTCAACTTTGATATCCACTTGTGGGTTTTTAGTATTTTCTTTGTTTATGATCATAGTTTTAGTCTTTTTGATATTCATATCTAGTCCATATTTTTTGCTTGTCGTGTTTATTTCATTAAGTAATTGTTGTAGGTCTTTAGGATTTTCTGCTAGTAGTACAGTATCGTCAGCATATCTTAGGTTATTGATTATCTTTCCATTAATTTGTAGGCCTGGCATCTCTATGATGTTTTTAAAGATTTGCTCAGTGTATAGATTGAACAAGCTTGGTGATAGGATGCATCCTTGTCTTACTCCTCTTTTTATATCAATGGGTGTAGAGAACTCTTTGTTATATTTTATTATTGCTGTTTGCTCCCAGTATAGATTGCATATTAGTCGTATATCCATGTCATCTAGATGTATCTCTTTTAGGCATTCTATAAGTTGTTTGTGGTGTACTCTATCAAAAGCTTTGGTGTAGTCTATGAAGCAGGCATATATTGGTTTGTTTACTTCTGTGTATTTTTCGATTAATGTTCTCATGCAGAATATGGCTTCTTTTGTCCCGCTATTTTTCCTAAATCCAAATTGCTGCTCATCTAATTCAGTATTGATTTTATTCTGAATCCTTCCTTGTATAACTTTTAGCAAGATTTTTGTAACATGGCTCATTAGGCTTATTGTTCTAAAGTCACTGCATTCAACTGCACCATTCTTTTTAGGCAATGCAATGAAAGTTGATGTTTTTAGTTCATTTGGTATGTATCCTGTGTGGTATATGTCGTTGCATATGTCTGTAATCACTTCAATGCCAAAATCTTCAAGTGCCTGTATCATCTCTATCTGTATGCTTTCAGGTCCTGCTGCTTTTCCCCTTTTCATTGTTTTTATAGCTTTTTCCACCTCAGATTTTAAGATTTTATAGCCTGATGTACATTTTATAACTGGTTTCTTGTCCCTTTGATCATGAAATAGTTCTGTTATATATTCCTGCCATCTATCTATGATATCCTTATTGTCTGTTAGCATTTTTCCTTTTTTGTCTGCAATGCATCCACCTTCTGTGGCTTTTTTATTTTATTAGTCATTCTCTTTATTTCTGTGTGCATTCCTCTTAGGTCTTGTTTGCTTTCCATAGTTTCTATTTCTCTACATTTTTGGCTGAGCCAGTCTTCTTTTGCCTTTTTGCACATTTTGCGTATCTCATTATCTATTTTATTGTATTGGGCAGTGTTCTTCGCTTGTCTCCTTTCTTCCATTTTTTCTAAGATGGTGTTAGTTATCCATTTTTGTTTTTTGTTCTTTTCTCTTTTGGGTAAGGTGTCGCAGGCTTTTTGTATGCTTTTCTTTATGCATTGCCATTTGGTTGTTACTTTTTCATCAGGATTTTCTCTTCTGTATTGTTCAATTCCTTCCTCTAGCAGCTTCTGGTATGTGTTCTTTACTTGTATTGTATAGGTATCTTTAATATCTTTTTGATTTAAAGCTGTTATGTCGAGTGGGTTTGTTGATGAATCAGATTTTTGCTTATTTCTCGGTAGTTTGATTTTCATTTTAATCATTACAGGATTGTGATCAGAATTAATATCTGCTCCTGGGTAGGTTTTGGCTTTCTTTACGCTGTTACGGAACCTTTCTTTTATCATTATGTAATCTATTTGATTCCTCTTCCTATCTCCAGGGCTTGGACATCATGTCATGCAAAAAGAAGGCATTGAAGACAATACTATAACAAAAGGCGAATTGCATAGAAATAAGAGCAGAGGAAAATCAAGAGAACAATTATTGAACAGCTTACCCAAATGTCATAACAAAAGATCACCAACTAAAATTATGACATGCATGAAGGACCGATTGATGTGGAGAAAGATGATCGTCTAAGCCGACCGACATGGCACCTGATGATGATAATATATATATATATATATATACATATATATCAAATGACGAAGCGGGTTGGAAGAACAATAATGGAAGGCATGGTTCCTGGGCGACGCCTCTGGGACAAAGCAAAGAATGAGGTGATTTAAAGAAATCATGGAGACCTTGAACATGCCAACGGAAGAAGTGGGAGATCTAGCTAGAGACAGAGATTCATTCAGACAGCCTGTGATGAATGCAACATTCTTGCAAAGGACATGATGATTATATATATATATATAAACGCTATACACATTAGAAAGCAACATTAATCGTTTTTTATCTGTTTGTTCAGAAATGTGTACACAACATCGAGATTTACAGTGAAGCACAGTGACCCGGATGTAGTCGTGGTCTTGACCTGAATGCAGCAAATAAACCACGTGACGCCAGTAATGTTTACTTCACGCTTCAATTAGTTATCGCCCTCTAAAGATATACGAACGAGTTTGTTGTCAAAATGGAGTATCGCTGAGCAAAGTACATGTTCCAGTTGTGAAGTGCTCTGATATTCTGATAAGTGGTTGTAGTCATTTAAAAGCTTTCGATCCACGCTAATTTTAATCCCATGAAAAATATACAGACATCAAAACAAATAACACCAGAGCTAAAATTAATAGCAAAATGGTGTATCTTCTCAATATTCCTATATGGTGTAGAAACGGACTTCACGAAATACAGAAAACGAAACATAAAATTGAAGCCGTTGAAATGTGGATTTATAAAAGAATAGGAAGAATTGTATGGAACGAAAAGAAAGCAAATGAAGTTTTAAAACAACTAAAAATTAAAAGAGAACGACTAAACAAAATTAAAAAAGACAAATGAGATATTTTGGGTATGTTAAAAGACACAGAAACCTACTAGAAGTAATCCTGGAAGGGGTAATGCAAGGTAAAAGAGTCAGAGGCAGACCAAGACTAACATGGACGAGTAACATCAAAAGATGGACAAGTCAATCTATGACAATCTGCACCATCAAAGCAAGAGACAATGCGGAATGGTAGCCAACTTTCCATGCGGAGACGGCACTCAATGATGATGAGATCCACACAGGAGTTCTGAACATCAGAAGTGTTTATATTTATTAATATCGTTATTTATTTATATATTGTTTTTTTTTCTACACAAAAAGATGCATTTTTGTTTTATTACGTTTGTAAGTACGTGGAGTTCTCAAGGTCACTGTCTCGTTTTGGCGTTCACCCGATGGCCACTAGAAAAATTAATAGTAAATGGGTAAAGGCATCAAGATGCATAGAAATGTGAACTGCTGTAAAGCTGATGATATTATTGACAATCTATTTTTAAAAAAAGAAAAATAAAGCGGCATGGTAACAGCTTTACGTAGATAAGAAACCCAAATGAAGTAGAATGACGTTTCGGCCAAAAGGCCTTCAGCAGGACAACAAACTGTGCCATTCGTACTAAAAAAAAAAGAAACGTTAAGTAGGTGTCAATGTGTTGCGCTGTGTTTTATTTGTGCATTTCGATCGAAAGAAAATATCAGACATCGGCACAGCATTTATCTCTCTCTCTCTCTCTCTCTCTCTCTCTCTCTCTCTCTCTCTCTCTATCTATCTCTCTCTCTCTCTCTCTCTGCGATCAAGACTCAATCAGATTAGGATTCCAGACTCTCTCATGAAGTCAGCTGTCTGTTTAAGTGATTCGATTGCCCAATATATAGTTTCTCTTCCGGGGAGGTTGGCGTGGACCACATTGCTCTTCTGAGGTCTGTGTACTGGGGACAATCCTGTAGAACATGTTTTGTAGTCATATTGTCCAGCGTACAGTGGCATAGGCTGGTTGTACCTATTTTGAATTTGGTGAACATGACATCATTTTTGGGTACCAGGTTTCCCTTCCTTTCCGACCCCTACTCGTTTGCTCAGACACCATAGTCTGCTTCCAGGAGCACCGCTGGGAGGAGGCGCATGGTCTTGGTTCTCCGACCCTGACACATGCGGTAGGTCAATGACCGCACTCAGCTCAGCTGCTGGATACTGGCTCCAATTCTCAAAGCTATATTTCCTTTCTGTTGCTCAATTTGATTTAATCGTGCAATGAGTCACTACATCACTCCTTCACTTATTTACTTTTTTCACAAAACACACTTACCAGCAGTTCAGCTTATTTACTTACACACTCACACGTGTGATTACCCGGAGCCCTGACCACGGAGAGTGGAGAAAATAATAGTACCATTGTCACCTTTCACTCATATGTTAAGAAACGACTAAGGAGTTTGAGAATTGACGCATTTGAAATGTCGATATATAGAAGAATAGGTAGAATTGGATGGAAGGAAAAGAAAACAGACGATGAAGTCTTAAAACGACTAAAAATGAAAAGAGAACTCACAGTACAAACCAGACAAATGCATTTTTGGGCCATGTTAAAAGACACAAAAGCCTACTAAAGGTAATCCTGGAGGGGAAAATACGAGGTAAAAGAGGCAGAGGCAGACCAAGACTAACATGGACGAGTAATATCAAAAGATGCACAAATCAGCCTTTGACAACCTGCACCATCAAAGCAAGAGACAGAGTAGAATGGCGCTTTGTTGTAGCCAACCTTCGTTGCGGAGATAGCACTCGATGAAGATGATGATGATGATGAAGGAGTTTGGGTACAAGGTCTCCGGAGGTGCTACGGAGTTCGTGCATCTGATTTGAAACCATCGTCAGTGCTTTCGCTAGTGTGTGACTGGCGTGTTTCGTACTGGAGAACGTGTCTCTGTGCAATGAGGACGATCTATGCATTCAATTGCAACTTACAGTTTGACCATTCTCATTTACTCAGTAGTCTTTTACAGAAGAATGTTGAGAACACCATAGATGGCTAAGAAGAGTCATGAAAACATTCTGAACGAGGTAAACGCAAAAAAGGAGTTAATTTCCAAAATTAGGAAGAAACTATCATCATTTTTTTGGCCATGCAATGAGAAGCGTACAGCTAGAATATATTATCACAATTTGAAAAAAAATTGGGGGACGAAGAGATAGAAGGAAGCAAATAGAAAAAAATACCAGACAGCTTAAGAGAATGGCTTGGCAGAAGGTCAACAACAAAAATGATAAATAACTGTCGTGGTCGAAAGCTGTGGAAAGACATGATCACCTATGCTGGCAGGCATGGTACTTGATGATGATGATGACTCAGTAGTCAACTAGCAAGCCGGTTAGATAGGTAGTCGACACATCATCATCACTGCACGTAGAATAATTTCATCAGTGCCCAGATCCCTTCCACATTTTATATCTCAAAATGTGTAGCCACTCACAAACCTAGTTCTGTGTTGATATACCAGCCTTCTTCAGCCCACAGGGTAGCGCTCTTGTCTGGTATCACCTCTTTTGACATGATGCTCTTGTAATCTATTCAAAATTATAGGTTGACATTCATTTCCTGAGTCACTAATTCACCCAGCCTCCTTGAGAGCACTGATAATGTTAACTCGACACACTCCTTGTTTTTTTTTTTTCCAGGACCACTACTCCAGCGAGTCTGCACACTCATTCCCTCTTACACCCGAATTCCCGGGCATAAAAACATAGTGGATTTTAATCAGCCTTGACCTCATCGGAGACTCCAACCACTGCTTTCGAACAAAGCCCGCTTCTATTTTCCTGATCACAGCATAGAATCAATGAGAAAGCGTTTTACGTTATTAAAAGTCTGTGTCTCAAACCAAGGTATAACCTTAGTTACAGCCATGACCATTATCGTCAATCTACTTGTAGTCTACGAAAACCTACCGTTGTCGCTCTTGACACTCCCCCCCCCCCCTTTTTTTTTCCTCTCTCCAGATGTGAGGCTCTGTCTAAGCCGATGATGAATAGACTTGTCCGTCTATATGGTTAGTTCACATTTTGAAGAATTCTCAAATAATAAAAGTCTGCACACTGACTTTTGTTCACTTATATACTCATTCAGCTACACACTCATTTACTCAATGATTTAATCTCTCACAATTTCGTATATTTATCATTAATTCCCTCACTCACTCACTCACTCACGCACTCTCTCTCACTCCCGCACGCACGCACGCACGCACTCACTCACTCACGCACTCACTCACTCACGCACTCACTCACTCCCGCACGCACGCACGCACTCACTCACTCACTCACTCATTCACTCACTCACTCACACACTCACTCACTCATTCATTCACTTGTTTACCCATCTACCTATTGGCTCACGTACACACATACATCTCTCAATCACTGACTCACTGACTCACTCACACACACTCACTCACTCACTCACTCACTCATTCATTCACTTGTTTACCCATCTACCTATTGGCTCACGTACACACATACATCTCTCAATCACTGACTCACTGACTCACTCACTCACTGAGTCACTCACTTACTCACTCACTCACTGACTCACTCACTCACTCACTCACTCACACACTCACTCACTCACTCACTCACTCACTCACTCACTCATTCATTCACTTGTTTACCCATCTACTCATTGGCTCACGTACACACATACATCTCTCAATCACTTAACTCATTAACTCAGTCATTCAGTCACTGATTCACACACTTAAATATAATTAACACAATCAATCTTGTCGGGAGCCCACATTTGACAATACGATGTACATATAGGGGAGACGCAATCAAGCTTGAACTTATGAACATTAATAATGGGCAAATTACCCCATTTCACTATGGTATCCCATATACGCCACAGATGAGGGCTTATAACAACTACAACAAACCAAGAACATCTACCTGAAGATAGAGAATATATTAGTTGTCATGGAAGCTAATTTCTAAGATGAATATTTGGTGATGTTGATGATGAGAGGCATATAGATGTTTATACCTTATATTACAAAGTTGTAGGGGTATGAAGTGTTTAAGCTTATTTAATTGTGGGGGTTTGAAGTGTTTAAGCTATTTATTTGTTGGGATATGAAGTGTTTGGGGAATGAAGTGTTTAAGCTTTTCTATTTGTAGAGGTATGACGTGTTTAAAATTTCTTTGTAGGGGTATGAAGTGGTTAAGCTTTTTTATTTGTAAGGGTATGAAGTGTTTTAAGTCTTATTTATTTGTAGAGGTATTAAGTGTTTAAGCTTTTTTGTTTGTAGAGGTATGAAGTGTTTAAATTTACTTTCTTATAGGTATGAAATGATGAAACTTATTTTTTTAGGGCAAATACTTTAGTTTAGTTTAGTTTAGTTTAGTTTAGTTTAGTTTAGTTAGTTTAGTTTAGTTTAGCTTAGCTTAGCTTAGCTTGGCTTGGCTTGGCTTGACTTGGCTTAGCTTAGTTCAGTTATTTTAGTTTAGTATAGTTATTTTATTTTAGTTTAGTTTAGTCAAAAGATCACATTCATTGGTACAGCGGGCAACTTCATACATAGTATTTAGGTTTCCTCCCGAAAATGTTCCTCAAAATGAACCACGCTCGTAAACACTAGTGAAAGCACGGAAGATGGCTTCATCTCTGATGGAGATAAGTACAAATATAAAATATATACAGCACCATGCAGGGCCGCGAGGAGAGCTGCAAGAGAATGTAAAATATCATAAAAGTCTAACACATAATTGGTAGAAAGACAAGACAACCTACGACGCTTCGGCAGATACCCCTCATCAGTATACAACAAAAAAAATATACAAATATCAGCACAATGGGCTAATCGTCTATTTCTAAAATAAGCCAGTCTTCTCTCTCTCTTTCCCTCTTTTTTTTGTCTCCCTTTCACCGTAGCTAATTGGGCATAAGTTTCTTTCTTCCTTTCTAATTGTTCACTGTTTCGCTCCGTTTGGTCCAATTAAATATTACCTACCTTATTGTCTAGTGGAGCCGCGACAGCTCAGTGGTTAGTGAACTGGACTACCACGGACAAGGGGTAGGGTTCGATCCCAACCGACGGATTCCAGGTCCACCCAGCCTTAAATGGGTACCGGATTTTTTTCTGGGAAAGTAAACAGCACGGGCGTAATACTGACCACATTACCCCAAAAATCATGTGCTGAAGGTCTGTAAAATATAGGGTCACTAACACCATATTTCCCTATACGCCACTTGGCGTGACGAGGGTACTTTACTTTACTTTTATTGTCTAGTAGAGGTATGGTTCGATCCCAACCGACGGCTCCGGTTCACCCAGCCTTTAATGGGTACCGAATTTTTTCTGGGAAAGTAAAGCGGCAGGCTAAAACTAAGAATAGCAAAATGTTACATCTTCTCAATATTCCTATATGGTGCAGAAACATGGACATTAGACAAGAAAACAGAACAGAGAATTGAAGCCTTTGAAATGTGGATATATAGAAGAATAGCAGGTATTGGATGGAAGGTAAAGAAAACAAACGATGAAGCCTTAAAACAACTAAAAATTAAAAGAGAACTACTAAACACAATTCAAACAAGACAAATGCGATTTCTGGGCCATGTTAAAAGACACAACAGGCTACTAAAAGTAATCCTGGAGGGGAAAATACAAGGTAAAAGAGGCAGAGACAGACCAATACTAACATGGACGAGTAACATCAAAAGATGGACAAATCAGCCTATGACAACCTGCACCATCAAAGCAAGAGACAAAGCAGAATGGCGCTCCATGGTAGCCAACCTTCGTTGCGAAGACGGCACTTGATGATGATGATGAAAGCGGCACGGGCGTAATACCGACCTCATTACCCCAAAAATCACGTGCCGAAGGTCTGTAAAAATTATAGTCACAATCACCATTTTCCCTATACGCCACTTGGCGTGACTGGGGTACTTTACTTTTTTTTTACTTTTTATTGTCTATTAGACAAATCTGAAACAAGTGCAACGCGTCAAATACTTGGGCACAATAATAACATCAGATGGGAGATGCACCACAGAACTAAAAAGCAGAATAACTCAGGCCAAAATAGCATTTCAGAAAATGAAAAATATCTATGCAACAAATCTGTGTCAATTAAAATGAGAAAGAGAGTTCATCGGTGCTATACAGAACCAATTCTGACCTATGAAAGCGAATCATGGACAGTAGACAAACACATGAAAAGACGGTTAGAAGCCACGGAGATGGGATTTCTCAGACGAATGTTGAAAGTCCCCTGGACAGCTAAAAAGACCAATGAGGAAGTTCTCAAAGAGGTCAACATAAAAAAGGGAGCTCTTAAAAAAACATCAGAAAGAAGCAATCAACATTTTTTGGGCACATCATGAGAAGAGGAAAGTTGGAATACTTGGTTACAACTGGCAAAATAAAAGAAAGAGAGATCGCGAGCGACAAAAAGAGAAAATACTGGATTACTTGGTGTCATGGCATGGAAAACAGTCAACAACAGAACTGATACGATGCACTATAGATAGAAGATTGTGGAGGGACATGATCACCTACGCCAACCGGTATGGCACATGATGATGATGATGATGATTGTCTATTAATCATGTGACCAATAACTACATAAATCCTGGGCACCGTTTTTCTGCCATTTTCAGATAAATGTTTGGCTTTCGTTTTTATATTTCTTTGTTTATTTTAAAATAGTATTTGCCATCCAAAATTGAAACCTTTGAAATGTGGATTTACAGAAAAATAGGAAAAATTGGATGGAAAGAAAAGAAAGCAAGTGATGATAATTTACAACCAAAAATTAAAAGAGAACTACTGAACAGAATTTAAACAAGACAAATGAGATCGTTGTAGCATGTTAAATGACACAGTAGCCTACTAAAGGTAATCTTGGAGAGGAAAATACACGGTGAAAGAGGCAGGGGCAGACCAAAACTAACATGGACAAGTAACATCAAAAGATGGATAAGTCAGCTTTTGACTACCTGCAGCATCAAAGCAAGAGACAGAAAGGAATGGCGCTCCATGGTAGCCAACCTTCGATGTGGAGACGGTGCTCAATGATGATGGTGATAATGTGCTTATCGTGTTGATCTTTATATATTTTTGGTTTTCTACCTGACGAAGACTCTTGCCGAAACGTCGTAGTTTGTCTCGTCTCTCGGCAAATTAACTGCTACATACAATTGTATGTTTATTTTACATGTTCACCTCTGATGCATGAATTCCACAGCATCGGCGAAGATCTCGTCCCTAAGACCTTCTTAGTTGCGTCATACAACATCCGTGGCACGTGAAAGTGGCTATATTTTTTCTCTCATCCCGGTGGTCAAGGTCACAGTAACCGAATGGGTGGTAGAGGTATGACGCTTAAAGGATAGAGTCAGATAAAAAGAAATTTCAGTAAAAAAAAGTAAATAAGAAACCGGTTCTCTGCCTATCTGTTAATACGTGTTCTATCTCTGATATATCTTCTGTCTTTCGACATAATTGCCCCCAGTACACAGACCTGAGAAGGACAATATGGCCCACACCCACCTCTCTGGATGAGAAACTCTACGGGGCAACCGAATCACTGAAACAGACAGCTGCCTTCATAAGAGAGTCCGGAGTCCTAGTCTGAATGAGCCATGATTGCAGAAGAAGAGGAGTGTTCTTTTACAGCATGGACGGTTCTTTTGTGTCACTGAGCCCACAACATATCTAATTCATGATACCAACATACTCGCCCAGTCTAAAAAGAGAGCCAAAATTATCAAAATATTTGTAATCAACGTCAGAAAAAAGAGTTTGGCGTTAAATACATTGCGTCAAAAAAAGCAGAACGAATCCAAAAGAGAACGTATCTATCTATACAGAGGCTTACGCAAGACGACAACAAAAGAAAACTGTACCAGAATAGAAAGGCACCAAACTGTAACCCTACACATACCACGTTCGTGACGCATACATCCCATTGGCTGTAACTGTTGATACTGACCCAGATTTTCTAGTTCCCGAAACCCGTGCCTGGTCGCGAAAGGTGGTGCTGACGTCACACGCCGATATTTTTAAATAAATAAAGTTATTCGTGACCTTGTAAATGAGGACACGTAGACGTTATTGACATGTCAAGTTTGACCTACTAGGGCGGTCTTAAATTACTTGGTTTAATTATTTCTTTCTTTTTTGTAAACTTATTGCAATTTCCGCAACGAGATTTGTGTACTTTAGTCAAGATGTTTCCCGCTTTCATTTTGCATTTTCGTTCATGATCGTAATAGCACAATGGATGGTAATTCTACTTATTCGCACGAACTGTAAGAATAAATCACAAATAAATCCGTTCGAAATAGCACAAGAACGCTTTAATTTCTTTTACTACGGGCATTTAAATTCACTTATAATATTAAAATTTGACTTCAATCAAAAATTGCATCGTGTTGCCAGCACAGTCACACACCGGAAGTCCAAATATGTAGTGTAATATTGGAGAGGAGAGTAAGATACATACTAGAACCTCAATTAAGTAATAATCAATTCGGATTCAGAAAAGGCAAAAGCTGTACTGATGCTATATTTACATTGAGACAACTATGGGAAAAAACAATAGAATATGACAGAAACCTAAATATAGTGTTTATAGATCAGGAAAAAGCGTTTGATCGTGTGGACAGGAACAAACTTTGGCAAACTTTATATACCTACGGGGAAGCAGGACAACTACTAGATAATGTAATGGCATTATATAAAAAACAGTCAAAGTGCCGTTAGAACATCGGAAGGTCTGTCAGAATAGTTTCAGGTTACATCAGATGTAAGATAAGGATGTGTCCTCTCACCACTCCTCTTCATCATATATATGGACAAAATAAATCAGGAAACAACCAACAATAAGGAACAATCAAATAATAACATAGAGGTAGAAAATTCCAACATCAACGAGCTACTATTCGCAGATGACCAATGCCTAATATATGAGGACGAAAACCTGCTGCAACAGCATATACCATCTCTAGATAAAAGTTGAAGAAACTACAGTATGAAAATTAACACAGCAAAAACAGAGGCTATGAGAATAAGCAAATTAAGACACCCATTAAACATTAAGATCAAAGATAAAGAAATAAAACAAGTAGAAGAATCCAAGTATTTGGGCACAATGTTCACAGAAGATGGAAAACTAGACAGAGAAATTGACATGAGAATACAAAAAGCAAATGCTGTCACATACCAGCTTTCACCATTGCTAAGACATCCAAACATTTCTATGCAAGCTAAATAACAAATGATAAATAGCATTTTCATACCAACTTTGTGCTATGAAAGTCAAACATGGACCCTTTTTAAATCACAATTAAGAAAGATCAATACATGTGAGATGTGATGCTTGAGAAAAGTAACAAACAACACAAGAAGAGATAGAATACCAAATGAAACTATAAGAAAAATAGTAGGAACAAACTCCTGCCAAGAATATATAGAACAACAACTTAAATGGTTTGGCCCCCTAGTCAGAATGAATCCTCATCAATCGCCATCAAGGGCGTTCTTCTCGAGAATGCATTGAAAAAGACCAAGAGGAAGACCCAGAAGAAGATGGATAGATGCAGTGACAGAGACATGTAACAACAAAGGAAAATCACTAATTCAGACAATTCGAGCAGCTCAAGAACGACAAATGATATAAACCACGACACCTTTTAGGTATCAGTGAAAAGAGAAAAGAAGAAGATGGATAGATGCAGTGACAAAGACATGTAACAACAAAGGAAAATCACTAATTCAGACGGTTCGAGCAGCTCAAGAACGAAAAATGATTTAAACCACAACACCTTTTAGGTATCAGTAAAAAGAGAAAAGAAGAAGAGTCAAGATGTGTTTCTCATATTTCTGTTTCATATCTTCTTTCTTGTGTGAGATTATGTTTCTTACTTGTGCTTTCATAATGCAAATTCAGCCACGAGAGAAGCTGTTCAGTAAAACATCATCCAACTTAAGACACCAATATTTAACAAAATTATTGACTTATCTGGGTTAGCGAGATAGAGTTATCCCACCTACCAATGGAAAAGTAAGACGTCTTTTTTTTCTTTGTTAGTCTTTGGGAACCCTTCGGCAAGGTGGAGCTCCCGTTTAGCCCACCTATCAGGGTTACACGGCACAGTCTTAATAGCAGAGACAGAGAATGAACTACAAGAAATGATAGACATAATAGTAAAAGAAAGCAACAAAAAAGGTCTCAGTCTGAATAGTAAGAAAACAGAAGTAGTGGCCATATCAAAGAAAAAATCATCACCATCATGCAGCATAAAAATAAACAGGACAAATCTGAAACAAGTGATACGCGTCAAATACTAAGGCACAATAATAACATCAGATGGAAGATGCACCACAGAAATAAAAAGCAGAATAGCTCAGGCGAAAATAGCATTTCAGATAATGAAAAATATCTTATGCAACAAATCTATGTCAATAGAAATGAGAAAGAGAGTTCATCGGTGCTATATAGAACCAATTCTGACCTATGGAAGCGAATCATGGACAGTAGACGAACAAATGAAAAGACGATTAGAGGCCACAGAGATGGGATTTCTCAGAAGAATGTTGAAAGTTTCTTAGACAGCTAAAAAGACCAATGAGGAAGTTCTCAAAGAGGCCAACACAAAAATGGAGATCCTAAAGAAAATAAAAAAGAAACAATCAATATGTTTCGGGAACATCATGAGAAGAGGAAAGTTGGAATACTTGGTTACAACTGGCAAAACAAAAGGAAAGAGAGATCGCGGACGACAAATAGCATGGTGTCATGGCATGGAAAACAGTCAATAACCGAACTGATACGATGCACTGTAGATGCAATTGGGGGCCTCGGTAGCCTAGTTGGGAAAACCACCCGACTGGACTACCGACGTTCGGACAACCCGTGTTCGATTCCCGCTGGGAGCAGTGTGAATTGTACTCGTGGTTGGAATAAAAAAAAAAAAATACCCCCACGGTCGACCCAGCCGTTGGCAGAAATGGGTACCAGGGTATATTATCCTGGGAAGGTGAGGAATGTTGCTTCGCATCTGAGTTTCGATGCTTGAGGCTACACTATACAGAAATATCTGAACATTTCTGGATAGGCGGCCGAGCACATATGGGTATATACTCGCGTGCTAAGACGCCGGTTCAAGTCTCGTACTTTACCTTTACCTTTACTGTAGATAGAAGATTGTGGAAGCACATGATCGCCTACTCCAACCGGTATGACACATGATGATGATGATCACGGTTACGTGAAGCCATTGGAGCAGTTGGTGGATGGTGTTGTGGGAGCATCCGACAAGTAGTGCCGGTTATGGTCCCCACTCCGTGATGGCAGGGACGGATCTCAGTTGTAGAGTCAATAGCTGTGATCTCTGACTAGTACAGTCACTACCAAGAAGGAAATGAATGGCAAACGACCTTCTTATATTGCCTGGAATAATCGTGGCAAAACACAACTTAATATCTACAGCTAACGAGGTTAATGGGGACTCCACAGCCACCTCGTCCGGTAGGGAGCGTCCTGTGCTGCAGGTGACACCCGTTCGTCATCAAGGCTTTGTATTCAAGATTAAAAGAAAAGAGACATCATCAATAGGTACTTAGAACATTTGATTAGCATTCAAAGTTGGCAAACTAGAAAACATCCGCCAAGGAATGAAGGAATGAACTTGAACATCTTGGGACTGTGAAATGAAATGGAAAGCAACAGGATTACTACAACGCGACAGTGGAAATGTAATTTACTCAGGGTGAACACATACGAGAAAGAAGTGCGCATCATATTAGATAAACAGTGAAATGATTTTGGCAAGTATCATATAGAATTCTGCTAGTAAAACTGAGAGGTAGACCAATGGATATCAACATAATCCGAGCGTATACACCAAAAAGTAATAGCGAAGAAGAAGACATTGACACTTTTTACAACGAGATAGAGAGGACCATGGAACAGTGCAAGTCCCAAGAAATAACTATTATATTAAGGGATTTCAACGCAAAGGTAGGAACAGCTAAAGTGCAAAATGTTACTGGGGGACATGGAGAGACGAATGGCAGAGGCGATAGATTGATAGATTGGACAAAAACGCATGAAATGGTAACACCTGGTTCAAGCAACACCCTAGACAACTATGGGCATGATAAAGTCCAGACAACAAAGTACATAATCAAATTGATTTTATACTGGTACAGAGAAGATTAGGAATGGGTTAACATCTGTTAAAACAAGGCCATGGGCAGATTGCTATAGTGACCATGTACCAGTAGTTGTAAAGATAAGAATAAATCTGCAGAAGATCAGAAATCCACAAGAATATTAAATTAGAACTAGATATGCTTAGAGTAGATAGACGAGTGATAAGAACTGTACGATAGTTTAAAATAGAAGTAATGTTATTGAGGAAATACAGAATATCGAGGAGCAGTTGGAAATGCTCAAACAATCGATTCACCAAACATCATAAGAAGTGATACCAGTGACTAAAAGAATCAACAAAGAGAAATAGATCTTCTACTTTTTCTTTTCTCTTTTCACTGATACCTAAAAGGTGTCGTGGTTATATCGTTTGTCGTTCTTGAGCTGCTCGAACTGTCTGAATTAGTGATTTTCCTTTGTTGTTACATGTCCTGTTGTTACATCTATTCATCTTAGAGAAATAGATGACAGAAGAAATACTAGAACTAATGGACTAAAGACGAAAATATAGAAAAAAGAACGGACATACAAAATATTGCACAAAGAGATCCAAAACAAATGCAGAAAGGCAACGGACGGATTGTTAAAGCAGAAATGCGAAGAAATGGAAAAACAACAAAAGAAAGGCATAAAATGTATGCGCAATTAGTTAAATGAATTAACAGGAAGAAAAGAAGTCAAAGTTTCAAGATGTGTTAAATCAAATGAAGGAAATAGTAAATAGTAGTTGGGTGTAACATACACTCCTACAAGGTATGGTGACAGCTTAACAAAACAAGGATACAACAAAATATTGTTTTAATACGGGATAATATGTATTTTTAATTTGTTTTTTCTTGCTTTAAATGTTGCATTTATTGGTCATGGCCCTACTGCTTCCCATTCTATAAGTGCTTTGTGTGTTTTACTTGATTACATTATAGCTACCCCTTCACTATGATGTGCTCCAAGTTCCTTGTGTCCTGATGATAAAATCATCTCCCCGTGGTTAGTTGTATCCTTTCTGTCCCTAACCATCATTTTTCGCACATTCCTAGAATATCTATTTTGTAGTTTGCCATTTCTGCTGCTATTTGTGCTACTTGGATTTACTTTCTTCCTTGCTCATTTAGAGTTCGTACATTCCTGGTACCAATTCTGGAGGATTTCCTGGTAGACAAAAGGTGAGTCAGCGACTCGGACTCCTTGGGGTTTTCTCCACATTGCGTCATACATCTCTTAGACAGAGATCCCTTACCTTTCCTGGATGGCGGATTTACTTTTTTTTAAATTTTATTTCACTTATCGTTTCTGTAAAGTTTTTGCGTATTATTATTATTATTTTTAAAGTGCAGGATAGTCAGTTACATGTACAGCCCTCCTTAGTCACATCTTACTAACATGCCTGGTAGGGACAACGCTACAATTCGTTACTTCCCTTTCGGGCTCCGGCAGCGTACGAGCGATCATTCAAATTTGGTTCGTAGCTCTACCTCCATATACTTAAATATCTCTCATACCTTCTTTGTACTTACAATATACTCAGATATCTCTCAAATTTGGTTCGTACCTCTACCTCCATATATCCACATCTCTCTCTCATAGTTGGTCTCCATTTTTTATTCATCATCATCATGTACCCTGCCGGTTGGCGTAGGCGATCATGTCCCTCCACAATCTTCTATCTACAGTGCATCGTATCAGTTCTGTTGTTGACTGTTTTCCATGCCATGACACCAAGCTATCCAGTATTTTCTCTCTTTGTCGTCCGCGATCTCTCTTTCCTTTTATTTTGCCAGTTGTAATCAAGTATTCCAACTTTCCTCTTCTCATGATGTGCCCGAAAAATGTTGAAATGTTGCTTCTTTCTGATGTTTTTTAAGAGCTCCCTTTTTGTGTTGGCCTCTTGAGAACTTCCTCATTGGTATTTTGAATCTGTCCAGGGAACTTTCAACATTCTTCTGAGAAATACCATCTCTGTGGCCTCTAATCGTCTTTTCATTTGTTTGTCTACTGTCCATGATTCGCTTCCATAGGTCAGAATTGGTTCTATATAGCACCGATGAACTCTCTTTCTCATTTTTATTGACATAGATTTGTTGCATAAGATATTTTTCATTTTCTGAAATGCTATTTTGGCCTGAGCTATTCTGCTTTTTTATTTCTGTGGTGCATCTCCCATCTGATGTAATTATTGTGCCCAAGTATTTGAAACGTTGTACTTGTTTCAGGTTTGTCTCGTTTATTTTTATGCTGCATGATGGTGATGATTGTTTCTTCGATATAACCATTACTTCTGTTTTCTTACGTTTCAGACTGAGACCTTTCTTGTTGCTTTCTTCTACTATTATGTCTATCATTTCTTGTAGTTCGTTCTCTGTCTCTGCTATTAAGACTGTGTCATCCGCATATCGCAAATTATTTATGTTGTGACCGTTGACTTCAATTCCTTTTTGTCTACGATTGATCTCATAATTTATTCACTGTAAAGTGAAAACAAATCCGGAGACAGAACACAGCCTGAGTCTGAGTCTGTCTGACTCCTTGTTTTATATATCGGAATTGTCCTGTTTGGTTGTTAATTCGTATAGCTGCTGTTTGTTGCCAGTACATGTTTTTTTTTTTATGATTCGCAGATCCTTGCCATCAATGTTTAATTTCTCCAGCATATTTATTATTTCCACATGCTTTACTTTGTCAAATGCTTTTGTGTAGTCTATAAAGCACATATATAGACCTTTCTTTAGATAGACCTTTCTTTACCTCTATATATCTTTCTATCAATGTCCTTAAGATGTATATTGCATTATTGGTGCCCTTTCCCTCCACAAATCCACATTGTTCCTCACTTATTTCTGGTTTTATTTTGCTCCTTACACGTCTCATGATTATTCTTAGTAATATTTTAGTCATATGGCTAATGATACCAATAGTGCGATGGTCTTCACAATCAGTAGCGCATGACTTCTTCGGTATGGCTACAAAGGTAGATTTTAGTAGATCCTCAGGTATATGTCCAGTGTTATATATGTCATTGAGTAATTTTGTTATGACTTGTACTCCCAACTCTCCTAATGCATTTATCTCTTCGATTGTTATATTGTCAGGACCTGGAGCTTTGCCTCTTTTCATGTGTTGAATTGCATCCTCCACTTCACTCTGCATTATTGGTGGTCCTGTGTCTTCATTTGAATTGTTTAATTCTGGTCTTTCATCATCATAGAATTGACTGATATATTCTGTCTATCTTTCCATTGTCTTCTCCTGTCCCATTATTATATTTCCTTCCTTTGATTTCACACATCCTGAACTTTGACTTCTTTTCTTCCTGTTAATTCATTTAACTGATTGTGCATACATTTTGGGTCTTCTTTTGTTGTTTTTCCATTTCCTCACATTACTGTTTTAACCATCCTTTCTTTGCTTCTCTGCACGTATTTTGGATCTCTTTGTGCAATATTTTGTATGCTCGTTCTTCTTTCTTATGTTTTCTTCTTTCGTCCATTAATTGTAATATTTCTTCTGTCATCCATTTCTTTTTGTTGATTCTTTTAGTCACTGGTATTACTTCTTTTGATGTTTGCTGAAACGATTGTTTGAGCATTTCCCACTGCTCCTGGATGTCCTGTATTTTCTCAATAGCATTATATCTATTTTGTACTATCATGCTGTACTTATCACTCATCTGTTTATCTACTCTTAGCATATCTAGTTCTAATTTTATATTTCTTGGTGATTTCTGTGCCTTCCGCAGTTTTATTCTTATCTTTCCAACTACTGGTACATGATCACTATTACAATTTTATTTACTATTTCTACTTTATTCCCTATTATATTCCCTATTACTTTATTCACTATTATAATTTACATTTTTTATTACTTATAATAAATTATCTGATATATTTTTATTTACAATTTTGATATTTCTTAATGCAGACGTTAAATAACATTTTAACAAGCTGATTAATGTATCAACAATGACAAACAAGAAGCAACATCATAATTATCAAGTCTGTATAACATCTTGTCACACAAGTTTTTCACACTTGTTTTTGTCCAAAAAGTTCAACGACTTTCATGTTGTTAAGTTGTTAATTATTCTTGCAATTAACCTAAATGAACACCCGCTGCAGTTAAGGAAGGATACGTGTTATTTTCAACGAAACAAATAATTGTGTTTTCAATGGAAAATTTCAAGCATTTCTCAAGCATGCAGGTTTATAATAATTCTTCCTGTTTAATACCAAGCATGCCAATTAGTTTTTTTTTTTTTTCAAGTGAATAAAACGAGAATCATTCTCTTTTTTAAAGTTTTCAAATTTCGTGTGAAAAAAATATAAATTAATACAAATTTAATTTAAAAAATATATATATTCTTGTATATAAGACACTGGGTTGTAATTTCATAGCAAAGATAACGCCCCAAATGGGCGATTGAGCCTAACTTCTAATTACGTTTAAAGGTGCCAACACTGTTTTTGTTATAATTATAATTATTATCATTACCATAACGTAGAGTTCTGCTTTACGATGTAGGTGACACACGTCTACAGGTAATTTAGCACCACGGGAACAATATTAATTAAGTGAGTTGTAAGGGGTGTGCTGTAAGCATAACATGATGTATTGTCGCATCGCAGTAAAGAAACCGTAGACATTTTTTTTTTTCGTTCACCAGCTTTTACCTCTGATGAAGTCCCTAGAGACTAAAAACTGAATTGTGCGTGTTAATACATTTTTCACTGGCAGCCGTGTGCACAGTGGTCCCTCGCCGCACAGGTAGATAGATAACTTCGACTCCGGAAGTACTCATATTTTTTCCGTCGATGAGTAATTGACGTTCCAAGCCGGGCCTCGCTGCTGAGACCAGAGGTGGTTGCATCAGAGATGAAATGATAAATAAAAATCCCAACCAGCCGGGATTTGAACCCACAACCTCTCTGTCTCGAGGCTGGCGTCTTGCCTCGAGACCAACTAGTCCTCCTAAACCGTAGAAATAAGCTTGATAACAAACGTAGTCATGGGGAGTCTATCAGAGCTCGTAATGATCCAGAAAATTAACATAAAACGATTGCTAAGTTTTGTTACAAAGATAAGACTAAATACACCAACGTTTCAAATTCAGAATCTTAAAATTAAGACAAGTGCAACGGTAACAAAACAGGTTACAATTATTTTACATTCCAGGAAAGTTAATACTCAAAATAATGTTAACCCTTTCCGTACATTTCGACGCACTATACGCCATGCCAATTTCAGTCACATACGTTTAACCGCACAGTGCGTCACTCTCAATTTGATAAGTATAAACTGTCATCAAACCATATTTTTTTCATAGGTCTTGTATGGTCTTGGTTATGGTGAAATCTAATTCCTTGTTTAATTATCTAAAAATTAATATATAATACGGTAAGTGTTAGATAAATATAAACATGTAGATTAATAATTAAAACCATGAAAAATTATTGTCTCTGAAATCTCTACCGCTAAAAATTGATAAACGCCTCTCGTACTGAAAGAGTTAATGCGTCGGAACTAAAAGTACATTTGGTTAACACAGAGAAAACGAGAATACATTTAGAAACGGATTTGTTAAAAAAAATCTTTTTGAAATAGTGGTTCTTAAAATTGGAATAGATGATGCGCAAGAAAAACTCTAAAGGGAATACAAGAGAAGGGAATTAAGAACACTACACAGCTGTTTGTTTTTATTTCAAAGTGACATTTTAGTTATAATCTAAGAAAAGGTAGCGTTTATGGATGAAGGTGTTCAATGCCTAGTAGAATCCATTGAATGAACTTAAAACTGATATTTTATGGATGTGGTTTCAATTTGTGTACCACACACAAAAAGTACAATTTATCGTTAAAGCCAATATTTATGTGTGAATTATATAATTTAGTAGTTAATGCTCGCAATAAAGAGATCTAAGATTGGCAGATTTGAGAGGGTGCAGATTTTCAATTTTTAACAACAGTTTTTATTTTAATTTTTATATATAGATTCTTATAATCCCTTTAAATGTTGAATATTTAATATTAGAAATAGAAGAAGCATGTGTATATTATTTTCGTGGAAAGATACAAATGTACAAATGAACAAAAGTATCAATGACAAACAACTGTGACTGAAACGAAACTAGCTTACAACAATTGGAGAAGAGGACCCAAATCGCTTCCTTGCTGTTTAACTTTCTCCAAATCTTGCGTACAAGATACATATTTATTTCATCTCATGTCCACTGGACAAAGTCAGGATAAGACCGGAAGCGGATGATACAAAATTAGTCCTGTATTTAATTTGAGTAAGTGAAAGAAACCTTAATGGTTAAGAATCCCAAACTAACACGCTGAATGTCGCTGTTTCAACAAAAACTCATGAACCCCTGAATTCCTGCTGTCAGTAGTGAACTAACATAATTTTCATGTCACATTTGTTCAACCAACACCAGACTTGAACCTTAGATGCAAAAACAATAAGAAAAATAAGCTTAACCGATAATAAATGTGTTAGACAAATTGCAGATGACAGCCTGAGATCAGGAAATAACTCTAGAGGCAAAACTGGCACTCTGCAATACAATCTTCATTCCACCGTTGTGCTGCGAATGTCAATAGTGGACCATAGATGCAAAAACAATAAGAAAAATACCCTTCAATGACTTTAAATGTGTTAGACGAATGACAGAAAACAGCATGAGAGATAAGATCAGAAATAAAGAACTGAGAAAAAAGCTAGGAATAGCCCCCGCCATAGAATGTATAAGGAAACAACAGATAAAATGGTTTGGCCACGTGACAAGGCAGAAAGATCAAAACACAACACAACGAGCCTACAACAAACTTTGTGTGAACACCAGACCCAAGGGCGACCACGAAAAAGATGGATCGATGGAATATAAGAAGCACCAGGAAACATAACAGCAGCAGAAGCGAACAGAAGAGCAAAAGACCGCAAATTATATCTCCCCTCGACAGCTGAAAGGCAAATGAGGAAGGAAAGAAGAAAAAGTAGAAGAATGAATTATAAGAGTTTAAAACATTCCATTTTCTTCTAATAATAATATATGTGTTTCCCTACATCTTCTCCCTATCTTTTCAAGTGGACGAATTTATGTAACTAAAAAGTGACAAACGATAATTCACTAGCAACATAAATAGAATCACTTTGCAACAAAGTTTGTTAAATTAGTGGAGAAATGTCACTACTGCTGTTCAATAAGGAAATAACACGGGAGGCAAACATCTGCACTCTAAACACAGTTTTCATTTAAACGTCGTGGTACCAAGGCTAGGCCTGGTCTCTTAGACCCAGTAACAATAAGAGAAATAACCACTAATAAAATGAAGAGTTTGACTCATGATAGGAAACAGCCTTTAGAGATAAGATCAGAAATGAAAAACTGAGGAAAAAAAGTTAGGTATGATTCCCGTCATTGAATATATGAAGACACAACAGATAAAATGTCTTGGCAACATGACAAGGCATAAATAGTAGAACACAACACAACGAACCATCAATAAACATTGCGAGAACACCAGACCCAAAGGCCGACCACGAAAAAGATGAATCGACGAAATACTGGAAACACTAGAAAACATAACAGGAGCAGAGGCGAGCAAAAGACCGCAAATTATATCTCCCCTCGACGCTGAAAAGCAAATGAATAAGGAAAGAAGAATAAGAAGAAGATAGATGAGATCAGAAATGAAGAACTGAGAAAAAAATTAGGAATAAATCCTGGTATTGAGTATATAAAGAAACAACAGATAGATGGTTTGGCCACGTGATAAGATAGAAAAATTAAATCACAACACATCGAGCCTTTGAAATAAACGATACAAGAACATCAGACTCAAGGGTCCACCACATAAGAGATAGATTGATTGAGGATTTGAAAAAAAATTAATTAAAAAGAAATATCTTCTTTAGGCGTCTGTTGTTACAGTCTCTGTGGTTTACCACTATGGCTAATTTTAATACAGTGGACAGATCATCTTCATTGCACAACAGACACTTCAATGACCACCTACACAACACATTTCTCACGTTATTCTCAACATATATTCTCTCCTGCTCCACACACTAGCTATAAAAAAAACTACATCAGAGAGGTGCACGAACTCCGTACAATTAGCGAAGATTTTGTTCCCAAAACTCATTAGTCACCTTCTACGGCATGCATTCCTTTACTCCCTTTCTCATTCTATCCCTCCTTTTTCTAATTTCCTTCTCATATCTTTCCACTTTTATTTCCTTTTTATTCCATCCCTCCTTTGTCTTATTTTTTCTTATTCCATACATTCCTTCCTTCCTTCCTTCCTTCCTTCCTTCCTTCCTTCCTTCCTTCCTTCCTTTCTTTCTAATGTTTCTAATGTCATCATTTCACTTTCATTCTCTTCTGGTAGTGGGCATTTCCTTCTTGTGCTTTCATAAGACTACGTTTCATTAACAAAAGTGAGATTGCAAAAATACAAAATCATTTAGTTATCGTTTTGTTGCCATGCTGTTATAATGATGTTTGGATAATGGTAACAGATGTGTTGGTTTTCTAACATTTGTTTCATAGTGAGTTACCTGAAATACACAGAACTTGTTACAGGTAATTTGGGTCAGAATTTTGATATCGCAGCAGCACACAAGAGAAGCTTTGAAATATAATATTATCAGGTCGCAGAGTAAACACGATGGAAAATGAGTAATCTTACCGGATACAGATGTATAATATCGATATTTTATTTGTATTCCTTATTTGATAATTTCAGGACACATATGTATAATATTTATATTTTATTTGTATTACTTATTTGGTCATTTCAGAAATATTAATCATATTAATACACCACTCGAGGGTTACGGTTGAATAGAAACGCGTGGTATCTCAATTAACCATTTGTTGTTATCAGTTGAATAGTCCTATTAAAAAAAAGTGTCATATATATATATATGTATCAATATTTAAAATATTTATGTTCACAGTAATCATTATACTAAAGTATAAGTTATTCAACAGTTATTTCAGGTAATCTCAACTCATATTTGACTTCACAAATCACTCCAACAAACATCAGTATTTTTTTTTTGCGTTCCATAGCTTTCATCTCTGGCGAAATCCCAAGCGTCAAGGAACTGAATGTCGCATGTTAGTCCGTTTTTCCCTGGTAGTCCTGTGCACATGGGGTCCCTCGCTGTACAGGCAGATAAGCCCAATTTCCGAGATACTCGTATTTTTTTTCCGTTGATGAATTGACGTTTCAAGCCGAGTCTTGCTGCTGAGATCAGGGGTTGTTGACGCAAAGAAAAATCATAAACAAAAATCCCAACTGATACAGCCGGGATTTGAACTCACAACCACTCTGTCTCGAGACAGACATTTTGTCTCGAGACCAACCAGCCCCCCTGCATCAATAATTTGAGGGGCAACTAGAATAGTACAAGGCAACTACGACCACAGATGCTGCAACTGTTGAAGGATTATAGGTACAATGTTCGAGAGTGCACGAGAGAGTAAAAAGTAAAGATTCCATCGTCACGCCAAGTGGCGTATAGGGAAGATGGTGTTAGTGACCATAGTTTTTTACAGACCTTCGACAAATGATTTTTAAACTGCTACAACTTCCGGTTACAACTGGAGATGCCAGAAAGGAGTGATATGCGAGGAAGCACAGAAGAATGACAAATGAAAACAGAGCTGGAGCCGTCAATCTGGACATAAAAAGGGACATACTGAGTTGGAGATCTGAGCCCTTATGGACATGTCCTATGTGCAGTGAGCATAGTCTGTCAAATAAATTAAACTAACTAAGGGCCATATCATCATCATCATCGAGTACCATCTCCGCATCGAAGGTTGGCTACCATGGAGCGTCATTCTGCTCTGTCTCTTGCTTTGATGGTGCAGGTTGTCATAGGCTGGTTTGTCCATCTTTTGATGTTACTCCTCCATGTTAGTCTTGGTCTGTATGCCTCTCCCTCTTTTACGTTGTATTTTCCCCTCTAGGATTACTTTTAGTAGGCTGTTGTGTCTTTTAACATTGCCCAAAAATCACATTTGTCTTGTTTGAATTGTGTTTAGTAGTTCTTTTTCAATTTTTAGTTATTTTAAGACTTCATCGTTTATTTTCTTTTCCTTCCATCCAATTCTACCTATTCCTCTATATATCAATCCACATTTCAAGGCCTTAATTCTCTGTTCTATTTTTTGGGGTCTAATTTCCATGTTTCTGCACCATATAGGAATGCCGAGAAGACATAACATTTTGCTATTCTTAGTTTTAGCCCTTTTGTTATTTATTTTGATGTTAGTATGTTCTTCATGACATTAAAATTACTTTTTGCCATTCCTATTCTTTTGTTTATTTCAGTTGTACATTTTCCATCACTGGTTATAGTATGTCCAAGATAGTTGTAGCTCTGAACTGTCTCCAGGTCTATTCCTTCAATTTTGATATCCACCTGTAGGTTTTGAGTATTTTCTTTGTTTATAATCATAGTTTTAGTCTTTTTGATATTCATATCTAGTCCATATTTTTTGTTTGTCATGTTTATTTCATTAAGTAATTGTAGATCTTTAGGATTTTCTGCTAGTATTACCGTATCATCAGCATATCTTAGGTTATTGATTATCTTTCCATTAATTTGTTGGCTTGGCATCTCTATGACGTTTTTAAAGATTTGCTTAGTGTATAGAATGAACAAGTTTGGTGAAAAGGCCATATATAAGACAAAAACAAGTGTCAGTGCATAGAGTATATAATGATCTTACTTTATCATTTGGCTGACACCTTTGCCATTTCTGTACACGTACTTTAGAGATAATTGCATAGGATCAGAATAGCAACGCGTTTGTTACAATATATTGAAGATACATTAAATACCACCAGTACTTTTATTCCGCATATTAACCAATGTATTAACCAATGTTTTTCGGGCACATCATGAGAAGAGGAAAGTTGGAATACTTGGTTACAACTGGCAAAATAAAAGAAAAGAGAGATCACGGACGACAAAGAGAGAGAATACTGGATAGCTTGGTGTCATGCCACGGAAACGGTCAACAACAGAATTGATACGGTGCACTGTAGATAGAAGATTGTGGAAGGACATGATCGCCTACGCCAACCGGTATGGCACATGATGATGATGATTGACCAATGTAAACACTGAGTTTCTTTAATGCTGCATTTATTCAGTGTTTCCTTTGAAGCACAAAACTCACGAACTTTTACCATTTCTGAATAATCTCCTCGCCTCCATTAAATCTCAAATTATTGTCCTGTCTCAATCTTCATCTCTGTATGCAGGAACCTAGTGCTGTAGTACTTGTCTAATAGAATTGATATGGTCCAACATGTGCAAAAGACCTTGAGATATCAAGAAATTGCTGTCCACAGTGTCTCCATCATAGGTTTAGGAGCTGATGTAACTCTGTGGTTTTTAGAGCAATATTTCTTCTTCTTCGATTTCTTTTGCTTCTTCATCTTCCTCCTCTACTACTACTATTTCTTCTTTTTGTCTTCATGTACATTTCCTTAAACTGTCTTTTCTACTTCTTCTCCTTACTTTTTTAAAATGTGTGTTCTTTTTTTTATTCTTGATTTCATCTTCCTCTTGGTTTCATTTATTTCTCCCTCTTCTTCCAATTTTCTTCTACTTCTTCTCTTCGTCTTTTTCTACCTTTCCTTCTTATTGTTTTCTCTCGTTCTTCTTCTACATTTCGGTATAACTAGCATGAAACACCAGACCGAGAAATATTTTGTGCACAGCTTCAAGATTACGTTTCTATGTTACACAACAACGGTTGTTATATAACTTTGTATCATCTATTGACATTGAGCCTATTACATACTCCACATTCGTAAATGCGATATTTTATGGGGGTGGTTCCACTTTACAGCTCGCTCAGAAGGGTGAACTTTCTAACATCTTTGACGTTTGTATTAGCGATGTTTTTGTGGACTATATCTTTTTTGAAGTACATTCTTGAAGGTTATATATATATATATATATATATATATATATATATATATATATATCACCGTTTCCGATGTCAAATATTATATTTCATATTTGTCATCATAAATATAATTTAAAATTGGAATATAATTAATGGATAGATCATCTACATTGTAGAAGGGACAGTTCCACAAGTGTTCAGATCTCGTGATTATATCCTCCAGCATGCTTCAATTGAGGAGCCGCTATAGCTCAGTGGTTGGTGAACTGCACTACAAAGGACAAGGGGTAGGGTTCGATCCCAACCGACGGCTTCCGGGTTCACCCAACCTTTAATGGGTACCGGATTTTTTTCTGGGAAAGTGAAGCGGCACGGGCGTAATATCGACCACATTACCCCAAAAATCATGTGCCGAAGGTCTGTAAAATTTATGGTCACTAACACCATATTCCCTAAACGCCACTTGGCGTGACGAGGTACTTTTCTTTTATTTTTTTACTATGCTTCAATTGACTTACCAGTTCTGTGTTTGTTTACAAGTCTTCTTTGGCTCCTTGCACAGATGTCTTGTCTAGCTATGCTCCCTTTGACTTCATTTATTTTTGCAGTCAATTCAAGGTTGTAGAGTCATATGCATTACTTGAATTGTTTACTCGCCCTCCCCTTCCTCATGCAGAATGTCAGTCCAGTCCATTGTTAACCCACTCCCCACAAT
The DNA here is from genome assembly GCA_032433765.1 of Megaustenia siamemsis. NCBI lineage: Eukaryota > Metazoa > Mollusca > Gastropoda > Stylommatophora > Ariophantidae > Megaustenia > Megaustenia siamemsis. Next base: position 35,551,533 of record JAVIAB010000088.1, on the reverse strand, counting down.
AGCTGTGTCAGCAAACCTGTCTGCTCTTTCTTTTTCTTTCTTTCTTTCTTTCTTTCTTTCTTTCTTTCTTTCTTTCTTTTTCTTTCTTTTTCTTTCTTTCTTCATTTCCCTCCTCTTGTACCCGTTCAGGTGGCGATGTTAGATACAAAGTTCCCGTTCTAGCCCTTTTGGTAGCCTCACTCATTGTCAATTGATTTTGTTGTCGCGCTTCTTTGATGTTGTCTGTCTATCTTACTCTGGGTCTGCCTCTCGTTTCTTCTCCCTTCTCTTGTAATATATGCTTTGTACGGTAAGGAATCAGATGGCATTCTTTCTAGATGTCCGAACCAATTAATTTATTGTTTCTGTATTTAACTTAGGAATGGCTCAATGTCTACACTTTCTCTTATAATATCATTTCTGATTCTGTCTTTTCTTGTTACTCCAAGCACTTGTCTCAGACATCGCTTCTATATGGTTACAAGCTTTCTTTTATGGTGCTCATTAACTTCCTCTTAGTAATAGCCCATTATAATCAAGTGTATGTCAATAGATGTGAGAAATAGAGCTCTTCAGTGTTTTATTAAGGCAGTTCTGATATACAGAAACGATTCACCTCTAGTAGGCAGACACATGAAAAGACGATTAGAGGTCTCAGGTGAGATTTCACTGAAGAATTCTGAGAGTTCAGTACTCTCAGGGAAGCATTGACAACTTGTATAAATTTTAGAGAACTACGGAATTCATTCAAGATAGTCGACACAAAATAGAAGTCGTAAAACACATCAGAGTGAAACAATCGACATTTCCCGGGCACATCACGTGAAGAGAAAAGGAAAACTTGGTTACAGCTGGCAAAATATAGGGAAAGAGAGATCGCTGGCAACAAAGAGAGAAGATACTAGCTAGCTTGCTGTTGTGGTAATGTAAACAGCAACTAGAGAATTGATGAGATGCACTGTGAACAGAGAACAGTGGAAAGACATGATCGACTTCTCCAACTGGTATGGTACAGGATAATGAATAAATATGCCTTTTGGTATACATAAGAAAAATATCAATGTAAACTACTTCGTCAGCCGCAGTTTTATCTCTTTAAGGAATTTGCACAGTGTTTTGTTCGTCTTAGGCTGCTTTTACTAGAGTAATCAGAACTCGAAAGGGAGCGAAATTGTGTGTACGATTTTTTGTGTGTACTACGCCACAATAATGGTTCATCGTATATCCCTAGACTCTAGACGTACGCTAATCTTACGGTCGGTTGTTTGATGTGCGACGGGGGTAATCTGACGACTAACTGTGTGTCTATATGTTCGGAAAATGAGTCAACAACGATGGCCTAACACCATCAAGCGCTCTATATTTTTTTAAAAAGATGGCGATCATCATTTTCAAGAGGACGTGAACTCCCGGTATATGGTGGATAGGCGGCGGGAACAATTGAAGGCTATGCATGAAAAGTGTTCCTTGTTGCAGTTTCTTCATATTCCAAGTCCGGCTTGTTGCAGGAGCTACTGAGTTAAGTGCTCTGTGCACACCGTGAGCTGTGTGTCTCATCCGTTTTGATCATGTTTCGATATTCCAATTGCTTTCGATGAATGATGAAATCGTATGACAGGGAACAGTTGGCTGTGTTCACTTTCTGCGCGATTTCGCCTTCTGTCTTTTGGCGTGTGCTGAGACTGCTATGATGGGGACTACAATTACCTTTCTTTGTTTGGGAGATGATATTCGGATGATTACGCTGGCACGGGTGGTTGAGCAATTATGGATTTTAATTCGTTTGCAGTGATACCGGGGCCTTCCATAACCAAATAACCAAATAACCAACCAAGAAAAATAATAGACTAGCTATATATTTTTTTATTAAATCAAAATAGGATACGGCAACTAAATCTTCTACTTTTCTTCTTTCTTTTCTCGTTTCATTGATACCGAAAAGGTGTCGTGGTTTATATCATTTGTCGCTCTTGAGCTGCACGAACTCTCTGAATTAGTGATTTTCATTTGTTGTTACATGTCTTTATCACTGCATCTATCCATCTTTTTCTGGGTCTTCCTCTTGGTCTTTTTCCATGCATTCTCGAGAAGAACACCCTTGATGGTGATTGGTGAGGATTCATTCTGACCAGGTGGCCAAATCATTTAAGTTGTTGTTGCTCTATATATTCTTGGCAGGGTTTTATTCCTACCATTTTTCTTATGGTTTCATTTAATATTCTATCCCTTCTTGTGTTGTTTGTTACTTTTCTCAAGCATCGCATCTCGCATGTATTGATCTTTCTTAAATGTGATTTAGAAAGGGTCCATGTTGGCAACTAAATTATCAGTGACAAATAAATGTGGACAGAGGTGAGATCTATGCCTGGAGTAGTGCCACCTGATGATGATGATGAGGATGTGATGTTTATTTTCCATATATAATTTCACTTAACAAAACCACTTGAAAACTACTTGACTCACAAAGTTAAGAGAAGGGCGGTTGTTCACCTCAACTTTACGATGTGTTGTCACTGAAACAGAAAAATAATGACCTTAGTTGCAATGCAAATGAGCACACGTGGTTATGTGATGAATCTCGAGCGTGACTGACAGCGAGTATAGTTTAAGTACCTGCTTCTGTTTAAGTAAACAAAAAGTAAACAGCGCCGTCACGCCAAATTGTGTATATGGAAAATGGTGTTAGTGACCATACTTTTTACATTTCGGCTCTAATTTGCACTCCTATGCGTTAAAGTCAAGATATTGATCTACTTATTACATCTGAGCCGATAAAACAATGTCGTACGCCGGCAATATTTCATTTTCGACAAATCAATTGTTGTGAATGCGACCTTCCATCGTCTAGGCTTGTTCTGCGCTTTACGTCACATTGGTGCTGTTCATGACCGTTGATGGGTTTGCTTGACGCAAGTTATTTATATGTTCTCATTAATTAAATGTGAACTGCTTTGTCAGCCGCAGTTTTATTAATTTAGGGAATTTGCACCGTGTTCTGTTCGTCGTAGGCTACATTCACTACTAGAGTAATCAAGAATCTAAAGGGCGCGTCATTGCTGTGCCAACATTGTTATGTGTGCCAAGTCTGCGTAATGGCCCATCGTAAATCCCTAGACCGACCATACGCTAATCTTACGGTCTGTTGTTTGATGTGCGATGGGGATGATCTGACGACTAACTGTGTGTTTATATATTCGAAATTGAAGTCAACAACGATGGCCTAACATCATCAAGCGCTATACAATTTTAAAGAAATATGACGATCATCACTTCGGGAGGACGTGGACTTCTGGTATATGGTGGATAGGCGGCAGGAACCATTGAAGGCTATGCATGGAAAGTGTTCCTTGTTGCAGTTTCCTCATATTACAAGTCCATGGGGGAGTTTTTTAGTCTCGAGGCAAGACGCCGGCCTCGGGACAGAGAAGATGTGGGTTCAAATCTCGGCTATACGTGTTGGGATTTTTATTTATGATTTCTCTCTGCGATAACCACCCCTGGTCTTAGCAGCGAGGCCCGACTTGAAACGTCAATTACTCATCGACGGAAAAAAATAACATGAGTATATCCGAAGTCGGAGTTATCTGCCTGTTGGCGAGGGAACCGGTGCACGCGGCTGCCAGGGAAAAATGGATTAACATGCAAAACCCAGTTCCTAGTCTCTAGGGACTTCGTCAGAGTTGAAAGCTGGCGAACGTAACAACAACAACATACCTTAGGAACATGATTTTTTAGGTAATGTGGTCGGTATTACGCCCGTGCCGTTTTACTTTCCTAGAAAAAAACCCGGTGCCCATTTAAGGCTGGGTGAACCAGAAACCCGACCTCTTGTGCCTTGTGCACAGTCTAGGAAGGGTTAATAAAAAAGCAGGCCGTACGATGGCAAAATCATTGACTGTTGTCACCGCATCAAATGTTGACTACCATGGAGCGCCATTCCGCTCTGTCTCTTGTTTTGATGGTGGAGATTGTCATAGGCTGACTTGTCCGTCTTTGTTGTTGCTCGTCCATGTTAGTTTTAGTCTGCCTATGCCTCTTTTACCTTGCACTTTTCCTTCCATAAATAATTTTAATAGGCTGCTGTGTCTTTCAACATGTCCCAAAAATCTCATTTGTCTTTGAATTGTGTTTAGTAGTTCTAATTTCATTTCTAGTTGTTTTAAGACGTTATATTTTGTTTTCTTTTCTTTTCATCCAGTTTTTCCTATTCTAAAAATCTACATTTCAAAGGCTTCAATGTTCGGTTCTATTTTCTTGTCTATTGTCCATGTTTCTGTATTATACAGGAATGTTGAAAAGATGTAACACAGCTGTAATAATCCAAATCTCTCTTCCTCAATAGGCCTGTGACATAATCACTGCTCCATGAAAGGTTCTGTCTTGTAATGGCAATATGTAAAACAAAAATAATCCATTTTTTATATTCGTGACTGCGTTTCTATTGTGCCACCTTCATGAACAGAGGGGCCTGGGTTTGAATCCCAGAAATGATTTCTTTTTAACGGACCAACGAGGCTCCGGGATTCACCCAGCCACTAAAAATAGGTGCCGGAGATTTTTCTGGGAAGTAAGACAGCCTGAGGTGATACTGACCACATAACGATGTGCCCTAGTCATGTATAGAAATATGGTCCCTGACACCATATTCCCCATACTCCTAGCGCGGCGTGGAGGAAGTCTATTATATATGTGGTTATGGTTAGTTGAAGGCCCTGGTATCACTGCAAACAAATTAAAATCCATAATTGCTCAACCGTCCATGCCAGTGGAATCATCCGAATTAAAACTCATTTCATCGAAAGATCCAAACAAACAAAGGCAGTTGCAGTCCCCATCATAGCAGCTAAAAGCACACGCTAAAAGGCATAAGACCAAGCAGCACCGAAAGTGAACGCAACTGAACTGACCTTCGTCGTACGATATCATCTTTCATCGTAAGTAATTGGAACATCGAAACACGATTGGGATGAAATACACAGCTCACGGTGTGCACAGAACACTAAACTTAGTAGTTCCGGCAGCAAGTCAGACATGGAATATGAAGAAACTGCAACAAGGAACACTTTTCAGACTGAGCCTGAATGGTCATTGGTGCCTAACCGCCATATTGACCGGAAGTCCACTATTATATATATATATATATATATATATATATATATATATATATATATATATATTTGTGGCGACTGGTTTGCATGGCATGGCTTTATAGCTCGTTTCAAAACATATGCCCAACTTCAAAACGCTATTACTCTCTAACCGTTTGTTATATACTTTTGAAATTTTCAAAATGTTATTAGAATGCAAAAGACCCTTTAAATGTATATTTAACAAATATCTTGCAGCTGCAGTTTTCTTAAAGCGGCGATATTTCTTTGATGTTTGTCAAAATTGTAATTGTGAAGCCCTAAAGAATAGAAATTACCGTAGTTGCTGGTCTACGATTAATTTTCACTAGGTAAAAACGTGGCCGTAATGGGGAAATAACTGGATAAAACAAAACACCAGGAGAATTATTGTCTGCTCAGTTCGAGGACGGACGATAATAATATCAAGGTATACCTGTATGTCCAATTTTCATAGTTGTGTGGTCCTGAAAAGGACCGTTTGTTGAAATAATTTAAGGTAATATAGGGGCCAACATTGTGGGGGCTATATACTTTCATTCTGAATCAGACGAGTCTAAAAGATTAATAACTGTTTGGGGTTGAACATTCCACAAACCATCATTTTTCCAATATTCCTCTTCCTGTTTTAAGACGTGGTCTTCACATTTAGCCCAATAATCTTTGTCAATATTTAATAAAGCGAGATTAGCAAGAGTCTTTACATCGCATATTTTGAATGTTGTATTTTCATCTGCCACTTGTCCTTTTAATTTTGCCCAGATTAGTTCTATTGGATTTAAATGAGCATGGTAAGGTGGCAGCCTCAAACTTATATGACCGTGCTCTTGGATAATCTTATCTATTTGAAAAATCTTTGTCCTCTGTTTTTGCTTTACTAGAGATAGTAATTCAGGTTTTAAGTACATGTTATTAAATTGTATGTGCTCCTTTGTGAGCCATATCTTAATAGCATCTTTTGTACTGGATGACGTCGGGACTTTATCTTCAAGTGCTAACAATGTTGTGGTACGCTGCATTGTCCATTATTAGGCAAGATGGTCGATCTAGTGCTGGGAGAACAGAATTTTCAATCCAATGTCTAAATATGTGACCATTCATCTCAGAGTGATAATCCCGATTGTCTATGGATTTTGAAAGAAAAATGAGCTCTGCATTCTGTATTAGTCCATGTTGTCGACTACCTGCATGAGCAATTATCAAGTGCTGTCCTTTGCTGCTAGGTATTAATCTCTTAATCTTTCCATCTGATGACTGCCATTCCCTTTGGTTAGTGTGATGAGCATTGATCCATGTTTCATCCAAGTACACAATATCATAACCTTGCTTGCGCACCTCTTTTACTCCACGTAAGTACTTGCTTCTCATGACTACTATATGTGGCTTCTCACAGATGATGTTTCGTCCATTGGAATACTTTCTGAATGTAAAGCCTGCAGCTCTCACATTCCTCCATAATGTAGACTTTGATATTTCAATACTGTTGTTCTTTTTCAGCGATACTTTTAATTTTCTTATTGTAACAGTTTCATTCATACCCAACATTTTGCGAATTTCACTTCTAATAAGTTCACTGTCGAAATTATCCAACATTTTTGCTCTTCCTTGTGATTTTGTATATTTGGAACATTCACGGTCACGTGCTTGAATCCAGCGATTAAATGACCGTTTAGATAAATCGAAAATGTGTCTTGTCCTATTCTCAGGGTTTTCTAAAGAATGAAATAATCTTCCTCGTTTAGCCTCTTTGCAAAAATAGTCATACATTTTTATTGCGATGTTTTGTAAACTGCAGAATTTCATTTTAAGACTCATGATAAATGTTATTGTTCCACGTTACGCCGCTGAATTAACGGAAATGGAACACACAATGTCTCGTGTTTACTACAAGTGTCTAATTGTGTCAGAGAACTCACGCGGAAAGCGTGCAAAATCGTAAATTTGAGCGTGTATGAATTTGTAATCGCTATTTTTAACTTAAATACTGTAAACACTAAGTTTTGACTACATCAATGGGTCGTTATAAATTTATATAAATCAAATAAGCAATAATAATAACCAAATGTTTGTTTTTAATGAAATTAATTCCCTGTTGGGTTCTAATCATTATAACTATACATGCAAATTTTGAAAAAATTACAAAAAGCGGTTTAAAAGATATTGATTTTTAAAGTTGGGCACGACTTATGAAACAAGCTATAGATATTCACACATATGAAAACCAACAATATTTATATTTTGTTACAGTAAAATAGAACCAAGAATACTGGTTGACATTCATATAGAGCAAATTAAATAGCCTGGATATAACGTGCCCTGACTTAATCCCTAATCGCCTTACTATTCACACAGAAGATTTATTATCCAAATTTGAAAAGGTTGTATTGAATCGAATCACAATTGTGTTGGGTTTTTCCAGAACTTTGTTGAGCGCACTCCGTTCAACCTCAAATTGTGTTCTAGGTTATATTGGAGTTCAATACGAAGCCAGATCTGTGCGAAAAATAATATTCATTATATTTAACAAATAAATCTAGACACACTTGAACAGTAGGTAGGTGCGGTGATTCTCTTTCGCTCACTGTTAACTGTTGTCAGAGGTAGTGACAGGGGAATCACTCCGTGCTATAAGTGTTCAGTCTTTTCAAAGAGAGTGCGCACTGGTAGTTTCCGTTTAGTGACTTCCTGGCTAATACTGACAGTTTTAGTTCAGTAGCTTCCTGGCTCACACTGATAGTTCCAGCTCACCAGCTTCCTGGCATACATTGAAAGTTTCAACTCACTAGCTTTCTGGCTCACATTGATAGATCCAGCTCACTAGCTTCCTGGCTCACACTGATAGTTCCAGCTCACTAGCTTCCTGGCATACATTGAAAGTTTCAACTCACTAGCTTCCTGGCTCACACTGATAGTTCCAACTCACTAGCTTCCTGGCATACATTGATAGTTTCAACTCACTAGCTTCCTGGCTCAAACTGATAGATTCAGCTCACTAGCTTCCTTGCTCACACTGATAGTTCCAACTCACTAGCTTCCTGGCATACATTGATAGTTTCAACTCACTAGCTTCCTGGCTCAAACTGATAGTTTCATCTCACTAGCTTCCTGGCTCAAACTGATAGATTCAGCTGACTAGCTTCCTTGCTCACACTGTTAGTTTCAGTTCAGCAGCTTCATTGCTCACACTGATAGTTTCAGCTCAATCAATTCCTGGCTCACACTGATAGTTTCAGTTCAGTATCTTCCTAGTTCACAAAGACATTTTCAGCTCACTAGCTTCCTGGCTCACACTGATAATTTCAGCTCACTAGCTTCCTGAATACACTGATAGTTTCAGCTCAATAGCATACTGGCTCACACTGATAAGTTTCAGCTCACTGAATTCCTGACTCATGCTGACAGTTTCAGTTCAGTAGCTTCCTGGCTCACACTGATAGTTTCAGCTCAATAGCTTCCTGGCTCACACTGACAGTATCAGCTCACTATATTCCTGGCTCACACTGACAGCTTCAGCTCACTTGCTTCTTGGCTCACACTGATAGTTTACACCCATTATCTTCCTGGCTCAAGACAAATAATAATAACGGAATATTATTATAAACGGAATCTTCCGATGTGACAGATTGATGCTTAAATTCAGGGAGAATCTATGTTTACAACAACCAGAATAATCAGGAATCAATTAACAACAGAAAAAAAAAATAAACAAAGAACAAAAGATAGCCCGAAGCAGGAACCTGTACTCCTCGACACAGCACCCTACAGGGAGAGACTTGGGTTACAGTACACTGCCAGCTAAGCAACCTAATACTCACATATATACTCAGCAAGGATTTGGTGAACCTACACGATATGTCTATGGTCAACAACCTAACTTTGATATACTGTCCCGAACACGCGGGAGTTCGTGACAACGAGATGACTGACAGGTTGGTGGGGTCTGCCATTGCGCAGGTAACCTTAAATTTGGAAACGTATGACATTGCGAGGGCTAAAAAAAAACCTGTCACAGGATGGTGATGAAAGAAGATGACGATAATCCACATATCACAGGTGTAGTGGAACACGGCGGGAGCCGCGATAGCTCAGTGATTAGTGAACGAGACTGCAAAGGACAAGAGATAAGGTTCGATCCCAACCGATGGGTTCCGGGTTCACACAGCCTTAAATGGGTACCGGATATTTTTCTGGGGAAGTAAAGCGCCACGGGCGTAATACCGACCACATTACCCCAAAAATCATGTGCCTGGTCTGTAAAATTTATGGTCACTAACACCATATTCCCTATACGCCACTTGGCGTGATTGGGTTCTTTACTTGTTTCTTTTTTTTTAGTGGAACACGGCGCCACGAGAAGAGAAGGCAGGATAAGTTGCAAAGAACGCAATACGTTCAATCAATGCAGGATAGGAACAATCAGTATAGAACAGGAACAATCAGTATAGAGCAGGAACAATCAATATAGAACAGGAACAATCAATATAGAACAGGAACATTCAGTATAGAACAGGAACAATCAATATAGAACAAGAACAATCAATATAGAACAGGAACAATCAATATAGAACAGGAACAATCAGTAGAGAATAGGAACAATCAGTATAGAACAGGAACAATCAGTATAGAACAGGAACAATCAATATAGAACAAGAACAATCAGTATAGAACAGGAACAATCAATATAGAATAGGAACAATCAGCATATAACAGGAATAATCAGTATAGAACAGGAACAGTCAATATAGAATAGAAACAATCAGTATAGAATAGGAACAATCAGTATAGAACAGGAACAATCAGTAGAGAATAGGAACAATCAGTATACAACAGGAACAATCAGTATATAACAGGAATAATCAGTATAGAACAAGAGCAATCAGTATAGAACAGGAACAATCAGTATAGAACAGGAACAATCAGTAGAGAATAGGAACAATCAGTATAGAACAGAAACAGTCAGTAGAGAAAGGAACAATCAGTATAGATCTGGAACAATTAGTCTATAACAGGAATATTCGGTATAGAACAAGAACAATCAGTAGAGAATAGGAACACACAGTATATAACAGGAATAAACTGTATAGAACAAGAACAATCAGTATAGAACAGGAACAATCAGTATACAACAGGAACAGTCAACAGAGAACAAGAACAATCAGTATAGAACTGGAACAATCAGCAGAGAACAAGAACAATCAGTATAGAACAGGAACAATCAGCAGAGAACAAAAACAATAAGTATAGAACAGGAACAATCAGCAGAGAACAAGAACAATCAGTATAGAACATTGAGGACAGAGAAAACACCAACCGGTATCCAGGTGTAGGCAACCTACTATTTTCTGAGGGTCAGCTCTGAAAATTATGAAGACGCCGAGGGCCAGATCTGAAAATTATGAAGACGCAGAGGGCTAGATCTGAAAATTATGAAGACGCCGAGGGCCAGATCTGAAAATTATGAAGAGGCAGACGGCTAGATCTGAAAATTATGAAGACGCCGAGGGCCAGATCTGAAAATTATGAAGAGGCAGATGGCTAGATCTGAAAATTATGAAGACGCCGAGGGCCAGATCTGAAAATTATGAAGACGCAGACGGCTAGATCTGAAAACTATGAAGACGCCGAGGGCCAGATTTTGAAAATTATGAAGACGCCGAGGACCAGATCTGAAAATTATGAAGACGCAGAGGGCTAGATCTGAAAATTATGAAGACGCCGAGGGCTAGATCTGAAAATTATGAAGACGCCGAGAGCTAGATCTGGAAATTATGAAGAGGCAGACGGCTAGATCTGAAAATTATGAAGACGCCGAGGGCCAGATTTGAAAATTATGAAGACGCCGAGGACCAGATCTGAAAATTATGAAGACGTCGAGGGCTAGATGTGAAATTTATGAAGACGCCGAGGGCTAGATCTTAAAATTATGGAGACGCCGAGGGCCAGATCTGAAAATTATGAAGACGCCGAGGACCAGATCTAAAAATTATGAAGACACAGAGGGCCAGATCTGAAAATTATGAAGACGCCGAGGGCTAGATCTGAAAATTATGAAGACGCCAGAGAGCAGATCTGAAAATTATGAAGACGCCGAGGGCTAGATCTGAAAATTATGAAGAGGCAGATGGCTAGATCTGAAAATTATGAAGACGCCGAGGGCTAGATCTGAAAATTATGAAGACGCCGAGGGGTAGATCTGAAAATTATGAAGACGCCGAAGGCCAGAACTGAAAATTATGAAGACGCCGAGGACCAGATCTGAAAATTATGAAGACGCAGAGGACCAGATCTGAAAATTATGAAGACGCAGAGGGTCAGATCTGAAAATTATGAAGACGCCGAGGGCTAGATCTTAAAATTATAAAGAAGCCAATGGCTAGATATACAAATTATGAAGACGCCGAGGGCTAGATCTAAAAACTATGATGACTCCGACGGCCAAATATGAAAATTATGAAGACGCCGAGGGCTAGATCTGAAAATTATGAAGACGCCGAGAGCCAGATTTAAAAACTATAAAGACGCCGACGTCCAGATCTGAAAATTATGGAGACGCCGATGGCTAGATCTGAAAACTATGAAGACGCCGATGGCTAGATCTGAAAACTATGAAGACGCAGAGGGCTAGATCTGAAAATTATGGAGACGCCGAGGGTTAGATCTGAAAATTATGAAGACGCCGAGGGTCAGATCTGTAAATTATGAAGACGCCGAGGGTCAGATTCTAAAATTATGAAGACGCCGAGGGCTAGATCTGAAAACTATGAAGACGCCGAGGGCTAGATCTGAAAACTATGAAGACGCCGATGCCTAGATCTGACAACTATGAAAACGCCGAGGGGTAGATCTGAAAACTATGAAGGCGCTGAGCGCCAGATACCATCATCACCTAATGAAGCTATTATATAAATTAACTAACTTTCATTCACAACAGATTGTAATTCACAAATCTTAGGGACTGGAGTGTGCAGTGATTTTCAAACCAAGCAAAAAAACCATTCAATATAATTTAGTGGGCCGATTCTAGCCCGCGGGCCATATGTTGCCCACCTATGGTATAGGATGATTATATAAATTGGAAATAAATGAATAATATATAAATCGAATTTTTCAAAGTGCATTTACATCTTACGCAGACATCTGTTCTCTATTTTCCGACTTACAATAAGAGTACGGCGCTATATTTGTCCAAGTCATTTCAAAATCAACTATTGAGGTATTGAGTTATTTGCGGGTCATCATCATTGTACTCCGAAGATGTCCATAGGTGCTCAGATCCCCTCCTCAGCAATTCCCTCGGTGTCCAGCGATTGACGACTCCAGTTCTATGTTGGTTGATAAGTCTTCTTATTTATCACCTATATTCCTACAAAAGACCCTTCTTTGGGGGTCTCGTTGGCATAGTTGGGAAAATTACCCGATTGGCGAACCGACGTTCGGACAACCTGTTTTTGATTCCAAATGGAAGCAGCTGCACTTGTGGTTGGAAAAGAAAAAAAAAAACCTGCGGTCGATCCAACTGCTGACAGAAATGGGTACCAGGATAGTACTCTGTGAAGGTGAGGAATACCGCCTCCAGTCGTGAGTTTCAATGCTTGAAGCGATAATATCCAGAAGTCTCCGAATCCACTTCTGGATATGCGGCTGAGCACACATGGGTGAAAACTCGCGTGCTAAGGCGCCGATTCAAAGTCTCGTACTTTACTTTTACCCACGGCTTGTTGCAGGAGCTACTGAGTTAGGTGCTCTGTGCACACTGTGAGCTGTGTGTTTCATCCGTTTTGATCATGTTTCGATATTCTAAATGTTTACGATGAATGATGATATCGTATGACAGGGAATAGTTGGCTGTGTTCACTTTCTGTGCGGTTTCGCCTTATGTCTTTTGGCGTGGGCTGAGACTGCTATGATGGGGACTACAGCTACCTTTCTTTGTTTGGGAGATGAGTTAGTAATTCGGATGATTCCACTGGCACGGGCGGTTGATAAATTACGGATTTTAATTCGTTTGCAGTGATACATGGGCCTTCCATAACCAAAGAACCTTTACCCTTATCTCCACATGAACCATAAATATACTCACGTATTTTATTTGTCAGTATTCTTCATCCCCCCCCCCCCCCCCCCGTTATTTATGTAACTGACTCCATCATCAAATCAAGCCATATCTCTATTACTACCTAAATATAATTTTCACCTGGGTCCCAGATGTCCTTGACACCAGGCTATCTACCCATTTCTAAATTTAAACCACAGAGATCTACGCACACTCTCCATCAATCCCCATTACTCCCTTTCCCATTCAGCTTAAGACAGTTGGTTCTACACTGCACTGATCTGGATAATGTCATCGTGGCCGCAAGTGATAATGTCTTATCTCCCTTGATTTTATGTCCGGAAATTAACAAATATTTTGTGTGAAACTCTCAGTTATGTATTATTGTATTATTGTGTGTATATATATATATATATATATATATATATATATATATATAATACATTTGGAAAAAGTAACGATAAATGAAATTTCCTTCTAAAAATGTCTGATTTCTGGCTCAGTTTCATTCTGATTTACGTCTACATGGCTGCACTTGTGGCATACCTTGAAGTCTTAAACTTTGAAGTTAATTACGTTGAGAGATAAAATATCAGGTAAGTGTAATGTCAAGGAAAGAACTTTAAAATCCAGATGGGGGACTGGTTGCTCCCGAGGCAAGACGTTGGCTTCGAGACAGAGAATTTGTGAGTTCAAATCCCGGCTGCATCAGTTGGGATTTTTATTTTTATGATTTCTATCTGTGGTAACCAACCCTGGTCTCAGCAGCGAGACCCGGCTTGAAACGTCAGTTACACAACGACAGAAAAAAGTATGAGTAGCTCCGAAGACGGAGTTATCCACCTGTGCTGTGAGGGATAATGTGCACACGGCTGTGATGGATAATTTTGCAGACGGCCGTGAGGGACAAAATAGAATGAACACGCAAAATTCAGTTCCTAGTCTCTAGAGACTTCGACAGAGCTGAAAGCTGGCAAACGCAAAAAAAAAAAAAAAATCCAGATATTTATTGATAATGAACATTGATAGTAAGGAAAATTACCTCAGTCATCCGTTTCATTCATCGTAAACATTCATCGTAAACAAAGGGAATATCGAAACATGATCAAAACGGATGAGACACACAGCTCACGGTGTGCACAGAGCACTAACTTAGTAGCTCATGCAATAAAATCTCAATCTAAAATATGATAGTAGCCTATTGCAAATAATAATGGAGAGCATAGTTCAAGGTGGGAGCAGCGATAGCTCAGTGGTTAGTGAAGTGGACTACAAAGGACAAGAGTTAGGGTTCGATCCCAACCGACGGCTTCCGGGATCACCCAGCCTTAAATGGGTACCGGATTTTTTTTTCTGAGAAAGGAAAGCGGCACGGGCGTAATACCGACCACATTACCTCAAAAATCATGTGCTGAAGGTCTGTAAAATTTATGGTCACTAACACCATATTTCCTTGGCGTGACGCGGGTACTTTACTTTTTTTACTTTATAGTTCAATGTACACGAAGGGCAGGAAGACCTAGAAGAATCTAAGTGCTAGATATTACAGAGGAGCTGGGATTGACTGCTGACGAAGCTGGAAACCTCGCGACAGGACAGAAAAACCTTGGAGTAGATGTCGTGGGAGACATGTTCTAACGGAGACGAGCTGGGTGATGGTGGTTGTGATAATGATGATGATGGTGATGATGGTGATGAAATGGTGATGATGATGATGGTGGTAATGGTGGTGGTTTAATGACGAGCACAAAGAATGATATCATGAAGTAGTCAATGTCTTCTCAGGTCAGCAGTTACAATTAGTATAGAGTTTACAATATGGAAGCAAGGCTGGTGCCACTATTAGTAAATAATTTTGGTGTAACTTTTAAACTGGTGGCAACGTTAGACAGGTGGCATTGTTAAATATAGTCATAATACTTTTAAGTATACTGTTGCCACATGTTAGACTGATGCCAATGTTAGACTGGTGCCAATGTTAGACTGGTGCCAATGTTAGACTGATGCCAATGTTAGACTGATGCCAATGTTAGACTGGTGCCAATGTTAGACTGATGCCAATGTTAGACTGATGCCAATGTTAGACTGATGCCAATGTTAGACTGGTGCCACATGCTAGACTGATGCCAATGTTAGACTGATGCCAATGTTAGACTGATGTCAATGCTAGACTGTTACCAATGTTAGACTGATGCCAATGTTAGACTGGCGTCAATGGAAGACTGATACCAATGTTAGACTGATGTCAATGTTAGACTGGTGCCAATGTTAGACTGATGCCAATGTTAGACTGATGTCAATGTTAGAATGATGCCAAAGTTAGATTGATACCAATGTTAGACTGATGCCAAAGTTAGATTGATACCAATGTTAGACTAATACCTGTGTTAGACTGATGCCAATGCTAGACTGATGCCAATGTTAGACTGATGCCAATGTTAGACTGATACCAATGTTAGACTGATACCAATGTTGGACTGATGTCAAAGTTAGACTGGTACCAATGCTAGACTGATACCAATGTCAGACTGATACCAATGTTAGACTGATACCAATGTTAGACTGATACCAATGTTAGACTGATACCAATGTTAGACTGATACCAATGTTAAACTGATGTCAATGCTAGATTGATACCAATGTTAGACTGATGTCAATGTTAGACTTATGTCAATGTTAGACTGATACCAATGTTAGACTGATGTCAATGCTAGACTGTTACCAATGTTAGACTGATGCCAATGTTAGACTGGTGTCAATGTTAGACTGATGCCAATGTTAGACTGATGCCAATGTTAGACTGATACCAATGTTAGACTGATGTCAATGTTAGTCTGGTGTCAATGCTAGACTGGTGCCAATGTTAGATTGGTGTCAATGTTAGACTGGTGTCAATGCTAGACTGGTGTCAATGTTAGACTGGTGTCAATGTTAGACTGATGCCAATGTCAGCAATGTTAGACTGATGTCAATGTTAGACTGATGCCAATGTTAGACTGATGTCAATGTTAGACTGGCGCCTATGATAGACTTATGGCAATGTTAGACTGGTGCCTATGATAGACTAGTGGCAATGTTAGACTGATGTCAATGTAAGACTGGTGCCAGTGCTAGACTTGTGGCAATGTTAGACTGATGCCAGTGTTAGACTGGTGTCAATGAATACCTGATATCAATATTGGAGTGGTGCCAATGTTAGACCAGTACCACTATTAAAAAGATTTGTGTCATCTTTCCTGTGTGTGTATGTGTATGTGTGTGTGTGTGTATGTGTGTGTGGCACCTACATGTTGTGACGCGCTTACCTGCGATTATCTGTCATTTGACTGAGTGTGCCTACATAATAAATACTGTTGTTGTTTGTGACTGCTAGTTTCTATTACTTGTGCTTCACAAAGGACAGCTGAAAAACACGTTGATATACTCTTAAAGAGCTTGTGTTTAGTGGTACAACCATTGACGTAATGCCTAATTCGACATCGAGTGAGACACCTTATTATTATCCAAAATGCGCAATCCATAATGCGTCACAAGCATGTTTAGCACATTTCAAACACTTGTCCTAATACATATAATAATTTCTCCTTCTAATATATTTGAAATACTTCTCATTGTAAGTTATGGTTGTGGTTATGGAAGGCCCGGTATCACTGCAAACGAATTAAAATCCATAATTGCTGAACCGTCCGCGCTAGTGGAATAATCCGAAGTGCTAACTCATCTCCCAAACAAAGAAAGTTAACTGTAGTCCCCATCTTAGCAGTCTCAGCACACGCCAAAAGACACAGGGTGAAACCGAACAGAAAGTGAACACATCCAACTGTTCCTTCTCATACGATGTCATCATTCATCGTAAACAAAGGGAATATCGAAACATGATCAAAACGGATGAGACACACAGCTCACGGTGTGCACAGAGCACTTAACTTAGTAGCTCATGCAACAAGCCGAACTTGAGAATATAAGGAAACTGCAACAAGGAACACTTTTCATACATAGCCTTCAATGGTTCCTGCCGTCTATCCACCATATTGACCGGAAGTTCACTTCCTCCAGAAAATGATGTTCGTCATATTTTAAAAATGTACAGCGATTGATGATGCTAGGACATCACCTTGACTCCAATTCCGAACATATTATACACAGTAAGACGTCGGATTATCCCTGTCGCTCATCAAACAGACCGAAAGATTAGCGTATGGCCGGTCTAGGGATATACGATGAGCCATTATGATGACGTAGCACACACAACAATGGCTGCGCCCATAGATTACCGACTACTCTAGTGAATGCAGCCTACAACGAACGAAACTCATTTCTTAGTGTAAATTAATACGCAACGTATTGCTTTTCTTAGTCTATTTAAAATATTCTTCCGCACATTATATATATATATATATATGTATACTTAACGGCCCTTTTCCAACCTGCAAGGTCAAGAATGTGCTCTGACAGGTAAATTTGAAAACCATTACAGTCTCAGTTTCTCATGTTACAGGCTTTACGGCCTCATATCACACACAAGCACTTACACAGATGCATAAATATAATATAATATAATATAATATAATATAATATAATATAATATAATATAATATAATATAATATAATATAATATAATATAATATAATATAATATAATATAATATAATATATAATATAATATAATATAATATAATATAATATAATATAATATAATATAATATAATATAATATAATATAATATAATATAATATAATATAATATAATATAATATAATATAATATAATATAATATAATATAATGTAATGTAATATAATATAATATAATATAATATAATATAATATAATATAATGTAATGTAATGTAATGTAATGTAATGTAATATAATATAATATAATATAACATAACATAACATAACATAACATAACATAACATAATATATATATATATAATAGTATAGTATAGTATAGTATAGTATAGTATAGTATAGTATAGTATAGTATAGTATAGTATAGTATAGTATAGTATAGTATAGTATAGTATAGTATAGTATAGTATAGTATAGTATAGTATAGTATAGTATAATAATATAATGTAATGTAGTGTAATATATATGTATTATATAGATGTGTGTGTATGAGTGTCTATGAGTGCGTATGTGTGTATGTGGAGTGCATGTGCGTGTATGTGGTGTGTATTTGGTGTGTATGTGTATTATATGTGTATAGTGTGTTTGCTTATGTGTTGTGTGTATATGTGTGTGTATATGTCTGTATGTCTGTGTATGTGTGTGTGCTATGCCTTCTTCTATATCACTATTTTACCGGAATTCTGAGGTGGGTGAGTGGGGACTGTGTGGTCTGGAAGTAAGACGTCGGCCTCTCTACAGGAAGGTCTTGGGTTCCAGTCCTACCACAGGCGGTTGGCATTTTTCACTTGGGACCTATGGTTCTTCTTGGCTTCCCACTCCCCCCACTCCCTTGGTCTCTGAGTTGTGAGGTTCAACGTCTAATCCTCTAGGAAAATGGCAAAGAAATTTTCGCGCGCATTCTACACAGGTTAAAGAGCTAAACAACTCGTTGCAGTTGACAATCTAAAAGAACAGACAAACAATGGCTGTTCAGGAGAAAAATTACAATTGAAAACACTGCCAAAGACGTAAAAATTCTCGACGATAAAGAAATGAGACTTCACTTGAAGTCGGAGATTATCTGCCTATGAAAGACACCTGAGCACACACGACTACCGTTGTGAAAAATAGATAAAAGCTACAATCACGCAAAATTCAGTCCGCCTGAACATGGTTAGAAATAGATATAAGATAAAGGTAAAGGTAAAGTACGATATTTGAATCAGCGTTTTATCACGCTAGTTTTCACCCATATATGCTCGGCCGCCTACCCAGAAATGTTCGGAGACTTCTAGATAGCGTCGCTTCAAGCATCGAAACTCACTATGAAAGGCATGATTCCTTACCTTCCTAGAATACTACCTTGGTACCCATTTCTGCCAGCGGCTGGGTTGACCACGGGGGTATTATTTTTTCCAACCACGAATACAATTCACACTGCTACCAGCGGGGTTCGAACGCGGGTTGTCCGATCACGGTAGCCCAGTCGGGTTGTTTTCCTAACTAGGCTACCTAGGCCTCCCTGGCGAGAGATATAAACCTGGCTAACGCAGACGTACAAACACAGCCGGAAATCTATATCCTTATCCCTCCCATCAGGCACGAAACCCGTAATATACCAAGCTTCTCTCTAATAGAAAAAAATTGAGAATGTAATTTGAGGCAATTTTAACATTTAATTAATTGTAAAGTTTGTAATTTGTATTAAACATGGCACCAACTACCAATAACACAACAAACACAACACAAGAATGCACAAACATTGAACTCAACATCATGAAAGGAAAAATCGAAAAAGTACTCAAATATGCACCATGAAAGAAGCATCAGGATCGATAACATACCGGTACAAATAATAGCAGCAGCAGGAGAAACAGGAGTTACATGACTGCATCGAATATTCAATGCAACACGGCATCAACAAAAAGCCCAGAAGACTGGCAACATCCTACCAATATGAAAAATGAAAGTTAGCAAGCGAGACTGCAGACTGCAAGCAATGTAGAGATGTATCGTTTCTCAGCTACGTAGCACGTTATATGCCAAAATTAAGGGGAAAAAGACTAATAGTAGACATTACATTACATTTACATTTAAGCGATTCTCAAAAGAGGTTCCGAAAAAAAAAAACAGAGGATGTACTGACGCTCTATTCACCTTAATACAGCTTGCAGAAAAGACGACAGAACGCAATCAAAATTTGTAAATAGCTTTCATTGACAAGATAAAAGCACTCGACTGAGCAAGCAGAGAACAACTGTGGGAGATACTAACAACATACGGAGTAAGCCAATATCTAACCAACCTAGTTAAAAGTCCCTACATCAACAGCAGCTGCACGGTCTCAACAGTAGCAGATTGCACAGACCATTTCGAAGTTATATCAGTTGTAAGACATGGTTGCGTACTAAACCCCCCCCCCCCCCCTGCCCCACTGTTTATTACATTCATGGACTATATATGCAGTTAGCCAACCCATCAGAGATAGAGGAGATCAACGAGCATTTATTTGCAGACAATCAGGCCTCAATACATAACAAAATAGAAGACCTACAATAATACTTAAATAGACTCAAAATCACAGGCACAAAATACAACATGAAAATTAACATCAACAAAACAGAAGTCATGAATGTCGCAAAAGATAAAAAGAACATGAACATAACTATAGACTGCAGACAACTAAAACAAGTATAGATGAATTTAAATACCTAGGAAGTCTAGTGACAAATGACAATTCACAAACAGCAGAAGCAGACTCAAAATGCAACAAATCTTGTTTAAGGAAATAATTCTAGAGACAAAGCAGGCGCTATACAATACAATCTTTATCTCAACTTTGTGCAACCAATGCCAGTCTTGAAAACTAGATTCAAGAAAAATAAGACAAATAACCTCTGCTGAGATGAAGTGTGTTAGACGAATGACAGGAAACAGTCTGAGAGATAAGATCAGGAATGAAGAACTGAGAAAATTCAATAGGAATAACCCCCTCTCCTCCCCCTCTCATAGAATATACAAAGAAACAACAGATAACATTGTTTGGCCACGTGACAAGGCATAAAGATCAAAACACAACACAACGAGCCCTCAATAAACGTTGTGAGAACACTAGACCCAAGAGCCGACCACGAAAAAGATGGATTGACGGTTATAGAAACACTAGGTAACATAATAACAGCAGAGAAGAACAGAAGAGTAAGTGTCCGCAAATTTATATTCCCCTTGACGCTAAAAGGCAAATGAAGAAAGAAAGAGGAAGAAGAAATTTATATTTCATTATTGTTATAGTTATCAAAGTTAACATTTCTGGCAGAAAGACATACCTAGTTTAGTTTAGTTTAGTTTAGTTTAGTTTAGTTTAGTTTAGCTTAGCGTAACATAGCTTAGCTTAGCTTAGTTTTGCTTAGCTTACCTTAGTTTAGTTTAGTTTAGTTTAGTTTAGTTTAGTTTAGTCGATACATCATCTTGAATGCGCAACGGTCAATTCTGGAGTGCTCAGATATGCAACTCAGCACGTTCCTCAGTATGAAGCATGCCCGCCCACTCTAACTCTAACACTAACTCTAACACTCTAATGAAATGAATGAAGACTGGGTCAGCTCAGGCGCACTAACTGCTCTGTGTTTAATACACTCACATTTCCTACAACACATGTATACATAATCATACATACACACAAAAAATACATTTAAAATACTTTCCTATTACAATAGAAATACATTTTCTAGTCAAATTGAAGTACTTTCCCAAAGTCCACTCCTACATTATAACTACCTTCTCACGTGCGCCTCACGGACGTTATTCGGCAAAAGTAGCTTTATTGTCTAAGGTCACAACGATCTCGCTGCAATAAATATAAATTGAAACAAAATCTCCCCCCAGGCAATATCCGTGCCTGGATTAAATATAATTTTTGATGTTTTATTATTTGTTTTAGATGTGGACTTTTTATTTTAAAATTCTCCTCTTGCTTATATAAAAGAAAATGTAAGTGTATTACCATTTGTTATGTCCGCTTGATTTTCTGGCATCCTGTATGTATTTATCAATAACAACATTCGTCTGGGACGAGATGACCTGATGCAGAGCTGCTTTCCTGACGGGCAGTCCAGCGGTGACAAATTCTTCTAATTCAGCGCTTCCCAAAATATTACAGACCTTTTATAAAATCATCTCTGCTAACAATACCTTCTACATGTATAAGGTGATAAACTACCAAATCAATATTTCTACCAACCATTGAGTTCACTGGAGTCTGTGGAAATGTGGTTTTACAGAAGAATGTTGAGAAAACCATTGACTGCTAAGAAGAATAATGAAAACGTTCTGAATGAGGCCAAAGCAAAAATAGAGTTAATTTCCAATATTATTAAGAAACAATCATCATATTTTTGCCATGTAATGAGAAGAGAACAGCTAAAATATATTGTAACAACTGGGAAAATTGAGGGACGAAGAGATAGAGGGAACCAATGAGTAAAGATACCAGACAGCTTAAGAGAATGGTTTGGCAGAAGGTCAACAACAGAAATGATAAATAACTGTCGTGATCGAAAGTTGTGGAGAAACATGATCACCTACGCCAGCAGGCCCGGTACTTGATGAAGATTGAGTCTTTAAAAAAAATCTCATCTTATCGAACCCCTAGTTCTATAACAATCAACCTCGCCTAACCTTCGGTCTGCAAATTAATTCTTACAGTTTCTTGAATGTATCAAATACCCTGCTGAACTCTCGGTTATACAAAACATCCTCTCAAAATCTTTAGGATATACAAAACATCTTCCTCAACTCTTTTATATAAAAATAACCCACCTCAACTCTTGGTTATAATAAAATATCATCCTCTATTCTCGGTTATATAAAACAACATCTTCTACTCTCGGTTACATAAAACATCCTCCTCTACTCTTGGTTATATAAAATATCCTCATCTACTCTTGGTTATATAAAATATCCTCCTCTACTCTTGGTTATATAAAATATCCTCCTCTACTCTCGTTTATATAAAATATCACCCTCTACTCTTGGTTATATAAAATATCCTCCTCTACTCTTGGTTATATAAAATATCCTCCTCTACTCTCGGTTATATAAAATATCCTCCTCTACTCTTGGTTATATAAAATATCATCCTAAGCCTTTGGTTATTTAAAATATCAACCGTTAAAACCTCAGAAGAGCTGTCATTGGTACTATTCTAAGGGTGACAAGCAGCTAGATGATGATGAATTAATGATCAATCAGTAATGAATTAACGATGCATTAGTATGAAATAATAACGAATTAATGATGAATTAATGATGAATTAGTGATGAATTAGTGATGAATTAAAACTTTTTTATTGTCATTTTAGTTTCAATGCCTGTGAGACATTTTTGTATGAATGAATTTTTTTCAACTAATCCTTTGAAAATCATTTTTCCGTATAATTATTTATAAAGGAATTTATCCGTCTAATATTTTTGACAAATATTTTTCAGTTAATTTGTTTTTTTTTTTTCCAAATAAATTTTTGTTTCAACTAACTGAACATCTACAGTGTGGAATATTGAATGTCCACTAATAATGTTAATACAATTTTATATATCACTTCTTCTAGTCAGTTTTTCTTCTTCTTCCTCTTCATTCCTTCCTCATTTGCCATCCAGCGTTGAGGGCAGATATATAATAGCGGTCTTTTGCTCTTCTGTTCGCTACTGCTGCTGTTATGTATCCTAGTGTTTCTAATATTCCATCGATCCATCTTTTTCGTCGTCGACCCTTTGGGTCAGGTATTCCCACAACGTTTATTGAAGGCTCATTCTGTTGTGTTTTGATCTTTCTGCCTTGTCACGTGACCAAACCATTTTATCTATTGTTTCTTTATATATTCTATGGCGGGGCTTCTAGTCAGTTGGAATGTACATATTAGGAAAATCATGTATGTTATATTTCTGAAACAAGAAGATAGGCAAGAAAACTAAAATATAACACAGCTGTTGGTTTTATTGCAAAAAAATGTATTTTAGTTCTCATCATAAAAACGTTGTTACGTGTGTGAATGACAATGTAAATGAAATTACATTCCACGCATTCTTGAGATCGATATTTTATTGGAGTGGTTCGAGATTGGGATACGAAAAAAAAATATGAATATTCTAGAATAATTAATTTTTATGCTGTTGTTATTTTAGTCAAAATATTTTTATGAGAATAAAGCATTTCAAAATTTGACCAATTTGTACATGTTCTGGTGTCAAATAGCCCTAATTTAACCATAAATTTTCCACAAATTTAACTTATAATGTCTCTTATGATCATTCTAAATGTACATACTTAAGCAAAAGGTCTCGGTAGCTCAGTTGGGAAAACCACCCTACTGGGCTACCGACGTTCGGACAACCCGTGTTCGATTCCCGATGGAAGCAGTGTGAGTTGTACTCTTGGGTGGAAAAAAAATACCCCTCGGTCGACCCAGCCGCTGGCAAAATTAGGTACCTGGGTAGTACTCTGGGAAGGTGAGGAATGCCGCCTCACATCATGACTTTCAATGCTTGAACAAGACTTGAATAGGCGTCTTAGCACGCTAGTTTTAACCCATAATGCTCGACCGCCTAACTAGAAGTCTAGTTAGGAGACTTCTGGATAGGCGGCCGAGCATATATGGGTGAAAAACTCGAGTGCTAAGACTCCCATTCAAGTCTCGAACTTATGAACTTAAGGTTATAGAAGGCCCCTGTATCACTGCAAACGAATTAAAATCCATAATTACTCAACCGCCCGTGCCAGTGGAATCATCCGAATTACAATCTCATCTTCCAAACAAAGAAAGGTAGCTGTAGACCTCATCATAGAAGTCTCAGCACACGCCAAAAGACATAAGACGAAACCGCACAGAAAGTGAACACAGTCATCTATTCTCCGTCATACGATATCATCACTCATCATAAACAATCGGAATATCGAAACACGATCAAAACAGATGAATCGCTAAGCTCACGGTGTGCACAGAGCACATAACTCATTAGCTCATGCAACAAGCCGGACTTGGAATATGAGAAAACTGCAACAAGGAACACTTTTCAGACATAGCCTCTAATGGTTCCCGCCGCCTATCCACCACATTGACCGGAAGTTCACGTCCTCCTGAAAATGATGATTGTCATATTTTGTTTCAAATGCATAGCGCTTGATGATGCTAGGACATCACATTGACTCCAAATTCGAACATATGAAACGCAGTCATCGGATTATCCCCGTTGCACATCAAACAACAGACTGTAAGATCTCCCTACAATGTGAATTTGTGAAATTATGAATCCCTCCTGACTGACATGAACCATCGGGATTCACCCCGGTCCTGCTAAGTCATGTACACAACTCCATTCCGCCTTTCACTATTAGGGTGCGGTCGTTTAGGAATATACAATCAGCCATAATTTCCAATTACTCTACTAAATGGAGTCAACAATTACTCTAATAAATGCAGTCAACAATTACTCTAATAAATGCAGTCAACAATTACTCTAATAAATGGAGTCAACAATTACTCTAATAAATGCAGTCAACAATTACTCTAATAAACGCAGTCAACAACTACTTTAATAAATGCAGTCACAACGCACGAAAAGGTGATGCACAATCTCTAAAGTGAAAACTGCGATTGACTTGGCAGAGCAGTCCATATTAATGAGTTGTAACATGTAAATACTTGGCATCAAACAATTCCAACGATGGCCTTGGAATAGCACTCAATGTATTGACGTAAACCGCATATCAACTCTAAAAGGGGAAGGTCGCATTCACAAACATGGACTTGACAAAGAGGAGCATTGAGGTATGTACAACTCAGCATTATCAGCGAAATTTGTTAACTGGATAATCAGATTGACTTTAACGCAGAAAATTGCATTGAAGAGCCGAAACTAATCAGTCCCCAAATGCAATTTCTGTAGCGGTCCAGAGAACGTGAACTTCGTTCCACCATGTTGGAAACGGAAGTCCTCCTCGTACTTTAAATCTTTCCGTACGTTTGGACGCACCATGCGCCATACCAGTTTCGGCCATGTACGTTTAGCCGCACAGTGCGTCACTCTCAAATTGAGTAGTGTAAACTGTCATCAAACTATATTTTCTTCTAGGCCTTGTATTATCTTGGTATAGGTGAAATATAACTCCTTGTTTAATTATCTAAATATTCAGACATCCTATATTAAGTGTTCATCATCATCATTGAGTGCCGTCTCCGCAACGAAGGTTGGCTACCATGGAGCGCCATTTTGCTCTATCTCTTGCTTTGATGGTGCAGGTTGTCATCGGTTGATTTGTCCATCTTTTGATGTTACTCGTCCATGTTAATCTTGGTCTGCCTCTGCCTCTTTTACCTTGTATTTTCCCCTCCAGGATCACTTTCAGTAGGCTGTTGTGTCTTTTAACATGGCCTAAGAATCGCATTTGTCTTGTTCTAATTGTGTTCAGAAGTTCTCTTTTCATTTTTAGTTGTTTTAAGACTTTGTCATTTGTTTCTTTTCCTTCCATCCAATTCTACCTATTCTTCTATATATCCACATTTCAAAGGCTTCAATTCTCTGTTCTGTTTTCTTGTCTAATGTCCATGTTTCAGCACCATATAGGAATATTGAGAAGATGTAACATTTTGCTATTCTTAGTTTTAGCTCTGGTGTTATTTGTTTTGATGTTAGTATGTCCTTCATGACATTAAAATTACTTTTTTGCCATTCCTATTCTTTTGTTTATTTCAGTTGTACATTTTCCATCACTGGTTATAGTATGTCCAAGGTAGTTATAGTTCTGAACTGTCTCCAGGTCTATTCCTTCAACTTTGATATCCACTTGTGGGTTTTGAGTATTTTCTTTGTTTATGATCATAGTTTTAGTCTTTTTGATATTCATATCTAGTCCATATTTTTTGCTTGTCGTGTTTATTACATTAAGTAATTGTTGTAGGTCTTTAGGATTTTCTGCTAGTAGTACAGTATCGTCAGCATATCTTAGGTTATTGATTATCTTTCCATTAATTTGTAGGCCTGGCATCTCTATGATGTTTTTAAAGATTTGCTCAGTGTATAGATTGAACAAGCTTGGTGATAGGATGCATCCTTGTCTTACTCCTCTTTTTATATCAATGGGTGTAGAGAACTCTTTGTTATATTTTATTATTGCTGTTTGCTCCCAGTATAGATTGCATATTAGTCGTATATCCATGTCATCTAGATGTATCTCTTTTAGGCATTCTATAAGTTGTTTGTGGTGTACTCTATCAAAAGCTTTGGTGTAGTCTATGAAGCAGGCATATATTGGTTTGTTTACTTCTGTGTATTTTCGATTAATGTTCTCATGCAGAATATGGCTTCTTTTGTCCCGCTATTTTTCCTAAATCCAAATTGCTGCTCATCTAATTCAGTATTGATTTTATTCTGAATCCTTCCTTGTATAACTTTTAGCAAGATTTTTGTAACATGGCTCATTAGGCTTATTGTTCTAAAGTCACTGCATTCAATTGCACCATTCTTTTTAGGCAATGCAATGAAAGTTGATGTTTTTAGTTCATTTGGTATGTATCCTGTGTGGTATATGTCGTTGCATATGTCTGTAATCACTTCAATGCCAAAATCTTCAAGTGCCTGTATCATCTCTATCTGTATGCTTTCAGGTCCTGCTGCTTTTCCCCTTTTCATTGTTTTTATAGCTTTTTCCACCTCAGATTTTAAGATTTTATAGCCTGATGTACATTTTATAACTGGTTTCTTGTCTCTTTGATCATGAAATAGTTCTGTTATATATTCCTGCCATCTATCTATGATATCCTTATTGTCTGTTAGCATTTTTCCTTTTTTGTCTGCTATGCATCCACCTTCTGTGGCTTTTTTATTTTTATTAGTCATTCTCTTTATTTCTGTGTGCATTCATCTTAGGTCTTGTTTGCTTTCCATAGTTTCTATTTCTCTACATTTTTGGCTGAGCCAGTCTTCTTTTGCCTTTTTGCACATTTTGCGTATCTCATTATCTATTTTATTGTATTGGGCAGTGTTCTTCGCTTGTCTCCTTTCTTCCATTTTTTCTAAGATGGTGTTAGTTATCCATTTTTGTTTTTTGTTCTTTTCTCTTTGGGTAAGGTGTCGCAGGCTTTTTGTATGCTTTTCTTTATGCATTGCCATTTGGTTGTTACTTTTTCATCAGGATTTTCTCTTCTGTATTGTTCAATTCCTTCAATTGTAGCAGCTCTAGCAGCTCTAGTTCAAGCTCTAGCAGCTTCTGGTATGTGTTCTTTACTTGTATTGTATAGGTATCTTTAATATCTTTTTGATTTAAAGCTGTTATGTCGAGTGGGTTTGTTGATGAATCAGATTTTTGCTTGTTTCTCTTTAGTTTGATTTTCATTTTAATCATTACAGGATTGTGATCAGAATTAATATCTGCTCCTGGGTAGGTTTTGGCTTTCTTTACGCTGTTACGGAACCTTTCTTTTATCATTATGTAATCTATTTGATTCCTCTTCCTATCTCCAGGGCTTTTCCATGTGTATAGTTTCCTTTTCTCTTGCTCAAAGTAGGTGTTACATATTATCAGCCTGTTTTCTTCACAGAATTGTATTAATCTTTCTCCTCTGTCATTTCTTTTTCCTAAACCATGATTTCCTATAATTGTCTTATATCTACCTTTTCCTACTTTAGCGTTCATGTCACCCATTACAATCAAGATGTCTGAAGATTTCACTTGCTTCATAACTTTATTTAGGTCTTCATAGTATGCCTCTATTTGTTCATCTGTGTAGTCTTGAGTAGGTGCATATGTCTGTATTATTGCTATGTCGAATGGTTTTGCTTTCAACTTGAGTAGTATAATCCTATCACTGTATGTCCAGTGGGTACTTATATATTTTTGTAGCTCTCTTTTTATCAGTATTCCTACCCCCCTTTGATGTTCTGTTGTGTTTCCTGAGTATATAAATGTATATTTTTCGTCTTCAATGTACCCACATTCCTTCCATCTAGTCTCTGATATGCCTAAAATATCTATATTTATTCGTTCTGCTTCTTGAATTAGATTTTCCAATTTCCCTTGTTGATATAGAGTCCTAACATTCCAAGTACTTATTTTAAGATCTTTCCTCCGACATAAGTTCGAATTTCTCCGACTCTCCATGGCTTCCTCTGGAGTAGTACGTGATGAGGCTCCAATCTCTTTCACGGTGGTCAGCCATGTTCGTCTTTCGTGTTCTGAACATGCCTCTTGTGTACCACACACTTTGCTGTTTTCGCTTTCTGGGCCGTTGATCATTCTTGATTCCTCCGCCTCCATCCACCGTCACAGACTTTCACATAAGGGTTGAACATACCCGTTTTTCCGTTGACATTTTTGTCAAACCATGTGCTTGCCTATCGAACCGCGAACACACAACACAAAGAAGAATAAATCATATTCCACTTAAATATCGGCAATCACAGTCCATCCCCACGTTAGAAGTAAAACATACACCAAACGGGAGAATAGCAACACATAGTTTCACAACTAGACTGTCGCGTAAATCATTTAAACATATCAGCAAGAGCCGAATTATAAAAATCGACTACACGAAGCCGCCATGACACCAGAAAAGAATGTAAAAGAATTAAGTGTTAGATAAATAAAAACATATAGGTTGATATTTAAAACTATGAAAAATGTCTCTGAAATCTCTACCGCTGGATTGATAAAAACCGTCCGTACTGAAAGAGTTAACTCTTTACCTTTATCATCATCATCATCATCATCATCAAGTACCGGGCCTGCTGGCGTAGGTGATCATGTCTCTCCACAACTTTCGATCTCGACAGTTATTTATCATTTCTGTAGTTGACATTCTGCCAAACCATTCTCTTAAGCTGTCTGGTATCTTTTCTCTTTGCTTCCCTCTATCTCTTCGTCCCTCAATTTTTCCAGTTGTTACTATATATTCCAGTTGTTCTCTTCTCATTACATGGCCAAAAAATGATGATTGTTTCTTCCTAATACTGGAAATTAGCTCTCTTTTTGCTTTGACCTCTCTCATAACATCTTCATTACTCTTCTTAGCTGTCCATGGTACTCTCAACGTTCTTCTGTAAAACCTTTACCTTCATACTGGGGCAAAATCATACTCAAGTCATGTTTCAAAACTGAGAAAATTCCTAAAGTTTACTCAAATATAACGAACAATGAGCTGTGAATTGCTAAACCGCAGTACCATGAACAATACAATATTGAGAAACTGCTGTCGACAGACAAAGCACAATCACGGTGCTCACTGACTGTGTTATCGCTTTGTGATCAGAGGTATTAAGAAAGGAAAGACTTCTTTTAAACGCGGTTTTGACCAAATACAAATGACCTGTGCATAGCCTCAATAATCAATACCTTCATTCCTATTGATCTGAAACACCGTTACCACGCATCAAGAATTCATCGTAATCTCCCTATATTTAGCTCCCTCAATTCATATTTTATTTAGGCTGTCTCACTAGCTACTGAACCGGACATTTCTGTATTGGTTTTACCACTAAATACTCGCTCCTGCAGAATAAACAAAACATTTTCCAGCAATCCTATATTAATAGTCAAGCATCAAGAAATAATCAATATTTTAGTAGGCATAAAAGTAGACAGCAAACATCTAAGAATAATAAAGAACATGTATTGGCAACACACAGCGACCATAAGAATTTAAAATCAATTGGGAATGTTCCAACAAATAAAACACGGTGTTAGGCAAGGTTGTGTGCTGTCACCAGAATTATTTAATATGTGTAATGAGATTATTTTAAAGATCCATAAGAGGCATGCCTGCAATAACAATCGAAGGTCATAGTATAAATAATCTAAGGAATGCTGATGATACAGTCTTAATCGCTAAGAGAGAGAATGAGTTACAAGAAATGTTAAACATTATAGTGAAGGAAAGCAAAAATAAAGAACTCAGTCTTAATAGCAAAAAGACAGAAGTAATGGTAACAACAAAGAAAAAGACATCACCGCAATGCACAATAAAGACAAGTGGAACAATATTAAAACAGGTAAATGAATTTAAATATCTGGGGACATTGTTAACATCAGATGGTAGATGTACAACAGATTTGAAATGTAGAATAGCTCAGGCAAAAGCAGCTTTTCAAAAACTGAGCGAGATACTGTGCAATTTATTTTTGACAATATTCCAAGATTACTTTTAGTAGGCTGTTGTGTCTTTTAACATGCCCCAACAATTTCATCTGTCTTGTTCTAATTGTGTTTAGTAGTCCTCTTTTCATTTTTAGTTGTTTTAAAACTTCATTGTTTGTTTTCTTTTCTTTCCATCCAATTCTACCTATTCATCTATAAATCCACATTTTAAAGGCTTCAATTTTCTGTTCTGTTTTCTTGTCTAATGTCCATGTTTCTGAACCATACAGGAATATTAAGAAGATGTAACATTTTGCTATTTTTAATTTTAACCCTGGTGTTATTTATTTTGATGTTAGTATATGTTGAAGGAAAAGAAAACAAACAATGCAGTCTTAAAACAACTAAAAATGAAAAGAGAACTACTAAGCAAAATTAAAACAAGACAAATGAGATTTTTAGACCATGTTAAAAGACACAACAGCTTACTAAAAGTAATCCTGGATGGAAAAATACAAGGTAAAAGAGGCAGAGGCAAAACAAGAGTAACATGGACGAGTAACATCAAAAGATGGACAAATCAGCCTGCACCATCAAAGCAAGAGACAGAGCAGAATGGCGCTCCATGGTAGCCAACCTTCGTTGCGGAGACAGCACTCGATGATGATGATGATGATGATGATGATATGTTGAACAAGCTTGGTGATAGGATGCATCCCTGTCTTACTCCTCTTTTTATATCAATGGGTGTAGAGTTCTCTTTGTTATATTGTATTATTGCTGTTTGCTCCTAGTATAAATTACATATTAGTCCTATGTCTGTGTTGGCTAGATTTATATCTTTCAGACAGTCTATAAGTTGATTATGGTGTATTCTATCCAAAGCTTCGGTGTAGTCTATGAAGCAGATATGTATATATATATATATATATATATATATATATATATATATATATATATATATATATATATATTTTTTTTTTTTTTTACTTCCATGTACTTTTAAATCAATGTTCTCACTCTGAATATGGTTTCTTTTGTCCCACTGTTTTTTCCTGAATTCAAATTGTTACTCATCTAATTCAGTATTAATTTTATTCTGAATCCTTCCTTGTATAACTTTAGGTAAAATTTGTGTTACCTGACTCATTAGGCTTATTGTTCTAAAATCACTGCATTCAACTGCACCATGCTTTTTATGCAATGCAATAAAAGTTGATGTTATTAGTTCATTTGGAATGTATCCTTTGTGGTATATGTCATTGCATATGTCTGAGATCACTTCAGTGCCAAAATCTTCTAGTACCTGTATCATCTCTATCTGTATATTGTCAGGTGCTGCTGCTTTTCCATTTTTCATTGTTTTTATAGCTTTTTCTACTTCAGATTTCAGGATTTTATAGCTGGATGTACATTTTATAAATGGTTTTTTGTCCCTTTCATCGGGAAATATTTCTGCTATGTATTCCTGCCATCTATCGATATATCTTTTTTGTCTCTTAGCATTCTTCCTTCTTTGTTTGCAATACATTCGCCTCCTGCATCTTTTTTGTTTTTATTCGTCATTTTCTTTATTTCTGTGTGCATCATCCCTTTTAAATTTTGTTTACTTTCCATAGTTTCGACTTCTATACATTTTTGGCTGAGCCAGTCTTCTTTTGATTTTTTGCGCATTTTGCGTGTTTCATTATCAATTTCCTTGTATCTGGCAGTGTTCTTCGCTTGTCTTCTTTCTTCCATTTTTTTCTAAGATGGTATCAGTTATCAATTTTTATTTTTTATTCGTTTCCTTTTTTTGGGTAAGGTGTCACAGGATTCTTGAATGCTGTTCTGTATGCATTGCCATTATATTGTAACTTTTTCATCAGGATTTTCTCTTCTGTACTGCTCAATCCCTTCTTACATTAATAGGAATCAACAATCATCATTTTTGACCATGTTATTAGAAGGGTACAGCTTGAATATATTGTAGCAACTGAGAAAATTGAAGGACGAAGAAATAGATGGAAGTAAAGAGTAAAGATACCTGACAGCTTAAGAGAATTGCTTGACAGAAGGTCAACAACAGAAATGATAAACAACCATCAAGATCGAGAGTTGTGGAGAGACATGATCACCTACGCCAGCAGACATGGTACTTGATGATAAAATATTAATAGTCACAAAGAACAGCCGCATTGTTTAGGCACCTTCAGATAAAAGACTGATGACAGTAGTGAGGCAGGTTAGACATTTGACAACAATCAGACGCCATCCACAGACACACACACTACAGGCATATGTTCATGTCTCACACATTGATCTTGATAAATTTATGCAATATCTCAATCATCATCATCAAGTACCGGGCCTGCTGGCGTAGGTGAGTATGTCTCTCCACAATTTTCGATCTTAACAGTTATTTATCATTTCTGTTGTTGACCTTCTGCCAAACCATTCTCTTAAGCTGTCTGGTATCTTTACTCATTGGTTCCCTCTATCTCTTCGTCCCTCAATTTTCCCAGTTGCTACAATATTTTCCAGTTGTTCTCTTCTCATTACATGGCCAAAAAATGATGATTGTTTCTTCCTAATATTGGAAATTCGCTTTCTTTTTGCTTTGGCCTCTTTCAGAACATTTTCATGACTCTTCTTAGCTGGCCATGGTATTCTCAACATTCTTCTGTAAAACCACATTTCTACAGTATATCTCCATTGGTGTTATAATTATGGAGGGAATATCGAGTACGGTTGCGAGTGAAACACTTTTTGCAAGGAGATTAACTTTATTCTTCTGCTCACCGTGGAGCCGCGATAGCTCAGTGATTAGTGAACTGACAACAAAGGACAAGAGGTAGGGTTTGATCACAACCGACGGCTTCCGGTTCACCTAGCCTTAAATGGGTACCGGATTTTTTCTGGGAAATTAAAGCGGCACGGCGTAATACCGACCACATTACCCAAAAAATTATATGCTGAAGGTCTGTAAAATTAATGGTCACTAACACCATATTCCCTATACGCCACTTGGCGTGACGGGGGCTCTTTATTTATTTTTTTTTTTTTACTTCTGCTCACCTAGTTAATCGTGGTTATTTATGTGACTTTATTAACTGTTTTTAGTATTAAAAAAAACCAAAGCGCTGTGAGTTAATTGAAGCAATTTAGACTGATACTTTTTAGTTTCGAGTATTCGCCAATGATAACTCATAGCCTACAGTTCAACTTATCTTATGGTTAAGTAAAAACAAAATGTAAATATTTCATTTCCTCAAATATTAGAGCACTAATAATAATAATAATAAATCTTTTTTTCTTGGGAACAACCAGTACCATTTTTTGCTCAATCTTTATCTGTGTTGTTCTTTTCCGCCCATTCCTCATTTTCATTTTTTTTCTCTTATTCTTTCTTTCCTATCGGTCGGTCTTCTTCTTTATTGTAATCAATCATTACATTCTTTCCTCCCCCCGTCTTACTATCTTTCTTTTCGTCTCATTCTCATCTATTATTACCTCTTCTCCTCTTTTACCTTCCTCATCTTCTCATTTTCCACATCAGCTTTCTTTTCCATTCTCCTCTTTTTTTTTGGAGCTTCTTGTCCTCCTTCTTATCATTTATTTTACATTTCTCTTCCTTACGCGTTTTCTCTCGCTTCTTCCATCTAACCGCCTCCTTCTTAGTATTCTCAATTTCAAGATGCCCATCAGCGACTGAAAACGGTCAGTGACCCAAAGTTGGCTGTGTGGTCAGAATCGGTAAAACAATGGAGCTAATTCAGCCCCTGCCATAACCCCCCCCCCCCCCCTGGTGCTCATGCAAACGAACTCTCAAGGTGGGCAAGGGAAGAGGGATCGAAATTGGAAGGGAACCCGATACTCAAAAATGTCAAGCTAAATTGGATGCGTGTGTCCGAAAGTGGGTTTTTTCATGATGCGGAATCATTGATATTAGACAAGAAAATAAAGCAGACAATTGAAGTCTTTGAAATGTTGATTTATAGAAGAATAGGAAGAATTGGATGGAAAGAAAAGAAAACAAACGATGAAGTCTAAAACAATTAAAATTGAAAAGAGAACAACTAATCACATATCTAACAAAACTAATGAGATGTATGGGGCATGTTAAAAGACACAGCAGCCTACTAAAATTAATCTTGGAAGAGAAAATACAAGGTAAAAGAGGCAGAGACAGACCAAGACTAACATGGACGAGTAACATCAAAAGATGGATAAATCAGCCAATGACAATCTGCACCATCAAATCAAGAGACAGAGCAGAATGGCGCTACATGGT
The DNA here is from genome assembly GCA_032433765.1 of Megaustenia siamemsis. NCBI lineage: Eukaryota > Metazoa > Mollusca > Gastropoda > Stylommatophora > Ariophantidae > Megaustenia > Megaustenia siamemsis. Next base: position 35,516,370 of record JAVIAB010000088.1, on the reverse strand, counting down.
ATCCAACCTTCGATGCGGGGACGCCATTCAATAATGATGATGATGTCTGAAAGAAAAAATATATGTCTACTTTAAAACACAACACATCTCATCTCCGCCATCTTAGCGTCCTTTATAAGGGAAGATAAATATGAATGTTATTTTATGTAATAGTCGCTGGAAGTCTAATGACAGACGTTAATTCACAAACAGCAGAAATAAACTCGTGATGCCAACAAAGCTTGTAAAATCATCGGCCGGCTATCATCGCTACCATCAAAGGAAGATAAAGGTAAATTACGAGACTTGAATCGACGTCTTAGCACGCGAGTTTCCACCATTTGTGCTCGGTCGCCTATCCAGAAATGTTCGGAGACTTCTGGATATGGTCGTTTCAGGCATCGAAACTCACGATGCGAGGTGGCATTCCTCACATTCCCAGAGTACTACCTACCCTGGTACCCATTTCTGCCAGCAGGTGGGTCAACCACGGGTGGGTGATTTTTTTTTTCAAACCAGGAGTATAATTTACACTGTTTCCGGGGGGGGGGGGGGGGATCGAACACGGGTTGTCCGAACGTCAGTAGTCCAACAAGGAAATAACCCTAGAGGCAAAACGGGCACTCTACAATACAATCTTCATTCCAACGTTGTGCTACCAATGCCAGTCCTGGACCATAAATGCAAGAACAATAAGAAAAATAACCTCTACAGAGATTAAATGTGCTCGACGAAATAAAGGATGCAGCCTGAGAGATAGAGTCAGAAAGAACTGGCAAAGGAGGGGGGGGGGGGGGTTAGCTAATAATAATTCCCGGCATAGAATATATAAAGAAACAACAGATAAAATTGTTTGGCCAAGTGATAAGCCAGAACGATCAAAACACAACACAACGAGCGAGAATACCAGACTCAAGATCCGACCACGAAAAAGATGGATTGACGGAATATTATAAACAATAGGAAACATAATAGCAGCAGAGGCTAATAGAAGAGCAAAAGACCCCAAATTATATCTCCTATCGACGCTGAAAGGCAAATGAGGAAAGAAAGAAGATGTCGGGGGACTGCAAGAATGAGCAAGAGAAAGAAAGAAACAAAGAAAGAAAGGGGGAAAAAAAGGTGGAAAGGAACGACAAATTTCGCCATTTCGTTCTCTTTTTCCTTCATTTTCTGCTTCTCAATATCTTTCTCCTTCTCAATATCTTTTTTCTTCTTTCGCATGGAATACTTGCTCTGTACTCTCCTCCACTTAATGAGCTGATACATCAGTCAGCTGTATTCCTTTACTCAGAATAAACATCTCAGTCATGATTCATATTCCTGTGTTATCACCCCACCTATTCTAGTATTATTATAGTCCCACTTATCCTAATAATCCTACCACCCGCTTATACTAATAATCCTATCACCCCACCTATCATAGTATTATTATAATCCTACTTCTCCTAATATTTTATCACCTCACTTATACTAATAATCCTCTCACCCCCATATCCTAATAACCTTCTCACCCCACTTATCCTAATAACCCTCCCACCCCACTTATCCTAATAATCCTCTCACCTCACTTACCCTAATAACCCTCTCACCCCACTTATCCTAATAATCCTATCACATCACTTACCCTAATAATCCTCTCACCTCACGTATCCTAATAACCTTTTCACCCCACTTATCCTAATAATCTTTTCACCTCACTTACCCTAATAATCCGCTCACCCCACTTATCCTAATAACCCTCTCACCCCACATATCATAATAACCCTCTCACCCCACTTATCCTAAAAACCCTCTCACCCCACTTATCCTAATAATCCTCTCACCTCACTTACTCTAATAATCCTCTCCCCCACTTATCTTAATAATCCTATCACCCCACTTATCCTAATCCTTCATTACCCATGAACTTACTTTTTTCTCCAATTAAAGAAAAAGTAAAAAGACTCCAATCTTACTTTGATTTTCGTGTGAGGATATGGTGTCAGTGATCACATTACACTAACATACATTCCAACATATGCATGATTTAACCACAAGAGATGCGTCATCGATAATATGCCAGACCTCATTTACTTCCCAAACAAACCTCAGGTACCAATTTTTAGAGGGCTGGATAAACCCCTTCAAAGCCTTGCTGGTCAGAGAAAACAAATCTTTACATTTGGGAAGTGAAATCGGTCACTTCCTAATAGTGAGCAAACAAGACTCTCAGACACCACGACATTGCTTATGTGGTTAACCGAGATAACTCATTACTTGAAAACACATTTTTATTTTCTTTCTATTTTATCAAGAGAGAGAGAGAGAGAGAGAGAGAGAGAGAGAGAGAGAGAAAGATAGAGAGATAGAGAGAGAGAGATAGAGAGATAGATAGAGAGAGAGAGAGATAGAGAGATAGTTAGAGAGAGAGATAGAGAGAGAGATAGAAAGAGAGAGATAGAGAGCAAGAGAGATAGAGAGAGATAGAGAGATATATAGAGAGATAGAGGCAGAGAGAGATAGAGAGCGAGATAGAGAGAGCGAGATATATATATATATATATAGAGAGAGAGAGATAATGCTGCACACTTTTATTTGTTCGATGTTAAATGTAACTTTCTTGTTTTCTGATGCCATTTTCGTTTTCTTGAATTAGGGCATATTAACCCAGTCACGACGTTTTGTTTTTAAATATCAAAGCGTGTTTTTTTTCTTCAGCTAAAAATCGTAGGATTTTTTTTCAGGAATAATGGGTGTATAAGACAGCGTGAGTCAGCACAAAGAAACATTGATGACACGCATATTAATTTCCTTTCTATGGTACCAGTGCCAAATATGACCACTCACAGTAAGTTTATCTTCAAAGGTTGGTATTTGTAGCCTAGTTGGGAAAACCATCTGACTAGGCTATCGACGTTCGGACAACCCGTTTTCGATTCCCGCTGGAAGCAGTGCGAATTGTACTTGTGTTTGGAAATAAAAAATACCCCCGGTCGACCCATCCGTTGGCAGAAATGGGTTCCGGGGTGGTGAGGAATGTCGCACCCCAACGTGAGTTTCGATGCTTGAAGCGACACTATTCAGAAGTCTCCGAACACTTCTGGATAGCCGGTCGAGTACATATGGGTGAAAACTCGGGTGCTAATACGGAGATTCAAGTCTCGTACCTTACCTTTACCTATACAGAATGTATTCATTTCTTACAATTCTATTTCTTTATGCAGATTGTATTTTTTAAGTTGGAGATCCACGCATACTTTAGATGGAAAATTAAATGTTTTTTGGAAACAACTGTCTTCATATAACCTGTAATATAAGCTGGGAGGAATACATTTGAAATGACAGATAAGAGACGAATCAAAACAAGAATACATGTCGACCTTTATAAGAAGGAACACACGTAAATTAACAAGCCCCGTCATGCCAAGAGGCGTATAGGGAATATGGTGATAGTGACCATAATTTTTATAGACCTTCGGCACATGATTTGTGGGGTAATGTGGTCGGTATTACGCCCGTGCCGCTTTACTTTTCCAGAAGAAAAAATCGGGTACCCATTTCTTCTTCTGCGATCATGACCCATTCAGAGTAGGATTGCGGACATTCTTATGAAGACAGCTGTCTGTTTAAGTGATTCAGTTGCCAGGTATAGTTTCTCTTCCAGGGAGGTGGGTGTGGACCACAATGTCCTTCTCAGGTCTGTGTACTGGGGGCAATCCTGTAGAACATGTTTTGTTGTCATGTTGTCCAGTGTACAGTGGATGCTGGTAGTACCTATTTTGAGTTTGTTGAACATGTGGTTTCTCATTCTATTGTGGCCAGTGCGTAGGTGAAATATGATGACTAGATCCCTCCTTGATAGTTGCATGTATCCGTCCCTCTTATTATAATTTGGGTGTCGGTACCCATTTAAGGTTAGGTGAACCTGGTAGCCGTCGATCAGGATCCAACCCGACCTCTTGTCCGTTGTAGTCCAGTTCACTAACCACTGAGCTATCGCTGCTCCTATAAGAAGAAGGCGTTGTAAATAAACCAGATATGCACTGATGAATGAATAAGGAATGAATGATGGGTAACATCAAGTATTTATGTGTAGATCATTTGGTCAAATATAAACGCAGACACATAGCATCGCTATGCTGAACAATTACCAAGGAAGGTTCAACATATTTTTAAAAAAGTAAAGTACCCGCGTCACGCCAGGTTCAACATATTTTTTTTAAAAAAGTAAAGTACCCGCGTCACGCTAAGTTCAACATATTTTTAAAAAAAGTAAAGTACCCGCGTCACGCTAAGTTCAACATATTTTTAAAAAAAGTAAAGTACCCGCGTCACGCTAAGTTCAACATATTTTTAAAAAAAGTAAAGTACCCGCGTCACGCCAGGTTCAACATATGGGACTAAGAAACAACCAAGACCTACAAGAACAAGCAGCAGATGGTCAATCATGGAGAACTATGACTTCTGCCTTATTTGTTGTCTACGGCTCGAAATGAAAATGAATAAATGAACGTATTTTTTGGCACCGATTCTATATTTTATACGGACTGTATTTGTTATACGAATTGTCATTTATTTACAGATTAATTAGACATATCAATTCGGCATATAAATATAAATGTTCTGGAACTTTAATGAACATAACCGTTAATATTAAAAAATAAGAACATATATTATGATGTATGAAATTTACACCCTTCAAATCTAGCCTGTGGTACAGTACATTGTATTAATTAATAGCGCTCAAGCATGCATTAACTTTTTTTTAAAGATGCAAATGTGGACAAATAAACTCTTGAGTTGTGCTCATAGTTAGAAAAATGCAGAATCCCTGTTGTGTGTATTGTACTAATCTATCTAATCGTCAACAGCAAGTATATTGAATTGTACCCAAAGTTAGCGAAACTGAGAACCTCTGAAGTATCCTTTTGTTTGTGTTCGATAATTACATAGTATCAAACTAGAATTTGTGCGGGGTCTATAAGATAGTGTCAGTCAACACAAAGAAACATCGTATATAAACATATCTATTCCTAATCTATGCTATCCGCTAAAAGAGAGGTTAAGATTTCGACAGGATGAGAACCTCTGATACGTGTGATGTATATACCTCCAGCTGGGGTGTACTTTAACATCTTGCCATTGAAATAAGATCTCAGAACATAATCACGTGAGATGTTTCGTGTTTCGCACTTTAAAAAAAAAAACAAGCTTCATTAACTTTAAGTTATTAATTATTGACAGTTTTAATGGCTCTTCTATTTAAACAATTTAATTGCTATGTATATTTATCGCGGTATAGATTCTTGTTTATGCATACATTATTTTTTATTGAATTTAAATGTGTGGGAACCATGTTAACCTCCGATGGTAGATGTATAAGAGAGGTGAGATGCAGAATGGCTCAGGGAAAAACAGCTTTCCAAAAACTGAGCAAGATACTATGCAATCTATTGTTGACAATAGAAACAAGAAAAGGAGTTCTTAAATGTTACGTAGAGCCAGTCTTAACATATGGATGCGAATCATGGACAATAGGACAACAGACAAGAAAATCACTGGAGTCTGTAGAAATGTGGTTTTACAAAAGAATGTTAAGAGTACCATGGAGAGAAAAGAAGAGTAATGAAGATGTTCTGAGAGAGGTCAAAGCAAAAAGAGAGCTAATTTCCAATATTAGGAAGAAACAATCATCATTTCTTGGCCATGTAATGAGAAGAGAACAACTGGAATACATTGTAACAACTGGAAAAATTGAGGGACGAAGAGATAGAGGGAAGCGAAGAGAAAAAATAACAGACAGCTTAAGAGAATGGCTTTGGCAGAAGGTCAACAACAGAAATGATAAATAGCTGCCGAGATCGAAAGTTGTGAAGAGACATGATCACCTACGCAAGCAGGTCCGGTACTTGGTGATGATGACTGGTTAGATGTCTTTAATTGTGCTGTTAAAATTGTGAATGTCACAATAACAGTGTAATTGTTTTGGCTGAGTGTTTTGTCAGCAAATTGTACAAATTCAGCGACTTATTTTCTTTTTTCCAGTATAATTTGATCTCCATGAACTGGACAGATCAAGTTAATCTACAAAAAACCGAGTAGTTTTCAACAGTAGCAGTTTTCCAAAAGTTAAGAGTCAAGAAGAATCAGAAATGTAAACAAGATAAGCTTAGTCCGGCTTCAGCTGAACTGTCTGAAGGCAGAAAGATAGGGACTTTCATAAGTTAGTAGTTTTTTATAGACAGAAACGTAAAAGGAAGGTCAAAAAGTGAAGAAATCAAGAGTTTGTTAAGTTTGAATGAGAAATTGAGCAGTTTTGTTAACAGTGTGGACTTCCATAAGTTAAGTCAGTTAGAAAAGTCAGTTATGTTAAGAGTTAAGGTTAAGTCATTGAGAAGTAGATAGAACAAATACAGAACAAGTAGAATTAGAAATATTGAGAACATGTCCAAAATAGAGAGGTAGATAAGTCAGTCAGTAATAACATAGTGTAGTTGTAAAGTTTAATTTAAACTAAGTTAACAAACAATACATGAAGAGATAGAATACCAAATGATGCCATAAGAAAAATGGTAGGAATAAAACCCTGCCAAGAATATATAGAACAACAACAACTTAAATGGTTGGGCCTCCTGGTCAGAATGAATCCTCACCAATCACCATTAAGAGCGTTCTTCTCAACAATGCATGGGAAAATACCAAGAGGAAGACCTAAACGATGGATAGATGCAGTGACAGAGACATGTAACAACAAATGAAAATCACGAATTCAGACAGTTCGAGCAGCTCAAGAACGACAAATGATATAAACCACGACACCTTTTAGGTATCAGTGAAAAGAGAAAAGAAGAGGAAGATGTAAAGTATTTTCAAGAGAGTTTCATAAGTGTGGCTTTCCACAGAACGATAGTAATAGAACAAATACAGCAAAAGTGTAATGTAAGACAGATGTGAATGTGAGAAAAATAATTTAATATGCCACATACAATAGACGCTGAGAAAAAAGCTAGGAATAGCCCCCGCCATAGAATATATAAGGAAACAACAGATAAAATGGTTTGACCACGTGACAAGGCAGAAAGAACAAAACACGACACAACGAGCCTTCAACAAACGTTGTGAGAACACCAGACCCAAGGGTCGACCACGAAAAAGATGGGTCCATGGAATATTAGAAGCACTAGGAAACATAACAGCAGCAGAGGCGAACAGAAGAGCAAAAGACCGCAAATGATATCTCCCCTCGACGCTGAAAAGCAGATGAGGAAGGAAAGAAGATGAAGAATAGACACAGAGATGAATCAATATCCACCTGTGATAGCCTCATGAATTCACCTCAAATAAAGAACGTAATTATAACTTTAAGTACTGCCACTAATTTATCATGCGTCGGGAGAATGATTCAATAAACTTGAATGAACATGATTTGTGTTGTCTGTGATGGTTGACTTAGTTGCGCTGTGATCTATGTGAACTTTGATATAAAAATGTAGAGGTAATTTAGCAACTCTGTAACACATCCAACCATTACAAACACATTACATCATTACTTGCACGTTGAAAATTACTACTACATAAAAATATTATCAACACGTTTTATCATTATCATCACGCTCGACATTAATAGTTCATCTAAACATTACCAACACGTTTCATCATTACTCATCATCATGTGTCATACCGGTTGGCGTAGGCTATGTGTCCTTCCACAATCTTCTATCCATAATACATCGTATCAGTTCTGTTGTTGACTGTTTTCCATGCCACGACACTAAGCTAGCCAATATTTTCTTTCTTTGTCGTCCGCGATCTCTCTTTCCTTTTATTTTGCCAGTTGCAACCAAGTATTCCACCTTTCCTCTTCTCATCATTACTAGCAAGCTCATAATTGCGAAGATATCCAACCATTACTTTCACACTCTACCATAAATCACATATAACCGCTCAGCCATAGCCAGACGTTAGTTATGTAGGAAACAGGCATGTTAAAATTGCTCAGTTAATGGCAAACTAACTGATAAAAAAAAAAGGACAAGAAATGCTTAGATTGCACAGTAAATTTGGAAAAAAGGGGGTGGGGGGGGTGGCTGGTAGTCTAGAGGTACGACGTTGGTTTAAGGACGGTCCCGGGGTTATAGTCTACCAGATCCAGTTGTGAATTTTCAAAAATATGAAAAATGAATTCGTGTTTTATTTATAACGTTACCTTCCTTTGATCTGTGGGAGGGGGGAGAAGGAGGGGGGGGGGGTAGTGTGACCCAATGTCTAGCCCGCTCGGTGACAACAATAAACAGGAGGTCCCGTATGCACTTGCGCACGTTAAAAAGAAAAGATTAAGCCGAAACATGGCCATTGTTTGATCAAAATTGTCAGCAAAACTTACCCACACCGGGGACTATCCCAGACCGTGCTACGGAGTTCGTGTACGTAGGTCAGAATTCTCCTCAGATTTTCTCGAGATTCTCGGGGGGGGGGGGTATCGGAGCACCTACGGATTGGTTTGGTGTACTGTGATGATGATTCTGTCTACAACAGCTGGAACAGTAAACGCCATACATGTACAACTTCGGTGCTAACATAGATGGCAGTATAAAGCTTTTGTACAAGGCTACTAGCTCAGTACTTATCAACGGATACAGAGGCGATTTGTTTAAAACAACTGGAAAGAACAGTAACGCTTGTTATTTTTAGAAGATTATAAAAAGTACTATTACTGTACCGATAGTAGACACAAATGAAATTAAAGGTCACAACATAAAACATCTGCAATATGCGGACGACAGTCTTAATAACAGGGATTGAGAATGAACTAAAAGAAATGAATGAAATATTAGTGATAGAATGCAACAAGAAAGATCTCTCAGCTTCAATAGTAAGAAAACAGAAGTAATTGTCATATTGGGAAAAAAAAACCTGTTTATTACCATCATGCAGCATAAAAATAAACAGGACAAATCTGATACAAGTGCAACGCATCAGATACTTGGGCACAATAATAACATAAGACGGAAGATGCACCGCAGAGATAAAAAGCAGAATATCCTAGGCCAAAATAACTTTGAAAAAAAAATGTTGTCCAACTTATCTATGTCAATAGAAGAGAGAAAACAATCTCATCGGTTCTATACAGAGCCAATTTTGACCCAGATAAATGAATCTTTGACAGTAGGCAAAAAAATAAAAATACGATTAGAGGCCACAGAGATGGGATTTCTCAAAATAATGGTCAGAGTTCCCTGGACAGCTAAAAAGACAACCAAAGAAAATTCTCAAAGAGGGAAATACAAAAGGGGAACTACTTTTAAAAAAACATCAGAAAGAAAAAAATCAAAATTTTTCAGGCACATCAGGCGAAGATGGCAATTGGAATTCTTGGCTACAACTGGCAAACTACAGGGAAAGAGAGATCGCGGACGACAAAGAGAGAAGATACTAGATAGCTTGATGGCACGGCACTGAAAACAGTCAACAGAACAAATGTGATTACTGTTGATAGAGAAATGTTGAAGGACTTGATCGCCTACGCCAAGCATTATGGCACATGATAATGATGATGACGATGCTGCTGCTGTTGTTGCTGCTGCTGATGAAGATGATAATGATAATGATGATGATAAATGATGATGAAAATACTATATTGAAGGGAAGACTTGAATTATTGAAGGGGAGACTTAGACAGATGTTGGGTGAAGGGAAGACTTGACACCCTGCTGAGACAGATGTTGGGTAAAGGGAAGACTTGACACCCTGCTGAGACAGATGTTGGGTGAAGGGAAGACTTGACAACCCTGCTGAGACAGATGTTGGGTGAAGGGAAGACTTGACAACCCTGCTGAGACAGATGTTGGGTGAAGGGAAGACTTGACAACCTGCTGGGACAGATGTTGGGTGAAGGGAATACTTGACAACCTGCTGGGACAGATGTTGGGTGAAGGGAATACTTGACAACCTGCTGGGACAGATGTTGGGTGAAGGGAAGACTTGACACCCTGCTGGGACAGATGTTGGGTGAAGGGAAGACTTGACAATCCTGCTGAGACAGATGTTGGGTGAAGAGAAGAATTGACACCCTGCTGGGACAGATGTTGGGTGAAGGGAAGACTTGACACCCTGCTGGGACAGATGTTGGGTGAAGGGAAGACTTGACAATCCTGCTGAGACAGATGTTGGGTCAAGGGAAGACTTGACACCCTGCTGAGATATATGTTGGGTGAAGGGAAGACTTGACACCCTGCTGGGACAGATGTTGGGTGAAGGGAAGACTTGACAATCCTGCTGAGACAGATGTTGGGTCAAGGGAAGACTTGACACCCTGCTTAGACAGATGTTGGGTGAAGGGAAGACTTGACAATCCTGCTGAGACAGATGTTGGGTCAAGGGAAGACTTGACACCCTGCTGAGATATATGTTGGGTGAAGGGAAGACTTGACACCCTGCTGGGACAGATGTTGGGTCAAGGGAAGACTTGACACCCTGCTTAGACAGATGTTGGGTGAAAGGAAGACTTGACAACCTGCTGCGACAGATGTTGTGTGAAGGTAAGAGATGATATTCTACACAGACAGATATTGGGTGAAGGGAAGACTTGACAACCCTGTCGTTGAGACAGATAAAAGAAAAGGACAGATGAAAGAGATAATATCCTACTCAAACATATGTTGAGTGAACGAAAGAAATGATGTCCTACAAGGTCAGATGTTGATGAAAGTAAGAGATGATGTCCTACAAGGCCAGATGTTGATGAAAGTAAGAGATGATATACTACTAAGAAAAATGTTGAATGATCGAAAGAAATGATGTCCTACATGGCCAGATGTTGATGAAAGTAAGAGATGATATACTACTAAGAAAAATGTTGAATGAACGAAAGAAATAATGTCCTACATGGCCAGATGTTGATGAAAGTAAGAGATGATATACTACTAAGAAAAATGTTGAATGAACGAAAGAAATGATGTCCTACATGGCCAGATGTTGATGAAAGTAAGAGATGATATACTACTAAGAAAAATGTTGAATGAACGAAAGAAATGATGTCCTACATGGCCAGATGTTGATGAAAGTAAGAGATGATATACTACTAAGAAAAATGTTGAATGATTTAAATATTGTAGACTTTGCTAGAGGAGAAAAAACATATTTAAAAAAGAAATGTTAATATTTTCTGATGAAGTGGCCAATGCTGATAATTCTTGCTCTGACATTAATGTTCAATCGAAGTGAAACAAGACTCAAGAATTGATCTCCATAACGACCTTGAACAAACATCTTATTCAAGAGACAGATGGTGCTTTCGTTTTATTGTTAGCCCTTTCATGAATACAAGACTTGACATTTTACTTGTAAAACTGAGAAGATAATAAGCATTGCAGCGTTCAGCGTTCCGGTCAAATATTCCTCTTCAGAAACTGTCAGGCCGATATATATAACGTGATAAACATAAATTTGATAGAAATGCGCTTCGTCTAACAGTGCAAAAGTACGGGGGATAAACATTTATTAAGGTGATCAGCGGACGGCCGCGCTTACAACGAGCAAGTTGATAAATTAGAGCACTTTAATGACATGATATGGACATTTGACGAGGCGAGTTGCGTGGCCTTGGCAGGTGTACTTTTGTATGAGAAGAGGCTTGTTGTTGCTAAAAGTATCTGGGGTGTTGTTGAAAATAGCAACAAACGCAGGAGAGAAACAAGGTTATATTTGAAATGTTCAACTGTTGATAAGTTGTTGTTATTGTTGAATTGTAAACATATCTTTATAACTGTTGCATGTCTCTCCGATTCCCATTCATTAATTTATTCATTATTCTTTCGCTCATTTATTGACGTACTCATTCATTCGTTCACTCACGGATTAAGCAACTCTAAGAGCCATTCAGCAGCTCCTACCATCACACGCTCCTCCAGAATCCATTTAGCCACTTAGTTTTCTCGTTTGTATCTTTGTCTGTCTCCCAGCTTGTTTCTCTCATAAATTGTTATTTATCCAAGCATGCATCCATTAATCTTTCCATTCCTTTCCATTCAACATTTTTCGTTCACATCGCGAGAAGAGGAAAGTTGGAATACTTGATTACAACTGACACAATACAAAGAAAGACAATACTGAATAGCTTGGTGTCATGCCATGGAAAACAGTTAACAACAGAACTGATACGATGCACGGTATTTAGAAGTTTCTGGAAGGTCATGATCGCCTACGCCAACCGGTACGGTACATTATGTTGAAGAAGATGATTATTTCTTTTTATCTAGTCGTCTATACCTCCGTTCGTTCTTCACTCACTCTATATATTTGTGTCCGTCTCATGTGAGCTTCTTTAACAAATTACTGTCTATCTATCATACATTTCTCCTTTCCTCTTTCTCTATCTTATAATCTATCTGTCCCTCAATCTGTCTGTATGATTGTTTGTCTCTTTGATTACTTCACAAATTAATGTTTGTCTGTTCATCCATTTATTCATTTGTCTATCGCGGGTCTGGGTGGCCTAGAGGTAAGAAGACAGTCTCTGGACAGAACGGTCCTGGGTTCGATTCCCACCACACGCGGTAGAGAGTTCAAAAATCTAACCCGCGGCTCTCGTGGGTTTAACCTTCCCTTGTCTCTGGGCAGTGAGATCCGATGTCTAGCCCTCTCTGGGCAGTGAGATCCGATGTCTAGCCCTCTCTGGGTAGTGAGATCCGATGTCTAGCCCTCTCTGGGCAGTGAGATCCGATGTCTAGCCCTCTCTGGGTAGTAAGATTGGATGTCTAGCCCTCTCTGGGTAATTAGATCTGATGTCTAGCCCTCTCTGGGTAGTAAGATTCGATGTCTAGCCCTCTCTGGGTAAATTAGATCTGATGTCTAGCCCTCTCTGGGTAGTTAGATCTGATGTCTAGCCCTCTCTGGGTAATTAGATCTGATGTCTAGCCTCTCTGAGTAGTAAGATCCGACGTCTAGCCCTCTCTGAGTAGTAAGATCCGACGTCTAGCCCTCTCTGAGTAGTAAGATTCGATGTCTAGCTCTCTCTGAAAATGGTAAAAAACAGGAGATCCCGTATGTACTCGCGCACGTTAAAGAACCCTTGACAGTTTAAAGTCGAACAGAGCAGGCCACGCTGGCCGTTGCCCGGGCAAGCACTGTTAAGGAAATCTACCCATCCATGCCGAAAACGGATGTGTCGGATCAAAAGGCGCAGATATCGCGGCTATGCGGTAAACTAGCGGCACGACTCATTCACGCTCATTTAAAGGTTGGACGCTATGAAAATGTGTCTATCTATCTATTTGTATGTATTTTTAATGTCTGGCCATGCATCCATCTTTATACGCTGCATTTTTATCTGCTGCCTTCAGCCTATATCTCCGTTGCTGTTTATTTACCATACAACCGCTCTAGTTGTTTTTCTATAATTCTGTCTGTCTATCCACTTATCGGGGAGCCCCATTGGTAATTCCGTGATAATTGAATAGGACTACGAAGCACGAGAAGTCGAGTTAGCTTCGAATCGATGCCTACTAGATTCCCACAGCCGTTATTAGGTACCAGATTTTACTTGAGGAAAGTAGGGCAGTTTAACGTAATGCCGACCATACCACTCACAATTCGTCGTTGATTATTAAAATGTATGGACACAGACAATATATCTTCCTTTCATCATTAGGCGTATCTTCTATATCTACCTGTTTGGATTTTTATTTTTGATTTCTCTTTGCGGCGACCACCCCTGGTCTCAGCAGCTTGAAACGTCAATAACTCATCGACGGAAAAAATATGAGTACCTCCGAAGACGGAGTTATCTGCCTGTACGGCGAGGGACCCCTGTGCACACGGCTGCCAGGGAAAAAATGGATTAACACGCGAAATTCAGTTCCTAATCTCTAGGGACTTCGACAGAGGTCAAAGCTGACGAAAGAAAAAAGAAAACATATGCCTACAAACTAGCTTGTCTGGTAAACAATCAGTTCAACAAACACATTCAGACACGCACATGTTTATATACCGTTGTTGCTGTTATAAAGCTACGAGTAACTTTCGTCATTTAATACATAAGGAAACAACAGACACATTTTTTAAAGCCACGTAATGCGACAGAAAGATCAATACCCACAAAACAACGAGCCTTTAATAGTTTTTGCTAAAACACCAGACCCAGTGGTCGACCACGAAAAAGATGAATTTAATGGAATATTATAAACACTGGGTAAAATAATGGCAGGAAATACAAGTAGAGGTCAAAAGACCGCAAACTATATCTCCACTCGACGCTGAAAGATAAATGAGGAAGAAAAAGAAGTTGTTACTGGGTTTTTAACCATCCGATCACAAGAGCAACAATGATATATATTGTCATCTCTGTTTCACATACGTAGACTACAAATGTAAAAAAAACAAATACCGAGCTCTGATTTCCAGATGATCAAACACTAAAAGCAATAGCAGTAACGAATTGAAACGTCTAAATGATTAGACCAAAGCGTGCAAGAAACACAATATAGAATTGGTATAGGCAAAATTGAAGTTGTGGCTGTAGCAAAAACATTTTTCTTGAAACGAAACAAAAGAATAAATCTATGTGGAGATCAACAAATTGTTTTTAGAATGAGGTCTACGTGACATAGTCCTGTAATTCTTCCTCTTCATCTTTTTCTACTTCAACTTCTTCAGCGTTCACTCATGACGTGATCGCGCATGCCTTAGTCGCTAGTTTACTGCAAGCTGCCATTTACTCCTTTCGGTTCGACATACCCGTCTTTGACGTAGTCAGGCTTTGTTTAATTCTTCATAATTGTGTCCTGGAAGCGGCATAGCTATTTGATTGTTTGCACAGAATGTTCACTTAATCTTCTGTTACCTGCCGTTATCCAAGGAGTCTAAATATGGAATCTAACCAGCCAGAGACTGGATGGTAAATCGAAATAGAAACCACGATTTCAAAATGAACATTTCTCAATTTATTCGAACCCTAAACATTCTTGTATGGAGGCCGACGTCTTACCTCTAGACCACGATGTCGTGTAGATCAATTGGGTTTGGAAATGTTTCAAGAGGCCATTATAACCGTTCAAATATTTTTACTACAAATGACATGACATGACATTGCAATGACATGGCATGATGGTCTCCCAAATGGCATTTTAAATTGAGTTTCATTTAAGAATTAATCTCAAGATGCTACATATATTTTGTAGCCCCCCCCCCTCTTCCCTCTTTCCTCCCCCCACCTCTCATAGATAGCCATTGTCTTACCACTCTTGCACAGACACTCTGAGCCAGGGGTGGCCAAATGGCGGCCCGCGGGCCGGATCCGGCCCGCCAGCCTAGTTTTCTTGGCCCGCGAAGCTCCACGGACTTACTTCATTTTTTACCCCTAATAGCGGATTTCTCCTGGTGTTAATCCGTGTCGGAGTTAACTCTTCTATCGTTCAAGAATACACAATTTGAAAATCTCTGTCAATTTCTCGCAACAGCTAGATTGGCAACATAATTTCAAATAACACACACACACACACACACACACACACACACACACACACACACACACACACACACACACACACACACACACACACACGCACACGCACACGCACACGCACACGCACACGCACACGCACACGCACACACACACACACACACACACACACACACACTGCACAACTAATGGTGCCGACAATATTCAAAGTCTTTGCTTCGAGTTGGTACCGCAAAGTTGCTTTATTGTCAGTGCGGTGATAGCGTCAGATCTTTGGCTCAACATTTGTCGTCTGGACTTGTGGTGGCTCTTTCATTTCGCGGTAAGGGGTTAATGAGGTTGGGAGGGACAGGGGTGAGGGGACTTCGTAGCTCTAATTCTGTCTTTGAAGTTACATTCAAAATGTTTCACTGTTCGCCTTCATTCCCTTTGATCCCATCGTCTTGTCTTGTCCATAAAATGACTGCAACGTGTTTATTTGGTCACAATCTTTTGATTTCATTGTCAAACACAAGTCTGTGTATAACTGTCAAATCTGGACTTATTTTCGATAGTGGACCAACATTCTGTGACTTTTAACTTTGATGTGAGATTTTGTATTAAATCATGTTAAAACGTAGAAAAGTTGATTGTGAAAATCGCATATTTAAACCTGAATGGGAATTAGATTATTTGTTCATCTTCAATAAGGATAGTAAACCTCAGTGCTTAATTTGCGTTCAAGTGTTAGCCGTTTTGAAGGAATATAATTTAAAACGGCACTATGCCACACATCATCAAAACATGTATGAGAAACATAGCATTGAAGCTAGGAAGCTTTTGGTTGAACAGCTGAAGACAAAGTTGAATCAACAGCAAAGTATGTATACAAAGGGCAATAAAATTAAAGAGTCATCGATCATTGCATCATATACAGTTACCTATGAGCTTGCAAAATCTAAAAAACCCTTTACTGACGGAAATTTTGTGAAGAAATGTGCGATTCAAATGGCAAAGGCATTCGGTCAAGAAAAAATAGCCAAAGAATTTGAATCTGTGCCTCTTTCAAAACAAACTGTAGCCAGAAGAACAGAAGACATCAGTCTGCAACTGTCTCAAAGTTTAAAATCTTGTATTGAAAACTGCTCATATTTTTCGCTCGCGATTGATGAAAGTACTGACATCACTGACACTTGCCAGCTTCTTATTTTTGTTAAAGTTATCCATGAGGATTTTACTGTTATTGAAGAATTGTTGAAAGTTTGCTCTTTGCATGACACTTGTAGAGGGACAGACATATTTTCTGCAGTTCATAGTGCCGTAGATGAAGTAGGTGGTTTGGAAAGTTGTCTGCAGTGTGTACTGATGGCTGCAAAGCTTTTATTGGTTCAAATACTGGTTTTGTTGGACTTCTAAAGCAAAACAAAATTAACGTACCTACATTGCATTGCATAATTCATCAAGAGGCCCTTTGTGCAAAGTCCATAAATCTAAAAGACACCATGGCTACTGTTGTGAAAATAACAAATTTGATAAGAGGGACACCAGTCTTTAAATCACAGGAAGTTTTTATCATTTTTAGAGGAAGTAGATTCTAGCTACGGTGATCTCCTGCTTTATACAGAAGTAAGATGGCTTAGTCGAGGGAAATGTTTAATAATATTTTTGAACTGAAGAATGACATTTATGACTTCCTGCGAGAGAACTTACCATGCTCCATTGATCTTCAACATGCACTCAAAGACATTAATTTCCTTGATAATCTGACATATCTCACAGACATCACACAACATTTGAACATATTGAATTTGCAGCTACAAGGGGAAAAGCAAACCATTTTTCAATTGATGGGATATGTTGATGGTTTTAAAAAGAAGCTGAATCTATTTAGACTTTCTTTGCAAAAAAATGATCTGTTCCATTTTTCAAGTTGTAAGCAGTTGTTGTCAGAGATAGAAAGTGCAAACTTCAGTAAGTACGCAGCTGACATTGAACATTTGATTTGTGAATTTGATCGACGATTTCAAGATTTTGAAATGTTTCGTCCGCAAACGGAACTTTTTAATAACCCAATTAAGTGCACAGTGGAGTGCCAGCCATCAGATCTTCAACTAGAGTTGTGTGACCTTCAGTGTGACCCCTTCCTCAGTACTGTAAAGGCATTAGGAGCTGACTTCTGGAAATTGCTACCAAATGAACGTTACCCGTGTCTAAGAAAATGGGCACTAAAGATGTGCTCTATATTCGGCAGCACATATCTCTGCGAGACAACATTCTCTTCCATGAAGTTAATTAAATCTAAGACCAGGAACAGAATGACCGATTCGACATGTCAAAAATGGAAGTGGACTTCAAATCTCTGGTGGAAAGCTGTGGCAAGTCACAATCGTCGCACTGAGACATTAAAGGTAATTTTAAAATGAATAATTAATGGATTTGTTACAAATCAAATATGTAGTCAAAGTGCAAGCATTATTTATATATTACTATATCGCATAGGTCCCTACTGTCATTTTTGACGATATTCTTAAGTGTGGCCCGCGGGTCTTGGCCTTGGCTTTAATCCGGCCCTCGGGCAACCTCAAGTTGGCCACCACTGCTCTGAGCAATTAGCACCAATATTCGAAAAAGCATCAAGATAAGTACATTCTTCTTTCTTCTTCTTTCCTTCCTCATTTGCCTTTCAGTGTTGAGGGGAGATATAATTTGTGGTTTTTTGGTCTTCTGTTCGCCTCTGCTCCAGCTTTGTTTTTTAATGTTTCTAATATTTCGTCAATCCAACTTGTTGGTGGAAGGTCCTTGGGTCTGGTGTTCTCGCGTTTATTGAAGACTCGATGTGTTGTGTGGCCAAAAACGTGGCCGTAACATTGTATCTGTTGTTTCTTTATATATTCTATGGCGGGGTTTATTCCTAGCTTTCTTTCTCATTTCTTCATTTCTGATCTTATCTATCGTGTTTTTTCCTGCCATTCGCCTTACACATTTCATCTCAGTAGAGGTTATTTTTCTTAGTGTTCTAGCATCTAGTGCCCATGACAGGCATTGGTAGCACAACGTTGGGATGAAGATTAATATTGGTATGGTTACAAATATTGCAAGCTGCCGATAACTGAGAAAATATATACAACAACGATGTGGTTGTAAAAAAAAACCAAGTAAAAAGCCCGTCACGTCAAATGGCGTATAGGGAATATAGTGTTAGTGACTATAATTTTCATAGACCTTCGACACATGATTCTTGGGATAATGTGGTCAGTATTGCGCCCGTGCCGCTTTACTTTCCCAGAAAAAATCCGGTACCCATTTAATGCTGGGTGAACCCGGAATACGTCGATCAGGGTCGAACCCGACTCTTATCCTTTGTAGTCCAGTAACTAAACTAAACAGCGAGCTATCGCGGCTCCACAATGCTGTTGAGCTTTACGTAAATAATAAACGATGCTTAGTAACTCAATGTTGCGGCCCGACAGCGATAATCTGCGGATAATAGAAAGATACTATATAGCCTTTGGCGTCTTGACAGACGGTTGGTAACAAGCAATCATGATAAGTCAGTAGTTTGGTAAAACATAGGTGTCTCATACTGGGTGCTGCTTTACTGAACTTCTCTCGTGGCTGAATTTGCCAATCCTGGACAGACAGATCCATCTACAAAACGAGCAAGGTGTATTTACGGTGCCTGGCCTTGTCTCTTTTCTCTTGCGCCTTTTGTCTTCTGAATTTGATATCAGCACTGTCTCGAAAATTGCTGTGCCATTTTTTTTATTTTTGCTCTCCATGTGCTATGATCCACAGCCACATTTTCCGTTTATTTCACTGATAGAAAACTCCCTCAAGGAAGTCCTGCAAACAAAGTAATAAATAAACAAATTAATTGAATAGAGAAATGGAAATACTTTCTGAATTAATAAAATTAACTAACTGAAAATAAGCTAAATGTGAATAAATTGAAAAAGAAAACTCGATCTCTATGATGTACCTGTTTCAGAGACAAAAAAAAGTAAAGTACCCCCGTCACACCAAGTGGCGTATAGGAAATATGGTGTTAGTGACCATACATTTTACAGACCTTCAGCATATGATTTTTGGGGTAATGTGGTCAGTATTACGCCCGTGCTGATTTACTTTCCCAGAAAAATCCGGTACCCATTAAGGCGGGTGAACCGGAAGCCGTCGGTTGGGATCGAACCCTACCCTTGTCCGTTGTAGTCCAGTTCACTAACTACTGAGCTATCGCGGCTCCAGAGACAAACAATGCTTCGAAGAAAATAAGAACATAAATGGAGGCACAAGATACCAACAATTTGGAGCTTTAGGGCAAGTTGACTGTGGTGGATCATCACCATCGTGCACCATAAAAATAAACGAGACAAACCTGAAACAAGTGCAACGTTACAAATACTTGGGCACAATAATAACATCAGATGGGAGATACACCACAGAAATAAAAAGCAGAATAGCTCAGGCCAAAATAGCATTTCAGAAAATGATAAATATCTTGTGCAACAAATCTATGTCAATAAAAATGAGAAAGAGAGTTCATCGGTGCTATATAGAACCAATTCTGACCTATGGAAGCGAATCATGGACAGTAGACAAACAAATGACAAGACGATTAGAGGCCACAGAGATGGGATTTCTCAGAAGAATGTTGAAAGTTCCCTGGACAGCTAAAAAGACCAATGAGGAAGTTCTCAAAGAGGCCAACACAAAAAGGGAGCTCTTAAAAGACATCAGAAAGAAGCAATCAACATTTTTCGGGCACATCATGAGAAGAGGAAAGTTGGAATACTTGGTTACAACTGGCAAAATAGAAGGAAAGAGAGATTGCGGACGACAAAGAGAGAAAATACTGGATAGCTTGGTGTCATGGCATAGAAACAGTCAACAACAGAACTGATACGATGCACTGTGGATAGAAGATTGTGGAGGGACATGATCGCCTACGCCAACCAGCAGGGTACATGATGATGATGATGATGATGATGATGACTATGGTGGAATAAGTCTCATACTGAGGGCTACACCAAACAGTGAACTTTTACGTAAAACGATAAATATATGTAAGTGTGTATGTCGTCACATGCACACAACACCACTACATGCATTAATCATCAATTTTTTGTACGTTCCCAGACACACACGCATTCACGTACTCATATGTGACCATGTCTCTCCACAACTTTCGATCTCGACAGTTATTTATCATTACTGTTGTTGACCTCCTGCCAAGCCATTCTCTTAAGCTGTCTGGTTTCTTTTCTCTTTGCTTCCCTCTATCTCTTCGTCCCTCAATTTTTCCAGTTGTTACAATATATTCCAGCTGTTCCCTTATCATTACATGTTCAACAATGATGATTGTTTCTTCCTAATATTGGAAATTAGTTCTCTTTTTGCTTTGGCCTCTTTCAGAACGTTTTCATTGGTACTCTCAACATTCTCATCTAAACCACATTTGTACAGTAAAAAATAAAAAGGTAAAGTGCCCCCGTCACGCCAAGTGGCGTATAAGGAATATGGTGTTAGAGACCATAAACTTTACATACCTTCAGCACATGATGTGCATTTTTGTGTAATGTGGTCGGTATTACGCCCGTGCCGCTTTACTTTCCCAGAAAAAAGTTCGTTATTTTTCCCATTAAAGGTTGGGTGAACCCGGCCCGTCAGTTGGGATCGAGCGCTATCTCTTATCCTTTGTAGTCCAGTTTACTAACCACTGAGCTATCGCGGCTCCCACATTTGTACAGACTCCAAAGATTTTCTTGTCTGTTGTCCTATTGTCCATGATTCCAATCCATATGTTAAGACTGGTTCTACGTAACATTTAAGAACTCTTTTTTTTCTTTTAATAAATGGATTGAAAAGTATCTTCCTCATTTTTTGGAAAGCTGCTTTGCCTGAGCCATTCTGCATCTCACCTCTTTGTACATCTTCCGTCTGAGGTTAACAAAGTTCCCAAATATTTAAATTCATTTACCTGTTTTAATATTGTTCCACTTGTCTTTATTGCACTGAGGGGATGTCATTTTCTTTGTTGTTACCATTACTTATGTCTTTTTGCTATTAATGCTGAGACCTTTATTTTTGCTTTCTTTCACTATAATGTCCAACATTTCTTGTAACTCATTTTTACTCTTAATTATTAAGACTGTATCATCAGCATACCTTAGATTATATATATATATATATATATATATATATATATATATATATATATATATATATATATATATATATATGCATTAATTTTATTTTTATCTTGGGATGAAGAACCGAGAAGACCCAAAGTTCAGATATCATAGGATTATATTCTCTGGAATTGACGAGTTGCTGCTAGTTCTTGTATTTTCTGGTTGTTTCTTTGCTCCATGGCCGAACCGTCCCTAGTAATTTTTCTGCCTTGTTTTATTTTACCAGGTGATTTCTGCACAAATGCTTGGCTGTGAAGTCTTTCTTCATCCATTTTGAGCACACGACGATGTATCTGCTTAGTTACATACATGTACATACATACAAATACACTCACATGCAATAGCATAGGCCTACACTGCCACACAAACATTAGCTTATACAAAATAAATTAAAGTATTAACCATCTCATACATCGTACATTCTTAGACAAAAATGCAATCACACAAACATATGAAATGTGGGCATTTGCATCAACATCATATACAGTAAAGTCTCGATTATGCGGTACTCAATAATCCGGAATTCTCAATTTAACGGACTTTTTTTTTTTTAATTATTATAGGGAGAAAGCTTGAATCATGTTTTGTTCAGTTAAATTAAATGCCTTTATCCGGAAATCGAAAACGCTACAACACGGTTTGTGCTCTGCGCTTACTTCTACAGGCTCTATCATTACACAATATTGCGTTTACAATAGTGTATTTACAGTAATATACTTCAAATAGGAGCGAACATATTTTATTCAATCCAGACATTGTGTCTCCAAATATTCCAAGTAAAAGCGACAGACAGTCTATATCTTCACTTTTTCCCCCGACTAAATGTTTTTGTCGGGAAATCTTAGTCGTGCCAAAAACACTTATCTACATGATTTTACAAATTTGCTTAATTTTCTCATAGCCTGCTTTAGATCTAAAGTTGGTCATGAATTTGTCAAAAATATGGCGTTTGACAGTCTGACCGAACATTAGAAGCAGACGTATTGTTTGTGAAAATTGAAGAGCCCATAACTTTGATGATTATAAATCAAAGGTTGAGCAGCCGGCGTGCAGTGACATAGAGATGGTGAGAAGAAAGGGGGAGGGGTTCAAAAATTACCGACTGGAAATTCAAAAAGAGTAAGATACAGAGTTTGACGTTAGTTTGTCTCAGACATTTGTGCAAGCTGAAATTCGTTCCATCAGTATAAATTATACATGATATGCTATAAACGCATGTGTGCATACTTTTTAACGGAATACATTTTTGTGTTAAATAATGGCCTCTGCGAGTGCAAACCACACCTCAATTTCCCGCAAAGGTAAACGCAAGCGAACTGTATTGACACTGAACCAGAAGATTGAAATCGCTAGTAGACTTGAAAAGGCGTTAATCGCAACGTTTTGATGACTGAATTTGGCATAGCCTCTTCAACATTATATGACATACGAAATCAAAAAGATGAGTTGTTTAAGTTTGCGTCGGAGTCTGAAAGCAGCAACAATATACACCAGAGACGAAGTATGAAACGGCCAAAATTTGAAAAACTCGACGACGTCCTTTATGTGTGGTTTTTAGAAAGAAGAAGAAAAGGAATGCCAATATCAGGACCCATGTTGATAGAGAAAGCTAGTGAATGTCACACGAATTTAAATATTTCTGAGCATTGCAATTTTTCAATCATGTTTTTTCATAAATTTTGAGTTTGGTTTTCTTACTCTCGATTATCCAGAAAAATTCAATTATCCAGAATGGGTTCTTCCCGAGCATTCCGGATAATCGAGACTTTACTGTATATGTATATATATATATATATCCACAGCGCACATACTCGAATTTATGCATAACGTTTGTCCATGCAGCACACATACTATGCGCAACATAATCAATCTTTCTCCCTCACACACTCACACATGATCCATTATATCCCTATAGTTCCTAAAGTTCTTAGCACATATAGATATATATGTAGATACATACATATGTGGTATGTTTTGTGTGTGTTTGTGTGCATTGCCCAGTAGGGATCGAAGAGGGAATGTAATTTCATTATCCAAAAATGTCGTGCCGTAGAAAGATGTGTCGGGTCGAAATGCGCTGGCATTGCAGATTTTCGTAAACTATCAACACAACACATCGTGTCCATTGAAAATACATTTTTTAAAGTGTGGACGATGAAAAGGGGGGGGGGGGGGGTTGTCGGGGGAACTCTGATGCAGAAGAACAAAAGAAAGAAGAGAAGAAGAGAAAAAACAAAAGATTTTGATGTAGAAGAAGAAAGGAAAAAAAGAAGCAGAAGAAGAAACAGAAGAAAGTGAAGAAGAAGAGAAAAAAGAAGCAGAAGAAGAAACAGAAGAAAGTGAAGAAGAAGAGAAAAAAGAAGCAGAAGAAGAAACAGAAGAGGAGGGAGAAGAAAGAAAAGAAGTAGAAGACAGAAAAAACAAAAACAAGTAGAAGTAAAAAAAGAGGGAGAAGAAAAAAAAGTAGAGGAAGAAAAAGAGGCAGAAGAAAGAGACGAAGAAGAAGAAAATAGAAAAAGAAGAAGCAGCAAAAGAAGAAGAAACAGAAGAAAAAAAGAATATATTATTTTTTCAACCATGTGATCTTTTGCCCTATTACAATTCAGCATAACCTAAAGGGACAAACACGCATTCTTTGCACGGATTCAACATTTGAAAAGAATACTTTCAAAGAATATAAAAGAACAGGAAAAATGCAATATATTACTGACATAAAACAATATAAAGACTTATAAAAGATGATTATATTGGGTATGGTAGCAGGTAGATGAGAAAGAGGAAAGACCAATAAGAAGGTATGTACACGATATGAGAAGGTCCAACATGAAATGCTGCAGGGCAGATAATGCCAGCAATAGATGAGGTTAGAGTCTGGATTCATCAGGACAAAGTAAATGCTAATGATTGTTGATGTTGGTGATTATGATGATGATGTTGTCGTTGGTGATGATTATGATGACGATGTTGATGACGACGAAGTTGATGATGATATTTATATTGATAATGACAATGATAATGTTGATGATGATTATGACGACAATGTTGATGATGAGGATATTGATGATGACGATGTTGATGATGATTATGACGACGATCTTGATGATGGTGATATACAATAATGTTTACCTAATTACTTTTCCTGTTCTACAGGGGCTTTTTATGGGATTGGAGAACAAAGGCCGCATAAATAAAGCAGTCAATATGAAGTGTTCAGGCTAAAATGTATTTTATGGCAAGAGTCAGCTCTGACGGCCTCATGACCGTGCAGATGTGATACCATGCAACAAGATCTGATACCATGCAACAATAATACCATGCAACAAGATCTGATACCATGCAACAGGATCTGATACCATGCAACAAGGTCTGATACCATGCAACAAGATCTGATACCATGCAACAAGATCTGAAACCATGCAACAAGATCTGATACCATGCAACAAGATCTGATATCATGCAACAAGATCTGATACCATGCAACAAGGTCTGATACCATGCAACAAGATCTGAAACCATGCAACAAGATCTGATACCATGCAACAAGATCTGATACAATGCAACAAGGTCTGATACCATGCAACAAGGTCTGATACATGCATCAAGATCTGATACCATGCAACAAGATCTGATACCATGCAACAAGATCTGATACCATGCAACAAGGTCTGATATCATACAACAAGGTCTGATACCATGCAACAAGATCTGATACCATGCAACAAGATCTGATACCATGCAACAAGATCTGAAACCATGCAACACGATCTGATACCATGAAACCAGATCTGAAACCATGCAACAAGATCTGATACCATGCAACCAGATCTGATACCATGCAACCAGATCTGATACCATGAAACAAGATCTGATACCATGCAACAAGACCTGATACCATGCAACAAGATCTGATACCATGCAACCAGATCTGATACCATGCAAACAGATCTGATACCATGCAACAAGGTCTGATACCATGCAACAAGGTCTGATACCATGCAAGCAGATCTGATACCATGCAACAAGATCTGATACCATGCAACCAGATCTGATACCATGCAACAAGGTATGATACCATGCAACCAGATCTAATACCATGCAACCAGATCTGATACCATGCAAAAAGATCTGATACCATGCAACAAGTTCTGATACCATGCAACAAGGTCTGATACCATGCAACAAGGTCTGATACCATGCAACAAGATCTGATACCATGCAACCAGATCTGATACCATGCAACAAGGTCTGATACCATGCAACAAGGTATGATACCATGCAACAAGATCTGATACCATGCAACAAGGTATGATACCATGCAACCAGATCTGATACCATGCAACCAGATCTGATACCATGCAACAAGATCTGATACCATGCACAAGATCTGATACCATGCAACCAGATCTGATACCATGCAACAAGGTCTGATACCATGCAACAAGATCTGATACCATGCAACAAGATCTGATACCATGCAACAAGATCTGATACCATGCAACAAGATCTGATACCATGCAACGAAATCTGAAACCATGCAACACGATCTGATACCATGCAACCAGATCTGATACCATGCAACAAGATCTGATACCATGCAACAAGATCTGATACCATGCAACCAGATCTGATACCATGCAACAAGATCTGATACCATGCAACATTACAACTCAATAGATGCTCTCCTACACAATAATGAGGCTGTGAAGTATTTAAACTGTACCAGTAGAGCACCTCTACAAATTTGCTCCTCTGGCATGTCTCCACCATAAAGTTGTGGAGGAGTTCCCATATCCACAAGAACTGTTCTAGTGGAACCAGTGACAGTTAGGGATCACCCAAGCTAGACGGGTCAAAATGGTGGGACCCCCTACTCCACCTCTTCGTTATGCCTCTAGTAACGGAATAAGCAGGGAACAGGGCAAATAATTGCAGGGCTGCGGTAAACGGTAACGTCAGTATTATGGTGTGTTCCTTCCTTGTAAAGCTGTCATCATACTTTGGAGTGTTTAGCACACCCTACCACTGGCTCCTTACGGAATAAGCAGTCTAGTCTGGTTAAGCGAATAGGGATCCAAGTGGGAGAGCAACCCGGTACTCAAAATGCCGGGCTAAAATTGGATGTGTTAGTCCGAAAAGTAAAAGTAAAAAGTAGTAAAGTACCCCCGTCACGCCAAGTGGCGTATAGGGAAATATGGTGTTAGTGACCCTATATTTTACAGACCTTCAGCACATGATTTTTGGGGTAATGTGGTCAGTATTACGCCCGTGCTGCTTTACTTTCCCAGAAAAAAAATCCGGTACCCATTTAAGGCTGGGTGAACCCGGAAGCCGTCGGTTGGTATCGAACCCTACCCTTGTCCTTTGTAGTCCAGTTCACTAACCACTGAGCTATCGCGGCTCCCTGTTAGTCCGAAAGGCGCAAATAAACAACATCACAACGCAGCTACGCCACATTAACGCTCTTTTAAAGACAAATGACAAAGAGATCTATCTATTCCTTTAGTTGTCATAAGGTTAACGCAAGACAGAACGAAAGAAAGACATATAGAAAGAAATATAGACAGAAAGAATGAATGAAAGAACATATTTTTCAACCCCCTTACCCCTCCCTCTTTTCACACTATTAAAAAAAACGTTTTAGCTCAACCTTGGACTGAACCAACAGCCACTTTATTTAGACAGCAACAGACTTGATCAACCCGACCACCCGTTATCGTTACAAGCATTTATATTTTATTTTTGTTCAGTGACTCTCTTTTGATCTTTCTATTTCTCCACCTACCCTTCTTTTATTCTGTGCTCATCCAATTGGACCCATGAATATCATCCTCTCCGCTACTGAGTCAGTCTACTTTTTTTCTTTCATTCCCAATTTCGCGGCGACCTGCAGACATATATTAAACACCATACAAACATACAAACATGTTAAGGTACAGCTGTCCTTGAATTTAATATTTGATAGTCTTCATTTTGTCCATGATCTCAATGTACTTCATTTAATATACAGACCGACAGTACACGTTTTAGAAGACTTGAACAAAATATTGGCTTAAAAGTACATCACAAATGTACCACCGTTTGAATATTTCATTAATTGTCAAAACAGTCATAACAACACCTGTGATAGAGATCAGTGTTTCATTTTTTTTCGTGCATCAATGCTCCATCTATTGCCGTGTCTGTGTGATGATTAACCATCAGTTATCGATCCGTCATGTGGCGTGTTGCCCGACTACAACAACACAATTTCTTTTATTAGGTTCGTGGCCAACGTTGGAGATATTAGTTCCACGTCTGGCCCACACTGCTTACACTCAATGATGATAAGGAACTGTGTCTGTTCAATATGCAGTATTCACACATACATAGTAGTATCTATATATTTTTTTCACGTTTATATCCATCCATCTATCCATCTGTCTGTCTGTCTATATTTCTGTCTATCCATATGTCTGCCTGGCTATCTATCTATCTATCTATCTATCTATCTATCTATCTATCTATCTATCTATCTATCTATCTATCTATCAACCTTTCAGTTTCTTTGTCTTTCTGCCTGCCCTGCCTATCTGTATGTCTAAATCTCTGTCTGTTTGCCTGTTTGTCCGTCACACTGTGTCTGTCTGCTTCTCTCTCTATTTGCATATCTTCCTGCCTATCTCTCCGTCCGTCTCTTCATCTGTTTGCCTCCCCGTCTGTCTATCTCTATTCCTATCTATATGTCTATATATAAATAAAACAGGTTGTGTTAGACACGGTTGTATGCTGTCACCAGATTTTAAAAATATTTATAGTGAGATTATTTTAAGATCCATACGGGGCATGCCTGGAATAACAATTGGAGGTCATAATATAAATAATCTAAGGTATGCTGATGATACAGTCTTAATCTCTAAGAGTGAAAATGAGTTACAAGAAATGTTGGATATTATAGTGAAAGAAAGCAAAAATAAAGAACTCAGCCTTAATAGCAAAAAAATAGAAGTAATAGTAACAACAAATAAAAAGATATCACCTCATTGCAAATAAAACAAGTGGAACAATATTAAAACAGGCAAATGAATTTAAATATTTGGAACTTTGTTAACCTGAGACGGAAGATGTACAAAAGAGGTGAGATGCAGAATGGCTCAGGCAAAAGCAGCTTTCCAGAAAATGAGGACGATACTATGCAATCCATTTTTGACAATAGAAACAAGAAAAAGAGTTCTTAAATGTTATGTAGAGCGAGTCTTAACATATGGATGCGAATCATGGACAATAGGACAACAGACAAGAAAATCACTGGAGTCTGTAGAAATGTGGTTTTACAGAAGAATGTTGAGAGTACCATGGACAGCTAAGAAAAGAAATGAATATGTTCTGAGAGAGGTTAAAGCAAAAAGAGAGCTAATTTCCAATATTAGGAAGAAACAATCATCATTTTTTTGGCCATGTAATGAGAAGAGAACAACTGGAATATACTGTAACAACTGGAAAAATTGAGAGACGAAGAGATAGAGGGAAGCAAAGAGAAAAAATAACAGACAGCTTAAGAGAATGGCTTGGCAGAAGGTCGACAACAGAAATGATAAATAGCTGCCGAGATCGAAAGTTGTGGAGAGACATGATCACCTACGCAGGCCCGGTACTTGATGATAATGATCTATATGTCTATTCAATCTCTTCATTATTTATTTTACCATATATTATATTTTTTTTTCTGAGTTTAATTTACTCGACAAATTGACACTCCTATTTTGTCTATTTCTTCTCCTCCATTCTCACCTCTTCCTCTTCATTATATCCTCATCCATCTTTCTCCTTTTTTTTTGTCGCCTCACAATTTTTTGTCCTCAGCAGATTGTAGAGTAGCATAACATACATTGCCAGAACTCAGAACATGGCAAGTACATGCGTCCCATAAACTCCTTTGATATCTTTATGTGTTTATTATTAAAGACCTTTTATTATTTTCAAATTGTGTTCCCTTTAAAATCTTGTCTGGGGTAGCAGTCACGTCTTAGCGCCCCCCCCCCACCCCCTACATACACCTATCCCAACACTACGCCACTGAATGTCTATAAAAACATTGCCATTAGCTGGGAATAATCATGAGTCTGAAAATAATCATAAGTCCTCTATAATGAGTTGTTTTTTTTGGCCAATTAATCTTTAATGAACTAGATTTCGATTTTTTTATCTTCTAAACAATTCAGACGTCTGGAAGACATGTTCTGGAGTGGGTAGGTCAGTTTGACATATAAACTGCAGGGTGGTAATTATTTGTCTCTTTCGGTGGGCGTTCAGTCTACGTTACCTAGTTAAGATTTGGAAGATTATAGTATGTCATGTTTTCTTCAGATTCATCATAAAAGTATAACCGATGTCCGCGCTGAAGTCGGATGTGTTGGCCGAAAGCGCAAATATCACAGTTATACTTCAAACCATAACACAACGCGGACACGCCGGCTATAAAGCTTCGATTCCCTTCGTTCCAGTCAGTACCACATTTGGTACGTACTTATTGCTATGATAATTTATTGGTGATAATTTGTTGGTGATAATTTGATGTGATAATTTGTTGGTAATAATTTGTTGGTAATAATTTGTTGGTGATAATTTGATGTGATATTTGTTAGTAATAATTTGTTGGTAATAATTTGTTGGTGATAATTACAAAAATACAATTTGAATTACAATGAAAACAAACAGCTATGAGATATGGATTGCAACAAAATTTGTTTTGCCTCACAGGTAGATCGTAATATATGGTTCATACCTTCCTTATGCAGTGAAACTGCGGGTCGCTGGGGCACCACTGACAGACTTTATATACCTTTGTTTAGCGGTCGCTGGGGCACCACTGACATACTTTATGTACCTTTATTTAGCTGTCGCTGGGGCACCACTGACAGGCTTTATGTACCTTTATTTAGCGGTCGTGGGGCACCACTGATAGGCTTTATATACCTTTATTTAGCGGTCGCTGCGGCACTACTGACAGACTTTATGTACTTTTATTTATTGGTGGCTGGGGCATCACTGACAGGCTGTATGTACCTTTATTTAGCGGTCGCTGGGCACCACTGACAGACTTTATATACCTTTATTTAGCGGTCGCTGGGGCACCAATGGCAGGCTTTATGTACCTTTCTTTAGCGTTCGCTGGGGCACCACGGACAGTGTACCTTCATTTAGCGGTCGCTGGGCATCACTGACAGACTTTATGTACCTTTATTTACGGTCGCTGGGGCATCACTGACAGACTTTATATGCTTTTATTTAGTGGTCGCTGGGGCATCACTGACAGGCTTTATGTACCTTTATTTAGTGGTCGCTGGGGCATCACTGACAGGCTTTATGTACCTTTATTTAGCGGTCGCTGGGCATCACTGACAGGCTTTATGTACCTTTATTTAGTGGTCGCTGGGGCATCACTGACAGGCTTTATGTACCTTTATTTAGTGGTCGCTGGGGCATCACTGACAGGCTTTATGTACCTTTATTTAGTAGTCCCTGGGGCATCACTGACAGGCTTTATGTACCTTTATTTAGCGGTCGCTGGGGCATCACTGACAGACTTTATGTACTTTTATTTAGCGGTCGCTGGGGCATCACTGACAGACTTTATGTACTTTTATTTAGCGGTCGCTGGGGCATCACTGACAGACTTTATGTACTTTTATTTAGCGGTCGCTGGGGCATCACTGACAGGCTTTATGTACCTTTATTTAGAGGTCGCTGGGGCATCACTGATAGACTTTATGTACCTTTATTTAGCGGCCGCTGGGGCACGACTGACAGACTTTATATACTTTTATTTAGTGGTCGCTGGGGCATCACTGACAGGCTTTATGTACCTTTATTTAGCGATCGCTGGGGCATCACTGACAGACTTTATGTACTTTTATTTAGCGGTCGCTGGGGCCTCACTGACAGGCTTTATGTACCTTTATTTAGAGGTCGCTGGGGCATCACTGACAGACTTTATGTACCTTTATTTAGCGGACGTTGGGGCTCCACTGACAGACTTTATGTACCTTTACTTAGCGATCGCTGGGGCATCACTGACAGACTTTATGTACTTTTATTTAGCGGTCGCTGGGCATCACTGACAGGCTTTATGTACCTTTATTTAGAGGTCGCTGGGGCATCACTGACAGACTTTATGTACCTTTATTTAGGGGTCGCTGGGGCACCACTGACAGATTTTATGTACCTTTATTTAGCGGTCGCTGAGGAACCAATGACAGACTTTATGTACCTTTATTTAGTGGTCGCTGGGGCATCACTGACAGGCTTTATGTACCTTTATTTAGCGGTCGCTGGGGCACCACTGACAAACATTAAGTATCTTTATTTAGCGGTCGCTGGGGCATCACTGACAGACTTTATTACTTTTATTTAGTGGTCGCTGGGGCATCACTGACAGGCTTTATGTACCTTTATTTAATAGTCCCTGGGGCATCACTGACAGACTTTATGTACCTTTATTTACCGGTCGCTGGGGCATCACTGACAGACTTTATATACTTTTATTTAGTGGTCGCTGGGGCATCACTGACAGGCTTTATGTACCTTTATTTAGTGGTCGCTGGGGCATCACTGACAGGCTTTATGTACCTTTATTTAGTGGTCGCTGGGGCATCACTGACAGGCTTTATGTACCTTTATTTAGTGGTCGCTGGGGCATCACTGACAGACTTTATGTACCTTTATTTAGCTGTCGCTGGGGCACCACTGACAGGCTTTATGTACTTTTATTTAGCGGTCGCTGGGGCACCACTGACAGACTTTATGTACCTTTATTTAGCGGTCGCTGGGCACCACTGACAGGCTTTATGTACCTTTGTTTAGCGGTCGCTGGGCATCACTGACAGACTTTATGTACCTTTATTTAGCGGTCGCTGGGGCATCACTGACAGACTTTATGTACCTTTATTTAGCGGTCGCTGGGGCACCACTGACAGACTTTATGTACCTTTATTTAGCGGTCGCTGGGGCACCACTGACAGACTTTATGTACCTTTATTTAGCGGTCGCTGGGGCACCACTGACAGACTTTATGTACCTTTGTTTAGCGGTCGCTGGGCATCACTGACAGACTTTATGTACTTTATTTAGCGGTCGCTGGGCATCACTGACAGACTTTATGTACCTTTATTTAGCGGTCGCTGGGGCACCACTGACAGACTTTATGTACCCTTATTTAGCGGTCGCTGGGGCACCACTGACAGACTTTATGTACCTTTATTTAGCGGTCGCTGGGGCACCACTGACAGACTTTATGTACCTTTATTTAGCGGTCGCTGGGGCATCACTGACAGGCTTTATGTACCTTTTTTTAGCGGTCGTTGGGGCACCACTGACAGGCTTTATGTACCTTTACTTAGTGGTCGCTAGGGCACCACTGATAGATTTGATCAATCTTTTCATGGTGTCGCTTGAGCACTACTGACAGACTCCGCCAATCTTTTAATGGGACCGCTAGGACACCACTGACACACTTCACCAACCTTTTATTGGGGCTACTAGGGCATTACTGGCAGACTTCAACCTTTTCCTCCTCTATCACATTCACTCTCTGGAACTATGCGAAGTCGAGGCCAGTTCATCCTGTGATGCTCTCTTTCCATCTACTTTCAGTGTCTACCTCTCCTTCTCCCGCCTTTCACATTTCCCTGCAAAATAATCTGTGTCCAGGTCAGACGACCGTTACATGTGGTCATACTATTTCATTTTGCGCTTCTTCACTATAGTCCAAAAAAAAAAAATATATATATATATATCATAAGCTCTGATTGTTTCAATAATTCTTTATCGAACTTTTTCATTTTGTGATACGGTCTAAGAAGTCTGTATATAACTCCAAAGTAAAATACAGTTTTCATTACAGGGAATACTTTTGTGACGCAGAGAATACTTTCTCTCAAAATAATGACGATGATGATAATGAAAATGCTGATGATCCGTAGTTCCTTCCTAGCTTTACCCTCTCCGGGCCTCTGTGAAATCACATTCGATGTTTAGTCCTCTCAGAAAGCGGCGGCAAAGAAAGAAAAAAACCACGAGGTCCCGTGCACACGTTGCGCACGTTAAGGACCCTCAGTAGATACAAGTCGAAAATAGCAGGACAATATGGCTGGCACCGGTAGAAATTGTTAAACGATTTTATATCTACCAGTTCTTGCATATGTCTAGATATCGCTGCTTGGTATAAACTACCGATACAACTTAACAGGTGAAAGTTGAAGAAGAGGAAGAACATGAAGACGAAGTAGAAAAATACAGAAGAACAATCGGCACGGTATGTGATGATTACTATTGATATGCTGTTTTTTATATTTTTTTTCTTAGTGTATTGGTCTTCTTTATTGTCATCGAATATTTGATGAAATCCTTCATTATATCATGTCCTCGCGCGTTCTCTTTTAAATAAAACTTGTACACAAATTTTTTTTATATGTCTGCATATTTAATGATGTGCCATTTTCGTGTTAAGAAATGGCGTCATGAACTTCTCAAGGTCGGACAGTCAGGCAACGAATTATATCGGTCGATGACTTACTTGTCTGGAGTTATTTCTCTCCTGAGTCGTGATGACCCAATGACGTTGTTATTAAATCATATGTTCTCGTGGTGTTATTCCTTGTTATATTTGTTTGTATAACGTGCTGCTCAAAGCGAGGCTCCTTAAGTTGCTTGTCATTATGATTACATTACTGGTACTAGTTGCTCTTTAACTTGGCCACAGACCCACGAAGCGGTCAGTAGATAGTGAACCTTGTATGGCCGCGCGGCCTTCTTCTAAATCAACAAAAAAATGCATTCTCTTTGTCATGCCGATCGTGATATCTATCCCATGATACTCTTTCTTTGGAAGGGGAGGAGGGGGAGACGGGTGGGTAATGGTTGGGTGGTCTAGGGGTACGCCGTCGGACACTGGACAGGGAGGACCCGGGTACAAAACCCACAACAGGCGGTGTTGTTTTTTTTTTTTTTTTATAATAAAAATGGAAAAAATATATCCATGGTTTCTATTTGATATCGCAATAGCTCAGTAGTTAGTGAACTAGACTACAAAGGACAAGTGGTAGGGTTCAATCCCAACCTACAGCTTCCGGGTTCACCCAGCCTTAAATGGATATCGATATTTTTTTTCAGCGAAAGTAAAACGGCACGGGCGTAATACCGACCGTATTACCCCAAATATCATGTGCTGGAATGTCTATAAAATTTATAGTCACTAACACCATGTTCCCTTTACGCCACTTGGCGTGACGGGGCTCTTTATTTAATTTACTTCTGTTTAATGTTACCCTCCCTGATCTCTCGGGTGGTGATGTCTGATGTCATCCCTCTCGGGTATCTCAGTAAACATGAGATCACGTGTGCAAATTAAAGAATTCATGGCTGTTAAAATCGAAAAAAACTAGGCCATAAATGTGATCGTTTCCGGGCTAAACTGTCAGCAGAAACCTACCAACGCCGCTGATGTGTGATACGGAGCTCATGCATGTGAGTGTGGTACTTCTCGGATTTTTTTCGAGGTTATCGAGACGGATATATCCGAGCATCTATGAGTTTGTTCGGTGTGCAGTGATAATGAGTCTAACAACAACAGCAATTCCATAACAGACCTACTTTAGTGTTTCTGTTTCCACTTTCCGCCACTGGAGGCGAAGACGCGCATGACAGCAACAGAGCTGAAAGTGGTCAGCCACCCACATCTGATGGCTTGCGCCAGGATCAGTGAACCAGAACCATCTAGACCCTGCTCCACCTCTCCGTGGTGCTTCCAGTAACAGACTAACCTGTCTAGTCTGGCCAAGGGAGTAGCGATCGAAGAGAGAAGACAACTCTGTACTCAAAAATGTCGTGCTGAAGTCGGATGTATTGGGCCGAATGGCGCAAACAGCACGGTTATACTACTAAACCACAACACAACGCTGCCATGCCTACTTCATCATCAAGTGCCATCTACGCAACGAAGGTTGGCTACCATGTAGCGTCATTCTGCTCTGTCTCTTACTTTGATGGTGAAAGTTGTCATAGGCTGGTTTATCTATCTTTTGATGTTACTCGTCCATGTTAGTCTTGGTCTGCCTCTGCCTCTTTTACCATGTATTTTCCCCTCCAGGATTACTTTTAGTAGTAGGCTGTTGTGTCTTTTAACATGGCCCAAAAATCGCATTTGTCTTCTTTGTATTGTGTTTAGTAGTTCTCTTTTCATTTTTAGTTGTTTTAAGACCTCATCGTTTGTTTTCTTTTCCTTCCATCCAATTCTACCTCTTCTATATATCCACATTTCAAAGGCTTCAATTCTCTGTTCTGTTTTCTTGTCTAATGTCCAAGTTTCTGTACCACATATGAATGTTGAAAAGAAACGCCTACTTAACGTCCTTTTAAGGGCGGATGACAAAGAGGTACACTCCTTTTGGTCATCGTGCGAACGCAAGCAAGCAACTTACTGAGACAGACCATACGGACAAAGAGCAGATATTCAAACTGATAGTAAATAGATTAACGTCATTGACTGTATAGGAAACATGACAACAGGAGAAAGGAATGTGACACAATTGGAAAGAGTTATTCAAAGTTGTTCACTTTTTCTTTCTGTCTGTCTATCTCTCTTTTCTTTCTTTCTTTCTTTCTTTCTTTCTTTAATTCTCTCTTTCTTTCTTTTTCACATTCCTTTCTCTCTCTATCTCTCTCTCTCTCTCTCTCTCTCTCTCTCTCATATATATATATATATATATATATATATATATATATATATATAAATATATTATATATATATATATATATATATACAAATATATGTTTATCTCATATTTACTCTCTTTCGTCTATTTCTCTATATTTCTTGTTTTCCTAACCGATCACTAACTCAGTCTATCTTTGTTGATGTCTATCATTACACCTATTTCTAGCTCACTATCACTATCACTATGCATCTATACATTTTCTTTCTATCTCTACCTCTCATTTTATCTATCTTTCTGTCTTTCTATCTGTCTTTCTGTCTCTGTCTGTCTGTCTGTCTGTCTGTCTCTGCCTGTGTCTCTCTATTTCTCTGTTCAATCTATCTATCTGTCTGTCTGTCTCTACTGTTATATATATATATATATATATTTCTCACACAATATTTCATATTCACTCTCCATACTTCATTCTCTAATAATAATTCTTATTCACTCTCTATATTTCTTACTCTCTGCATCTATATTTATCAGTCAATCGCAGTCTCTCTCATACACTTCTCTTTCTTTTTTGTGTGTATATCTTTCTATATGGTTTTTATTCTTTTTACCTCTGATTTTCTCTATATCTCCACCGTTCTTTTTTCCATCCCTCGTCACTAACTTGTACTCATTTCGTATTTCGGTGTCTTTCCTTCTTAGGCTATATTTTATCTGTCTATAACCATCTCTCATTTTTGAAAATTATTTTTTTAATATCTATCTCTCTTTCTCTCGCGATCTCTTTTTCTTTATATATCAATATTTCCCTTTGAATATTTCATTGATTTTTATTCTCTCTCATTTTCTGTGAATCTGTACTTTCAATCTGTCCTTCTTTCTCTTTCCATCTCTCTCTCTCTCTCTCTCTCTCTCTCTCTCTCTCACACTTTCTCTCTCTCCTTCTCTCTTTGTCAAGATTTAGAGCCGAGTAATTCTCCAGACATAAACACAAGTCTGTCATCTGGAAGAATGCATCGAACCTCCCCTGTTTGGGGAACGCCAATTAGCTGAAATTTATTTTGTT
Organism: Megaustenia siamemsis; assembly: GCA_032433765.1. Lineage (NCBI taxonomy): Eukaryota > Metazoa > Mollusca > Gastropoda > Stylommatophora > Ariophantidae > Megaustenia > Megaustenia siamemsis. Next base: position 35,479,032 of record JAVIAB010000088.1, on the reverse strand, counting down.
TTAGACTAATCCTCAATCCTCAATCCTCTGCAGAGTGCCAATAACCTTACCTCCTATGCCCATCTTCTCCACAAACCTTCACCAACAGGTTGTCTCTGTTTTCTAATTCCGCGGATACAACTGCCTGGCAATCTATGTTGCAGATTATTTTTATCTATGTTGTTTTAGTCCGTCGTAATATGTTTGTTAGCGATGAGACAAAGCAAACGCTGTAAGTTACATCCCTGGCAAAAGAAGCTAAAAGCTCCATCACTTGTTTAAAATAGGGAGCCACGATAGCTCAGTGGTTAGTGAACTGGACTACAAAGGACAAGAGGTAGGGTTCGATCCCAACCGACGGCTTCCAGGTTCACCCAGCCTTTAATGGGTACCGGATTTTTTTTTCTGGGAAAGTAAAGCGGCACGGGTGTAATACCGACCACATTACCCCAAAAATCATGTGCTGAAGGTGTGTAAAATTTATGGTCACTAACACCATATTCCCTATACGCCACTTGGCGTGACGGGGTACTTTAATTTTACTTGTTTAAAATAAAGTGTTATTATTTTGACTCGAGTTAGACTCGTGCAGGTGTAGGCTTGTAATTCTGTACAATCCAATCCCCTCTGTTTGATCTTTACAATCCATGCCTCTATGGTTGTTCGATACAACTCATGTTCAATTGGTTGCTCTTTAATACCCCTGGTTGCTCTTCGCAATTCATGCATCCCTAGCTACTCTTTACTATGTATGCACATCTAGCAGCTCTTTACTATGTATGCACATTTAGCAGCTCTTTACTATGTATGCTCATCTAGCAGCTCTTTACTATGTATGCACATCTAGCAGCTCTTTACTATGTATGCTCATCTAGCAGCTCTTTACTATGTATGCACATCTAGCAGCTCTTTACTATGTATGCTCATCTAGCAGCTCTTTACTATGTATGCTCATCTAGCAGCTCTTTACTATGTATGCACATCTAGCAGCTCTTTACTATGTATGCTCATCTAGCAGCTCTTTACTATGTATGCACATCTAGCAGCTCTTTAATATGTATGCACATCCAGCAGCTCTTTACTGTGTATGCACATCTAGCAGCTCTTTACTATGTATGCTCATCTAGCAGCTCTTTACTATGTATGCACATCTAGCAGCTCTTTACTATGTATGCACATCTAGCAGCTCTTTACTGTGTATGCACATCTAGCAGCTCTTTACTATGTATGCACATCTAGCAGCTCTTTACTGTGTATGCACATCTAGCAGCTCTTTACTATGTATGCACATCTAGCAGCTCTTTACTGTGTATGCACATCTAGCAGCTCTTTACTATGTATGCACATCTAGCAGCTCTTTACTATGTATGCACATCTAGCAGCTCTTTACTGTGTATGCACATCTAGTTGCTCTTTACTATGTATGCACATCTAGCAGCTCTTTACTATGTATGCTCATCTAGCAGCTCTTTACTATGTATGCTCATCTAGCAGCTCTTTACTATGTATGCTCATCTAGCAGCTCTTTACTATGTATGCACATCTAGTTGCTCTTTACTATGTATGCACATCTAGCAGCTCTTTACTATGTATGCTCATCTAGCAGCTCTTTACTATGTATGCTCATCTAGCAGCTCTTTACTATGTATGCTCATCTAGCAGCTCTTTACTATGTATGCTCATCTAGTTGCTCTTTACTATGTATGCTCATCTAGCAGCTCTTTACTATGTATGCACATCTAGTTGCTCTTTACTATGTATGCTCATCTAGTTGCTCTTTACTATGTATGCTCATCTAGTTGCTCTTTACTATGTATGCTCATCTAGCAGCTCTTTACTATGTATGCTCATCTAGCAGCTCTTTACTATGTATGCACATCTAGTTGCTCTTTACTATGTATGCACATCTAGCAGCTCTTTACTATGTATGCACATCTAGCAGCTCTTTACTATGCATGCTCATCTAGCAGCTCTTTACTATGTATGCTCATCTAGCAGCTCTTTACTATGTATGCACATCTAGCAGCTCTTTACTATGCATGCTCATCTAGCAGCTCTTTACTATGTATGCTCATCTAGCAGCTCTTTACTATGTATGCACATCTAGTTGCACTTTACTATGTATGCACATCTAGCAGCTCTTTACTATGTATGCTCATCTAGCAGCTCTTTACTATGTATGCTCATCTAGCAGCTCTTTACTATGTATGCTCATCTAGCAGCTCTTTACTATGTATGCTCATCTAGCAGCTCTTTACTATGTATGCACATCTAGCAGCTCTTTACTATGTATGCACATCTAGCAGCTCTTTACTATGAATGCACATCTAGTTGCTCTTTACTGTGTATGCACATCTAGCAGCTCTTTACTATGTATGCTCATCTAGCAGCTTTTTACTATGTATGCACATCTAGCAGCTTTTTACTATGTATGCTCATCTAGCAGCTTTTTACTATGTATGCACATCTAGCAGCTTTTTACTATGTATGCACATCTAGCAGCTTTTTACTATGTATGCACATCTAGTAGCTCTTTACTATGTATGCTCATCTAGCAGCTCTTTACTATGTATGCACATCTAGTTGCTCTTTACTATGTATGCACATCTAGCAGCTTTTTACTATGTATGCTCATCTAGCAGCTTTTTACTATGTATGCACATCTAGTTGCTCTTTACTATGTATGCACATCTAGCAGCTTTTTACTATGTATGCACATCTAGTTGCTCTTTACTATGTATGCACATCTAGTTGCTCTTTACTATGTATGCTCATCTAGCAGCTCTTTACTATGTATGCTCATCTAGCAGCTCTTTACTATGTATGCACATCTAGCAGCTCTTTACTATGTATGCTCATCTAGCAGCTCTTTACTATGTATGCACATCTAGCAGCTCTTTAATATGTATGCACATCCAGCAGCTCTTTACTGTGTATGCACATCTAGCAGCTCTTTACTATGTATGCTCATCTAGCAGCTCTTTACTATGTATGCACATCTAGCAGCTCTTTACTATGTATGCACATCTAGCAGCTCTTTACTGTGTATGCACATCTAGCAGCTCTTTACTATGTATGCACATCTAGCAGCTCTTTACTGTGTATGCACATCTAGCAGCTCTTTACTATGTATGCACATCTAGCAGCTCTTTACTATGTATGCACATCTAGCAGCTCTTTACTATGTATGCACATCTAGCAGCTCTTTACTATGTATGCACATCTAGCAGCTCTTTACTATGTATGCACATCTAGTTGCTCTTTACTATGTATGCACATCTAGCAGCTTTTTACTATGTATGCACATCTAGTTGCTCTTTACTATGTATGCACATCTAGTTGCTCTTTACTATGTATGCACATCTTTGTTGCTCTTTACTATGTATGCACATCTAGTTGCCCTTTACTATGCATGCACATCTAGTTGCTCTTTACTATGTATGCACATCTAGCAGCTTTTTACTATGTATGCACATCTAGCAGCTTTTTACTATGTATGCACATCTAGCAGCTCTTTACTATGTATGCACATCTAGTTGCTCTTTACTATGTATGCACATCTAGTTGCTCTTTACTGTGTATGCACATCTAGCAGCTCTTTACTATGTATGCTCATCTAGAAGCTTTTTACTATGCATGCTCATCTAGCAGCTCTTTACTATGTATGCACACCTAGTTGCTCTTTACTATGTATGCACATCTTGTTGCTCTTTACTGTGTATGCACATCTAGCAGCTCTTTACTGTGTATGCACATCTAGTATCTCTTTACTATGTATGCACATCTAATTGCTCTTTACTATGTATGCACATCTAGTTGCTCTTTACTATGTATGCACATCTAGTTGCTCTTTACGATGTATGCACATTTAGTTACTCTTTACTATGTATTGAAATCTCGATTGATCTTTAATATATATGCACATCTAGTTGCTCTTTACAATGTATGCACTTCTAGTTGCTCTTTACTGTGTATTCATATCTAATAGCTCTTTACGATGCATTCGCATCTAGTTGCTCTTTACAATGTATGCACATCTAGTTGCTCTTTACAATGTATGCACATCTAATTGCTCTTTACAATGTATGCACTTCTAGCTGCTTTTACGATGTATGCATATCTAGTTGCTCTCTTTTCGATGTATGCACATCTAGTTGCTCTTTACAATGTATGCACTTCTAATTGCTCTTTACTGTGTATTCATATCTAATTGCTCTTTACGATGTATGCACATCTAGTAGCTATTTACTATGTTTACCATTTCGATTCTTCACTTTCTACCTTTCAGCTCCCTGTGGAGAATAGGTCTTCAACAAATACTTTCCAAGCTGTTCTGTCTCCTGCCATAATTTAATATCGTTCCATGTTTTCCCTATTCTCTTCATATCTGCTTCCAATTCTCTCCAAGAACATTTTGGTCTTCCTCTTTGTCTCCTCCGCTGATGATTCAAAAATGATTTTGTCGTGTAATATTCTCAGTTATCCTCCGCTGTGTGTGTCCCATTATGAGCCATCGTTTTTGTTGTATCTCTTGGTCCACTGGTAATTGAACCGTAAAAAAAAAAAGTAAACTACTCCCGTCACGCCAGGTGGCGTATAGGGAATATGGTGTTAGTGACCATAAATTTTACAGACCTTCGACACATGATTTTTGGGGTAATGTGATCGGTATTACACCCGTTCCGCTTTACTTTCCCAGAAAAAAATTCGGTACTCAATAAAGGCTGAGTGAACAGGAAGCCGTCGATTTGGATCGACCCCTATCTCTTATCCTTTGTAGTCCAGGTCACTAATTAATTGAACTGTACTTTTCTATAATTCTACGTTTGTGATTTTGTCCTGCCCTATTGATTGATCTTTACAATCTATGTCCGCCTTGTTACTCGTTACTACTTTTGCCCGTCACATTGTTCTTTACAATGTATATCCATTTTGTTCCTCTTTACAATTCATGCCCATCTGATTGTTCTTTAAAACATATGCCCATCCTGTTTTGCTCTTTACAACCCATGACTCTGGTTGCTTTTTGTTACAACTAATGACATTCTATTGCTCATTACAACCTGTGACTCTCGCACAAAGTTGCAAGTTTTCAAATCAATAAATTGTGATAAGAGTGTATTGTAAATAATAATTATCATATATTATTAAATGATTCATCGCGGCTCCAAGTAGATGATACAGAGTTTGCCAGCTCATTTAGGATTTTCCTGAAAAAAAAAAATATCATAACTATATGGTAAATTGGTCTGAGTAGAATGCTTGCTTCCGTTCCCCCGAAGACCTAAAATGTGCACTTCATTCTTCTATACGCTCTTAAAAGAACGTTAAGTGGGCGTGTCTGCGTTGTGTTGTGGTTTACAGTATAACTGTGATATTTACGCCATTCGGCCCAACAAATCCGATTTCAGCACAACATTTTTGAGTACCGAGTTGTCTTCTCTCTTCAATTCCTACTCACTTGGCCAGACTGGACAGATTAGTCTGTTACTGGAGGCACCACGGAGAGGTGGAACAGGGTCTGAATGGTTCTGGTTTACCGATCCTGGCGCAAGCCATCAGTTGTGGATCGATGACAACTTCCAGCTCAGCTTCTGTGAGGTGCGTCTTCGCCTCCGGTCTGAGTAGAATGCTGACTCCGTGCAGTTTCTTAAAACTATTAATGATAGAACTTCTAGAACTGCAAGAAGTGATTTGAAAAGAAACAAGCAGATACTATGTAAAATGATGATTTCTTCCACGTATTGCTAAATGTATGGAGGATATGGTATTAGTGATCGTATTTTCTATGGCGACAGCACATTCTTGGGTGATGTGGTCAGTGTCACGTCAAGCCGCCTTTACGTCTTAGACAAATCTCTGGTACCCATTTTAGACGTCGGATGAGGCATTGTGTCTTTGTCGATCTGAAACGAATTCCGCCACTCCTAGGAATCGAACCCACATCCTTGAGGTAATCAGGAAACAAACACACTAACCACTAAACCACCGAGGCTCCTTGAGTTGTATTTAAATGTTTAGAAAGCTGAAACTTGTATAATAAACAGAGATAAACTCAATACCTTCAAGTGAATATCAAAGAAAATTGAAAAAAAGCAGAGATAATTCAATAATATAGCTATCTTGGATATTTGGTTAGAAATTATGGAACATGAGACAGAAATAAACAAATGAACAGGAATTGCAAAAAAAAAAAAAACACAACATTTTTAACAAGAAAGATATAATCGCATCAAAGCAATTAGCACCAGAGTAAAACTGAGAATGATAGAGTGCTAATCTGCTCAATATTCACATATAGTTCAGAAAGAGGGACATTAAATAAGAAAACAGAAAATGAAATATAAGCACTTATGAATTATAGAAGAGTTGAAAGAACTGGGTGGAAATAGAAGAAACCAAATAATGAAGTTTTGAAACAGTTGAAAATGAAGAACTATTCAACACAGTGTGAACAAGACAAATGACACCTTTATGGCACGGAGGCGACACAAGAATCTATTAAAAGTGATCATTGAGGTAAAAGTGCAATGTAAACGACGTAAAGCTAAACAAAAATGGCTAAAGTTGACTGATAATATCAAGAGATAGACGGAAGAATCGATGACAGCATGCACATTACTGGGTAAAATAGGTTGAAGTAGATGGTACCAATATTAGACATCGGGGTGTGGCACATGATGATTGTAAAGTAAGTAATGAGCCCGGTCACGCCAAGTAGCGTATGGGGAATATGGTGTTAGTGACCATCATTTTTACAGACCTTCGGCACATGATTTTTGGGGTAATTTGGCCGGTATTACGCACGTGCCGCTTTCATCATCATCATCATCATCAAGTACCGGACCTGCTAGATTAGGTGATCATGTCTCTCCACAACTTTCGATCACGACAGTTATTTATCATTTCTGTTATTGACCTTCTGCCAAGACATTCTCTTAAGCTGTCTGGTATTTTTTCTCTTTGCTTCCCTCTTTCTCTTCGTCTCTCAATTTTTCGAGTTGTTACAATATATTCCAGTTGTTCTCTTCTCATTTCATGGCCAAAAAATTATGATTGTTTCTTCCTAATATTGGAAATTAGCTCTCTTTTTTGCTTTGACCTCTCTCAGAATATTTCCATTACTCTTCTTAGCTGTCCATTGTGTTCTCAACATTCTTCTGTAAAACCACATTTCTACAGACTCCAGTGATTTTCTTGTCTGTTGTCCTATTGTCCATGATTCACATCCATATGTTAAGACTAGCTCTTCATAACATTTAAGAACTCTTTTTCTTGTTTCTATTGTCAAAAATTGATTGCATAGTATTTTCCTCATTTTTTAGAGAGCTGCTTTTGCCTGAGCCATTCTGCGTCTCACCTCTTTTGTACCTCTTCCATCTGAGGTTAACAAAGTTCCCAAATATTTAAATTCATTTACCTGTTTTAATATTGTTCCATCATCATCATCATCGAGTGCCGTCTCCGCAACGAAGGTTGGCTACCATGGATCGCCATTCTGCTCTGTCTCTTTCTTTGATGGTGCAGGTTGTCATAGGCTGATTTGTCCATCTTTTGATGTTACTAGTCCATGTTAGTCTTGGTCAGCCTCGGGGTCTTTTACCTTGTATTTTCCCCTCCAGGATTACTTTTAGTAGGCTGTTGTGTCTTTTAACATGGCCAAAAAATCGCATTTGTCTTGTTTGAATTGTGCTTAGTAGTTCTCTTTTCATTTTTAGTTGTTTTAAGACTTCATCGTTTCTTTTCTTTTCCTTCCATCGAATTCTTCATATTCTTCTATATATCCACATTTCAAAGGCTTCAATTCTCTGTTCTGTTTTCTTGTCTAATGTCCATGTTTGTTTCTGCACCATATAGGAATATTGAGAAGATGTAATATTTTGCTATTCTTATTTTTAGCCCTGGCGTTATTTGTTTTGATGTTAGTATGTTCTTCATAACATTAAAATATTGTTCCACTTGTCTTTATTTTGCACCGAGGTGATGTCTTTGTGGCGATTCATAATTGTACAAGGAAGTTACGACGGTGGTTTACTTTCCCAGAAAAAAAAATCCAGTACCCATATAAGGCTGAGTGAACCCGGAGCCAGGCTCTTGTCCTTTGTAGACCAGTTCACTAATCACTGAGCTATCGCGGCTCCCTTCACGATGACTAATAAATTGTTAAAATCGTCTATCGCAAATGGCACGTGTTGTCAGGATTGACGTATAGAAATTAACAGTTGACATCCGTTCAAGAGACAAAACCTGTTTGAGTTGACAGAAATGTATTTTAACAGAAGAATGTTAAGAATACTTGCTTGCGTTCACGCGATGACTAAAAGGATACCTCTTCGCCATCCAACCTTAAAACCACGTTAAGTGGGCGGGTATACGTTGCGTTGTTGTTTGCAGTAAAACTGTGATAATTGAGCCTTTCAGTCCAACATATCCGACTTCAGCAGGGTATTTTTTGGTAGCGATTTGTCTTCCCTCTCGATCCTTTCTTCTCTATTGGCTAGATTAGACTGGTTTGTCTGTTTCCAGTGGTACCGCGAAGAGGTGGAGTAATGTCTGGATAGTTCTGGTACACCGATCTTTTACACCATCATCTTTGAGTCGCTGACAACTTTCAGCTCTGTTGCTGCCGATCGCCCCTCCCCCAAAACTTGAGAAAATCTAAGACAGCTAGAAAGAGCAATGAGGTCGTTATGAAATCTCTTTTGAAAACACAATGATTGAACGACGCTGTAGTACAAATGTAGAATGAAAGAACAAGAAGAAGAAGAAACAAAATAAATTAACTTTGAAACGTATTCAAGCAAAGAAACTATAAATAAACATCAACTATGACAGAAAAAGTCGGTTAATTGTATTGAAAATAAATAACTCTGACGCAGATTAATGACGTTGACACTAAAAAAATATAGATTTACGTCCTGTTCTCGGAAATCGCCCTTTTGTTCAATTTAAATATCAAGAATTGGAAATCCCCGGTTCACAAAACCTTCAGGCTCAGTACTCGAGCACTAAATAGAAAGGACATTCTCTAATTTATTTAAAAAAACATCCGACACAGACAGTTTCGTGCTTATGTATTTTCAGTAAGAAACGTTAATAATTCTTTATTTACATTTCGTGCAAATGAAATATACAATAACACTCTTAATATACGTGTCTTTTATAAACTTGTTCTTCGTTCTTTTGCTTTATATTCTATCGATCTTTGAAAAGGGTCGAGTGTTTGTAATTCGATGGCGCTGGATAGGACACACTGCGGAAGCCAACTGAGAGTATTACACAACAGGCCTTTTTTTGGAATTCCCAGGGGAAAAGACAAAAGAGGAAGACCAAGGAATTCTTGGAGAAGACAGATGGAAGCAGAGATGAAGATGATGGGGTAGACATGGAATGATCTTAAAAGAATGGCAAGAAACAGAGCGGCTTGAAAAGTGTTTGTTGCAGACCTATGCTACACAGGGAGTTGAAAGTGTTTGTTGAAGACCTATGCTCCACAGGGAGCTGAAAGTTTTTGTTGAAGACCTATGCTCCACAGGGAGCTGAAAGTGTTTGTTGACGACCTATACTCCACAGGGAGCTGAAAGTGTTTTTGAAGACCTATGCTCCACAGGGAACTGAAAGTGATTGTTGAAGACCTGTGCTGCACAGGGAGCAGAAAGGTAGAAGAAGACATTATTAATTCTTTATTTACTTTTCGTGCAAATGAAATATAGAATAACACTATAACTACACGAGTCTTTTATAAATATGCTCTTCGTTGTCTTGTTTTATATTCTATCGATCTTTGAAAACAGGGTCGAGTGTTTAAAAAAAAATAAATAAAACATGAGCGAAGTGAATCCACAGGTGATGTCTCGAGAAATCTAAGGGGAATAGGAGAAGAGTTGCGATCCAATTGTAAACCTTGATTGTAAGCAAAGATAGAGGTAAACATATAACATGTATTGTTACAGCTTTACTAATGGAACAATACAAAAAGCAATGATGTTTCGCCTTCACATACGGCCTTCCACGTGTATCAACACAAAATAAAATGGAACACGCTGAAGATGAACACGAGAAGGGCACTAAAGTCAAGTTTTTCAAATAAATTAGGAATCACACAAAATACAGCTTTAACGTTCGTCGACTCATTACTGACAGATACATCAGAATCAATAGACAGAATTAATAGATATCCAGTCATACCTCCACTCAGAAGGTAGCTCTGCAAACATAACACTGATCCGGCTAAATAAGTTGGAATCAAAATAAAATATGTCTGGTTACCCGAATATGAGTTATAGTTGTAGTTAGTCGAAGCGCCCGGTAACACTGCGAAAGAATTAAAATCCATAATTGCTCAACTGCCTGTGCCACTGCCTGTGCCAGTGGAATCATCCTATTTAACACCTCATCACATTGAAGGATCTAAACAAAGAAAAGTATATCAATCCTCATCATTGCAGCCACAGTACACGCCAAACGACATAAGGCGTAGTCGCACCGAAAATGAACGCAGTCTGTCCTTCGTCATACGATATCATCATTTATCGTAAGCAATCGGAATATCGAAACACGATCCGGATGAAAAACACAGCTCACGGTGTGCACAGAACACTAAACTCAGTAGCTCTCGGCAGCAAGCCGGAATTGGAATATGATGAAACTGCAACAAGGAACACCTATTAAACAAAGCCTCAACGGTTCCTGCCGCCTATCCACCATATTTATATATATATATATATATACATATATATTAATATGTATATATATATATATATGTGCTAAAGACATATATATATATATGCACATTTGCGGCGCGTTCTCTGTATACCAGGCGTTGTAACATGTTTGTTTGTTTATTTCAACTAGAAAGAGCTTGTTAGAACACACCCAGTGATAGACAGGAAATCGTTGAAAAATGAACGTAAATTGCGATTGTAACAACTTGCAGAATCCAGACGAATATCAATGAAGAAAATACGTCTTTGTGACTTGATCCTTGTTCCAGAGTCCTTAGTCTCTGAAGACTGGCGATGTCTTCCCAATAAATCATTACACCAGTTCATTAATGTGTTTGCTTGCTATTTGATTTTTTTTTTTTTTTAGTTTAATTTAGCTTGGCTTAGCTTAGTCGAGTTTTAGGTAAGCTTAGCTAAGTTAAGTTATTTAGTTTGGTTTGGTTTAGTTTAGTTTAGTTTAGTTTAGTTTAGAAGGACATTAACATCATATTCCTTATACGCCTCGTTGCGTGACGGATCTCTTTCGTCTGTTTCATAGCTTCGCATTACTTATGTGATAAGAAAAGTGAAGGCATGCTCTGTACGTAGGAATTGAGCCGAGTCATTGCAGAAACCAACGGTAGACTGAGTTTCCTTTGTCAACGTCACTGAATATGCTGGAGAACGGGAAAATGAAAGATAGGACAGGCTGGCTAGCTGAACTGTCGACGAAGACGCTCAACTATTGGAACAGAAGGGCGCCATTAATGCCCTCCGAGATGCGGGAAAGGACACAGGACAACTACGAGTCCATGTCACTCCTTCAGATGAAAGAGATGGGAGTAAAAATTGTCACATCCAGAAACTAGATTATTCGTGGGCGTATAAGGAAAGTCAACACAGAACTGAATGCTGAGGGAACATGCTGAGGAAGGGATCTATCCATCTATGGACATGTTCGGAGTGCAATCATGATAACCCACAAATAACTCATTACCTTAATAGCCTTAACGTAGTTTGCTGGTTAATCAGGCATCACTTCGTTCTCACTACCCTCCGAATAAATCTGTCAGATCTCGGTTCCCATATTCAGTGAACTTTAAATGACGAAACCAAATTTATATTCGTTAACTAGTCTTCTATTACTCCGTGCGCTCAGTACTTATATGGCTTCTAATTCTTCATTCTAAATAATGTGCTTTCAGCCTGGTCTGTTAATGGCTATGTTTACTACAATAGAAGCAGTGACACTGATTATATATATATATATATCTTCTGCTGGCGTTGGTGATCATGTCTCTCCACAACTCTCGATCTCGACAGTTATTTATCATTACTGTTGTTGACCTTCTGCCAAACCCATTATCTTAAGCTGTCTGGAATATTTTCTCTTTGCTTCCCTCTATCTCTTCGTCCCTCAAATTTTTCAGTTCGCACAATATATTCCAGCTGTTACCTTCTCATTACATAGCCAAAATAAAATAAGATTGCTTCTTTTTAATATTCAAAATTAGTTCTCTTTTTGCTTTGGTCTCTTTCATGACGTTTTCATTACTCTACATAATTGGGCATGGCATTCTCAACATTCTTCTATATAACCACATTTTTACAGCCTACAATGATTTTCTTATCTGTTGTCCTATTGTCCGTGACTCACATCCATATATTAAGAATTGTTCCACATAACATTTTAGAACTATTTTTCTTATTTCTATTGTCAGAAATGGATTTCAATGTATCTTCCTCATTTTTTGGGAAAACTGCTTTTGCCAGAGCTATTCAGCATTTCACTTTTGTTGTTTATCTACCAATTGAGATTAACATAGTTCCTATGCATTTAAAATCATTTACCTGTTTTAATGTTGTTCCATTTGTCCTTAATGTGCATTGTGGTGATGCCTTTTTATTTGTTTCTTCCATTACTTCTGTTTTTTTTCTATTGAAACTAGTCCTATATTTTTGCTTTCCTTCACTATAATGTCTTAACATTTCGTGTAACTAATTTTCACTCTTAGCGACTAAGACTGTATCATCAGCATACCTGAGGTTATAGCTTTATTACTTACCAGTTAGAAGCAATTAAATTGAGTTATTGAATTATTGAGTTATAAGTGGGTTATCATCATTGCACTCCGAACATTTTAACAGTAACAATTTGGAGCTTTAGGGCAAGTTGATTGTGGTGGAATAGATCTCATACTGTTTACATAGGGCTACACCAAACAGTGAAATCTTACATAAAAAGATAACTATATTTATGTGTGTATGTCGTCACATGCGCACAACACCACTACATGCATTAATCATGACTTTTTGTACGTTCCCAGACACACACGCATTCACGTACTCATATGTAATCATGTCACTCCACAATTTTCGATCTCGACAGTTATTTATCATTTCTGTTGTTGACCTTCTGCTAAACCATTCCCTTAAGCTGTCTGGTTTCTTTTCTCTTTGCTTCCCTCTATCTCTTCGTCCCTCAATTTTTCCAGTTGTTACAATATATTACAACTGTTCTCTTCTCATTACATGGCCAAAAAATGATGATTGATTCTTACTAATAATGGAAATTAGCTCTCTTTTTGCTTTGGCCTCTTTCAGAACGTTTTCATTACTCTTCTATCTGTCTATGGTAGTTTCAACATTCTTATCTAAAACCACATTTGTACAGTAAAAAAAAAAAAAAAGTAAAGTACCCCGTCACGCCAAGTGGCGTATAGGGAATATGGTGTTAGTGAACATAAATTTTACAGACCTTCAGCACATGATTTTGTTGTGTAATGTCGGTATTACGCCCGTGCCGCTTTAATTTCCCAGAAAAAAATCCGGTACCCATTAAAGGCTGGGTGAACCCGGAAGCCGTAGGTTGGGATCGAACCCTACCTCTTGTCCTTTGTAGTCCAGTTCACTAACCACTGAGCCATCGCGACTCTTATAAAGCAAGTAACAAACTTAAAGTATCTGGAAGAAAATTCTCTGAAGTTGGTAAAATCGATGAAGAAATAGGAATACGATGCAACAAGACAAAGCCAATATTGGGATTGCTAACCCCTAAACTTAAACACAAAGCAACACCTATTACCACCAAGAAACATCGTATATATAATATATTCATTCCAACATTGTGATACAAATGCCAAACATGGTCACTTACGATTAAGCATTAAGAAAGCTTGTCACTACAGAGATGAGATGTCTGAGAAAAGCACTTGGAGTTACCAGAAAAAACCAAATCAGAAATGATATTATAAGAGAAAGTGTAGGTTCAGAATCAATCCTAAGTTACATACAGAAAACACAAATAAACTGGTTTACACATCTAGAAAGAATGCCGTGTGATTCCTTACCATACAACGTTTATTTTATACGAGAAGGGAGAAGAAAGAGCAAGATGCTTAGGAAGAGTAAGATGGACGGACAACATCAAAGAAATCCATTGAAATAATTTAACATGTTCCGGCTGAAATCTTTCAATTTAATAATCTCGTTAGTTTCTGACAATTCTGTTCACAACAGTTTGTCACTCATACTTTAGTTTCTTTGCTCATGTGTGTCTTTTCAGGAAGATAAATCACGCTAGCTTCTTCTACTATATCCCCAAATTGATTAGAGAAAACTGTCTTAAAGCTTAAAAACATATGTGGTTACAAAATGAATATCGCCTGAAACTCACAGATTTTCCCATCAATGATTTTCTTGCTACTAGCATTAACCCAACATCATGTGCCATATCGGTTGGCGTAGGCGATCGTGTATTTCCACCATCTTCTATCCACTGCACATCGTATCAGTTCTGTTGTTGACTGTTTTCAATGCCATGACCACAAGCTCCAGTATTTTCTCTCTTTCTCGTCCGCGATCTCTCTTTCCATGTATTTTACTAGCTGTAACCAAGTATTCCGACTTTCCTCTTCTCATGATGTGCCCGAAAAATGTTGCTTGTTTTATTCTGTCATCTTTTAGGAGCTCCTCTTTTTTGTTGGCCTCTTTGAGAATTTCCTCGTTGGTCTTTTTAGCTGTCCAGGGAACTTTCAATATTCTTCTGAGAAATCCCATCTCTGTGGCCTCTAATCGTCTTTTTATTTGTTTGTCTACTGTCCATGATTCGCTTCGATAGGTCAGAATTGGCTCTATATAGTGCCGATGAACTCTCTTTCTTACTTCTATTTAGATTGATTTTTTTTTGGACAGAATTTTACTCGGCTATATACGAAGGTATTTTGTCATTCCTTTTCTTCTTGACGGTGACTGTACTGGTCGGAGATCGCAGCCATTGACTCTGTACCTGAGATTCTATGCCTGCCATCACGGAGTAGGGACCTTAACCGGCACTACTTGTCGGAGATCGCAGCCATTGACTCTGTACCTGAGATTCTATGCCTGCCATCACGGAGTAGGGACCTTAACCGGCACTACTTGTCGGAGATCGTAGCCATTGACTCTGTACCTGAGATTCTATGCCTGCCATCACGGAGTAGGGACCTTAACCGGCACTACTTGTCGGCTACACCCACAATGCCATCCACCACCTGCTCCAATAGCTTCACGTAACCCTGATTTTTTTTTATTTTTTTTTTTGGGGTGGGGGGGGGGCTAAACAGGAGCACCACCTTGCCCAAGAGTGTCCGACGACTAGCGGGGGAAAGGGGACGTCTTACTCCTCCTTTGGTAGGGGTAATATTACCCCGTTAACCTAAAAGCACTAACTAAATAAATACAATTCAGAGAAAAATGTTTCTTAAGCTAACAACTTTAATTGTTGTGTCTGGTGTCAGAAATTGAAACCACTTCTATAAAATAACAAGTTTAAGACTCAGTGGAATGTTCTACATTAGGATTTCTTCATCCACAAACGCTGCAAAATTTCCAAGACCAGAACCAAAATGTTACTTTGAAATGAAAAGAAACAGCTGTTTGTTTATTTATTTGTTTTAAGCACATCACACTTGTCTGAGATGTAGTGTTACAAATTACAAATTTAAGCGACAATATTTTTTTTAAAAAGAAGAAAAATATGGTATGGTAACAGCTTTACGTAGAATTTAACAAAACAAAAGTCGACGTTTCGGCCAAGTAGGCCTTCAGCTGGAACAACAAACAACAACACAAAGATATATATATATATATAGATATATAGACAAATCTAACTGCATGGCGATAATATGCTAGATACTCAAGAAAGGAAATCAAAAAAGGTCACTTCCCTGTATTCCAGGGCGTGGTCAGCTTCTGAATGAACTAAAATAAGTAGATGGGATGACCAACTATATATCTCACTGACCAGGCGATCAGGTGAGAAGACGGAAGGGGTCTAAGAATATGGGGGGGGGGGGGGGGGGGGGATACAAGATATTTATAAACTGTGTATATCTAACTGTGTGGGCGCCCAGCGAAAAGATGTGTAAAAAAAGCATGTGTACATAACCACACATGCATACAAGCATAAATTCGTATATATTACCACAAAGCACACAAGAGAAACCCGAAGGTGTCCAAATGTGCCAATACACATGCAGACAAATATATATATATATATATATATATATATATATATATATATATATATATATATATATATATATATATATATATATATACATGTATAGGTTCGGTAACGGATGGGAATAAGAAATGTGTGGTATGTGTCTTATGTGTATGAGAGCGATATGTTCATGCCTTGGGGGGACAGCGAACCCAACTGGGCAATGAGATGATTCTCAAGGGTGATCCGGCTGCGATTGCTGGAGTGACACGAGGCAATGTCAGTGACTTGCATGTCAGGTTTACCACTATGGTCAGGAGAGTTAAAATGGGCAGACACATGGCGGCCAGTCTTTTGCTCATCACGAAGATGCTCACACAATTTGACACACAGGCGTCGTCCACTCTCGCCCACATACGTCATCTGGCAAATCTTACATATTATGGCGTAGATGATATTCCGTGACACGCAAGTGAACCCCTCCTTGATGTCGAATCGCTTATTAGGGAACAAGACCGAATCGGTGCAAAGCACGTAGTCAGAAGTTCTGCAAACTCGACGTCCACAAGGAACAATGCCAAGGTGTTTATGGTAGACGACGCTGTATCAAATGTCCAAACAAAAAAGTTGCAGTCCCCATCGTAGCAAACATAGCACACGTCAAATTACATAAGGCATAGTAGTAGCACTATATATATATATATATATATATATATATATATATATATATATATATATATATATATATATATATATATAACCATAACTATGCCACTTTCAGTTTACAACAAGCAACTGTGAAGTATCAAGAAACACGTTTTCAGAGCACAGCGTGCTAGAATCATTCATGTCTTCCAGTGTGCGTCCTCCACATTTGATCATCTTTATTTTTCACGGCACATCTTATTTCTATCAGTCTATAATTATTTCTCTTACCCATCTTTGTTTCTCTCATTCATTTTTCATTTATTTCATCAAATCATTATTTCTTTAATCCTTTCGTTGTTTCTTTCAATCATTCATTAGTTCTGTCATCCCATCTTTATTTCTTTCATCCATTTGTTATTTCTTTCATTCCATCTTAATTTCTTTCATCAATTTGTGATTTCTTCCATCCAATCTTCATTTTTTTTTTCATTCAAAATCATCTTTTTTCGCACAATCTTCCCACCTCATCTTCACTTCTTTCACCCTGTCTTGATTGCTCTCATCTCGTCTTCAACGAGTTTTAATTTCCCTTCCCCTTACAAATCCCATCAACACAAATTCTTGTATTTGTTTCGTTTTTCCTTCATCGACCATCCATCATCAAACTAACTTTATATCTTGAATTTCTATATCTAATTAATCCCTATATTTTCCCATCAAAGACATATAGCTTAGAATAGTTAAAAAAATTAATAAAGAGCTCCCGTCACGCCAAGAGACTTATTAGGGAAGATGGTGTTAGTGACCATGTTTTTCACAGACCTTCGGCACATGATTTTTTGGGGTAATTTGGTCGATATTACGCCTGTGTCGCTTTACTTTCTCAGAAAAAAAAATCCGGTGCCCATTTAAGGCTGGGTGAACCTAGAAGCCGTCGATCAGTATCGAACCCGACCTCTTGTCCAGTGTAGTCCAGTTCACTAACCACTGAGCTATCGCGGCTCCCCATAACTTAGAATGCTCAAATATAATTAAGTGGGAACTAATATATGCTGCGTTCGTCATCGAGTGTGCTCTCTAGAGGTTTCAAACTTCGACGATGTCTGGTGCCCCTCTTTTGGTCAAAACTGTGTCACAGATTCTGATCTTAAGTCAAGGCAATTGCCCCTATCCCCGCGCGCTAGCATAATTATTCACAAAATTAGGTCAACAATTATATTTTTTCCCCTTCTCCGGCTGTGAAGTAGGAGCAGCTGTCAAGAACAGCGAACTCATCAATACACGTGCAAGCTGGAGTTTTCGCGAACTCAAAAAACTCAGATTAAAACTGAGTTTAAATGTCTAGAAGACTTTTGTTTTTGTGAAGGCACGACAGAAAACATGAAAAGGAAATAGTAAACATGTTTTCGCTGAAAGTGGAGAAAAAAAAAGAACCAAGAAAGAACAAGTCTCATTTCGTGGAGTTTAGAGATAACCAATCATAGAAACTATATCTAATCGTGTGCCGTCTCCGCAGTGGTGGTTCACTGTCATGGGTCACCATTTACTCAGTTTCTTACCTTGATGGTTGGTACATGATGTCCCCATTTACTCAGTTTCTTACCTTGATGGTTGGTACTTAATGTCCCCATTTACTCACTCAATTTCTTACCTTGAAGGTATACACTGCACCCATTTACTCAGTTTCTTACCTTGATGGTTGGTACATGATGTCCCCATTTACTCAGTTTCTTACCTTGATGGTTGGTACTTAATGTCCCCATTTACTCACTCAATTTCTTACCTTGAAGGTATACACTGCACCCATTTACTCAGTTTCTTACCTTGATGGTTGGTACATGATGTCCCCATTTACTCAGTTTCTTACCTTGATGGTTGGTACTTAATGTCCCCATTTACTCACTCAGTTTCTTACCTTGAAGGTATACACTGCACCCATTTACTCAGTTTCTTACCTTGATGGTTGGTACATGATGTCCCCATTTACTCAGTTTCTTACCTTGATGGTTGGTACTTAATGTCCCCATTTACTCACTCAGTTTCTTACCTTGAAGGTATACACTGCACCCATTTACTCAGTTTCTTACCTTGATGGTTGGTACATGATGTCCCCATTTACTCAGTTTCTTACCTTGATGGTTGGTACTTGATGTCCCCATTTACTCAGTTTCTTACCTTGATGGTTGGTACTTGATGTCCCCATTTACTCAGTTTCTTACCTTGAAGGTATACACTGCACCCATTTACTCAGTTTCTTACCTTGATGGTTGGTACTTGATGTCCCCATTTACTCAGTTTCTTACCTTGATGGTTGGTACTTGATGTCCCCATTTACTCAGTTTCTTACCTTGAAGGTATACACTGCACCCATTTACTCAGTTTCTTACCTTCATGGTACTTCTTCCTCTACCTTTTAGCTCCTTGTGGAGCATAGGTCTTCAACTAACACTTTCCAAGTCGTTCTGTTTCTTGCCATTCTTTTAAGATCATTCCATGTCTTCCCCATCATCTTCATCTCTGCTTCTATCTGTCTTCTCCAACAATTCCTTGGTCTTCCTCTTTGTCTTTTCCCCTGGGGATTCCAAAAAGGGCCTGTTGTGTAATGCTCTCAGTTGGCTTACACAGTGTGTGTACTATTCAGCGTCATCGTCTTCGCTGTATCTCTTTATCCACTGGTATTTGACTGGTACATTTCCATAATTCTATGTTAGTGATTTTGTCCTGCCA
The DNA here is from genome assembly GCA_032433765.1 of Megaustenia siamemsis. Lineage (NCBI taxonomy): Eukaryota > Metazoa > Mollusca > Gastropoda > Stylommatophora > Ariophantidae > Megaustenia > Megaustenia siamemsis. Next base: position 35,459,490 of record JAVIAB010000088.1, on the reverse strand, counting down.
TTTTCCATCATTTTATTCTGCGTAAGCATCCGTTAATGAAAGTCTGTATCTTCATGATTGTCAATTTTGTTGTTTTCCATGTTTCACAGCCATATAATAGGATCGCCTTAGCATTTGAGTTGAAAATTTTTATTTTTGTTTTTAACCTAATTTCTTTGGACTTCCACATGTTTCCCAGTGCAACGAAAGCTCCTCTTGCTTTTGATATCCTTATTTTGGTATCATTTTCTGTACCTCCCTCTTTATTTATATTACTGCCTAGATATATGTAATATTGCACATCTAGTAGATGTATTTCTCCTAATTGTATTTGATTATTGCCAACCGCATTAATTCTCTTAATGTTGGTCTTATATCTATTAATCTTCAGTCCTAGCTGTTGTGATCTCTCATCAAGTATGCTCATTTTATCCTGCATCTGTTGATGGCTTTGTGATAGGAGAGCTATGTCATCAGCAAATTCTAAATCATTAAGTTGCTTAAGTGACCACTGGATTCCATTTTTCTTCTTTTGTGTTATTTTCATAATCCAATCTATGGCCCATAGAAAGAGAAATTGAAACAGAAGGCATCCTTGCCTTACTCCTGTTCTTATTTCAAATGCTTCTGTAAGCTGCCTTTCGTGGTACTTGCTGTCCCATTTACTCAGGTTCTTACCTTGATGGTACTTGCTGTCCCCATTTACTCAATTTCTTACCTTGATGGTACATCCTGTCGAATGTCCTCCTATTCATCCCTTGATTTTGTCATTTTGTCTCCACTTCATTTTTTCGCCTTCAAAATGACGATCAGAAGGGAAATGTGTTTCTGTGTGTCTTTGTGTGAGTGTCTCTGTTATGTCTATGTGTGTGTGTCTGTGTGTGTGCGTCTCTTTATGTCTCTGTGTGTGCGTCTCTGTATGTCTCTGTGTGTGCGTCTCTGTATGTCTCTGTGTGTGCGTCTCTGTTTGTGCGTCTCTGTGTGTCTCTGTGTATTTCTATGTGTCTCTGTGTGCGTCTCTGTGTGTTTCTGTATGTGCGGCTCTGTGTGTTTCTATGTGTCTCTGTGTGTGCGTCTCAGTGTGTTTCTGTGTGTCTCTGTGTGTGCATCTCTGTGTGTTTCTGTGTGCCTCTGTGCGTTTCTGTGTGTCTCTGTGTATGTATGCGCCTCTGTGTGTTTCTGTGTATGCGTCTCCATGTGTTTGTGCGCGTCTCTGTGTGCCTCTGTTTGTGTGTCTCTGTGTGTGCGTCTCTGTACGTCTCTGTGTGTCTATGTGTGTCTCTATGAGTCTGTGTGTGCCTCTGTGTTGTCTCTGTGAATCAAATTATTATTTCTTTTTTTTTTACAAAGTGGATTAAATTGTTTTTTTCTTTCCTTTAAGCTTTTTCAACACATCTTTACTGCATCTGGTGTGTTTTTTTCTCTGCCTACTCAATTCTTCTAATTTTTCTATCTATTCATATATTAATGACGCCAATTTTCTCCCAATTTTTTTTACAGAAATTACACAAAAAACAGTAAAGAACAAGAACATTTTTAGCATACTATCAATTTTTTTGTTTCCTTTTGCCTCTTGGGCCGAACACAGCACACGGAGCGAAAGTCATAGCGATTAACGATTTTCTGCTATTGTTCGGTGTTTCTCTTAGCTGTTTCTTAGTCATGTAGGTGATATTTCCCTAGTAGTTGCTCTGTGTAGCGATTCTCTTGATCTTCCTTATTTGCTTTTACCGGATTGTCTGATATTACAGAAGCAAAATAAAATAAAGGAATCACTGGATATGAAACTAATGAAGAGCAACTGGTATGTGAGTCCTGAAATGGCATTCCAAACATTTATTTTTCTCTTCCTCTTCACCAGCAGCGCTAGACATCACTAATTCGCAAAGTTACTATGTTACTGTTACTAAGTCACTAGGTCACTAAGTTACTAAGTCATTAAGATACTGAGTTACTAAGTCACTAAGTTACTATGTTACTGTTACTAAGTAACTTAGTCACTAAGTTACTAAGTCACTAGGTCACTAAGTTACTAAGTCATTAAGATACTGAGTTACTAAGTCACTAGGTCACTAAGTTACTAAGTCACTAGGTCACTAAGTTACTAAGTCATTAAGATACTGAGTTACTAAGTCACTAGGTCACTAAGTTACTAAGTCACTAGGTCACTAAGTTACTAAGTCATTAAGATACTGAGTTACTAAGTCACTAGGTCACTAAGTTACTAAGTCACTAGGTCACTAAGTTACTAAGTCATTAAGATACTGAGTTACTAAGTCACTAAGTTACTATGTTACTATGTTACTGTTACTAAGTAACTTAGTCACTAAGTTGCTATGTCACTAGATCACTACGTTACTAAGTCACTAAGTCATTAAGATACTGAGTTACTAAGTCATTAAAATAACTAAGTTACTAAGTCACAAGTTTCTAAGTCACTAAGCCAGTAAGTCATTAAGATACTAAGTCACCAAGTTACTAAGTCACTAAGTCATAAAAATAACTAAGTCACTATGTCACTAAGTTAATAAGTCACTAAGATACTAAGTCACTAAGTTACTAAGTCACTAAGTCATAAAAATAACTAAGTCACTATGTCACTAAATTACTAAGTCATTAAGTCACTAAGATACTAAGTCACTAAGATACTAAGTCACAAAGTTACTAAGTCACTACGTTACAGTAAATACAATTTTTATATTACCATATGGTAATTATACATGTCATTTCTTTTTTGTTTGTGTTTTATTTTTTTTATGGCTTTTATTTGTTATCTTTACCTGCATAAATTAAATGTATTTGTTGTATACGACCAACATGATGCATATTGTCGGGGTCTGGGAACGGTTTAATTTTCTTTCTATTATTTCTAATGGGAGAAGTTGATTCCAAACTGACTGTGTCATGTTATATAGCCCTCTGGAGTCTTTGCAGATGGTTCGTAGCAATCAGTCATGATTCGTCAGTAGCTTAGTAATATATTAGTGTCTTATGCTGGATACAGCAACTTTCAAAAAAATTGAGGGAGATACTATGCAATCGATTTTTGACAATGGAAACAAGAAAGAGTTCTTAAATTTTATGTAGAAGCAGTCTTAATATATAGATGTCCATTATGGACAATAGGACAACAGACAAGAAAATCACTAGATGCTGTAGAAATTGTGTTTTACAGAAGAATGTTGAGAATACGGTGGACAGCTAAGAAGCGTGATCAAAACCTTCTGAAAGAGGCCAAAGCAAAGAGAGAGCTAATTTCCAATAATAGGAAGAAACAGATATTTTTTTGGCCACGTAATGAAAATGGAACAATTGCAATATATTGTGGCAACTGGGAAAATTGAGGGACAAAAAGATAGAGAGAAGCAAAGAGAAAAGCTACCAGGCAGTTTAAGAGAATGGGTTGGTTAGAAGGTAAACAACAGAAATGATAAATAACCGTCGAGATTGAGAATTGTGGATAGACTTGATCACCTACGCCAGCAGGCATGGTACTTGATGATGATGGATGCTGTTTTAATGAGCACCTTCTCTGGCCATCGAATCTGCAAATCAAGTATTGCATGGACAGACCTGACCGCAGAACGAACAATAGAAATTTGTTGTATATATATCATCATCATCATCAAGTACCGGGCCTGCAGGCGTAGGTGATCATGTCTCTCCACAACTTTCGATCTCGGCAGCTATTTATCATTTCTGTTGTTGATCTTCTGCCAAGCCATTCTCTTAAGCTGTCTGTTATTTTTTCTCTTTCCTTCCCTCTATCTCTTCGTCCCTCAATGTTTCCATTTGTTACAATATATTCCAGTTGTTCTCTTCTCATTACATGGCCAAAAAATGATGATTGTTTCTTCCTAATATTGGAAATTAGCTCTCTTTTTGCTTTGACCTCTTTCAGAACATCTTCATTACTCTTTTTAGCTGTCCGTGGTACTCTCAACATTCTTCTGTAAAATCACATTTCTACAGACTCCAGTGATTTTCATAGTATCTTCCTTATTTTTAGAAAGCTACTTTTGACTGAGCCATTCTGCATCTCATCTCTTTTGTACATCTTCCGTCTGAGATTAACAAAGTTCCCAAATATTTAAATTCATTTACCTGTTTTAATATTGTTCCACTTGTCTTTATTTTGCACTGAGGTGATATCTTTTTCTTTGTTGTTACCATTACCTCTGTCCTTTTGCTATTAAGGCTGAGTCCTTTATTTTTGCTTTCTTTCACTATAATGTCCAACATTTCTTGTAACTCATTTTCACTCTTAGCGATCAAGACTGTATCATCAGCATACCTTAGATTATTTATATTATGACCTCCAATTGTTTTTCCAGGCATACCTCTTATGGATCTTAAAATAATCTCACTATAAATATTAAACAAATCTGGTGACAGCACACAACTTTGTCTAACACCCTGTTTTAATTGTTGAAACATTCCCAGTTGGTTTCCAGTTCTTATGGCCGCTGTTTGTTGCCTGTACATGTTCTTTATTATTCTTAGATCTTTGCTGTCTACATTTATGCTTTCTAAAATTTTGATTATTTCTTGGTGCTTAACTTTGTCAAATGCCTTGGTGTAATCTATGAAACATAAGTTGTGTATGTGTATATATATATATATATATATATATATATATATATATATATATCGACAGCTATAGTCCGTTCAGAAATTCATAATCACACCTGAATTAGTATTGCGTGATAACTGCTTGTTATTTTGGTCTCAAAATTTGCATGCGATCTTAGAATATTGATGACGTTATAGAAATATTTTTTTGCTCTGAGAAATTTGATCTAGTTTAAAAGTTTTCTTCTTTAGGCTATATTAAATTCACCCTGTTCGAATTTGACACCATTTTTGGATATATACATTAATTTGGTGCGGTCGTTGACGTAAAATAGTTAGGCTATTGCAGAAACACTAACTTCAGGAAAATCCCGTGCACAAAACTGAATTGTTATTGAACGGCATGACGCACCATAGCCTGGGCATTAATTACCGAAGGGAAGGCGTATCTTTATTAATTTTGTGAAGACTCAATAGACAATTTGTTGACTTTAAATACCAACATTTATATATAAATTACAATGAGTTTGAAATACAAATTTATAACTATGCAAAAGGTTACTTTTTTACTATATCAGCAATTGTAACCAATTGAATTCATGTTTACAAACACACATAACGAACAACACCCACAATTAAGCACTACGTAGATACGCCTCTGACAAGAATTGCAGTGAACTGGACAATTGAACACGATTACTGTAAACTCTAAAATTTGAATCAACTTAGTGATATCGTCATAAAAGATCAAAGGAATTCGCTGATGTGCAAAATCGGTTGTGTTTGTGGAATAAAAAATACCTAAATCTTTGCGTCATCAATATTCTAAGATTGCATGCAAAATTTGAAACCAAAATAACAAGCGGTTATCACGCAAAGCGAATTCAGGCGAGATTATGAATTTCTGAACGGACTATACCTATGAACTCCCATACATGTATGTTATTCCTGTTCCGACACAAATGATACACTCGGAAACACGGCAATTTTAGCAAGGGTAACAACAATTCACAAAAAGTAACAGATAGTCAGATCCAGAAATGAGCAGGTGCTCTTCGTTACTGAGCCTTGATAGCAGATGAAAGTGTGTTAAAACTGTTTTCTTTCACGCAAAGAAAATATTACAGAAATAGGATTTCTCAGAAGAATGTTGAAAGTTCCCTGGACAGCTAAAAAGATCAATGAGGAAGTTCTCAAAGAGGCCAACACAAACAGGGAGCTCTTAAAAAACATCAGAAAGAAGCAATCAACATTTTTTAGGCACATCATGAGAAGAGGAAAGTTGGAATACTTGGTTACAACTGGCAAAATAGAAGGAAAGAGAGATCGCGGACGACAAAGAGAGAAAATACTGGATAGCTTTGTATCATGGCATGGAAAACAGTCAACAACAGAACTGATACGATGCACTGTAGATAGGAGATTGTGGAGGGACATGATCGCCTACGCCAATCGGTATGGCACATGATGATGAAAGATATATATATATATATATATATATATATATATATATATATATATATATATATATATATATATATATAACGAAACGGGATCAAAAACCAGCCCAGTCAGTTATTGATGGTGGCTGACCCATTTTCTTTACCCACGTGATATATATATATATGTGAATAAAGTTACTTATGCAGGTTACGTGTTGACAATGATCATCTGTGAACTTGCCTCTAGATTCAAGGTCATGTGACCAGGGATTGACGCTGTCAGACAACTTGAGCCTCAACGATCCTCAAAGCTCGGTAAGTGGATGCTTAATTGCCAGCTACAAATAAGCTGGATATGTTTGGATTCCTCGAAGGAAGGAAGGAAAAAACAAACAGAATGAAAGAAAGAAAGAAAGAAAGAAAGAAAGAAAGAAAGAAAGAAAGAAAGAAAGAAAGAAAGAAAGAAAGAGAAGAAAGGAGGGAGGGAAGAAAGAAGGGAACAAGGAAATAAAGAGAGAGGGAGAATGAAAGAAAGAGAGAAAGGAAGAAAAAGGAAGGAAGGAAGGTAGCGAAAGAAAGAAATAGACACAAAAAAACGAAGGAAAAAAGAAGGAAGCGCAAAAGGAGTAATGAAGGAAGGAAGTGAGTGAGAGAATCAGATTGGGGGGAGGGGGGGGTAAAAAGGAAAGAACTAAATAAAGAAAGAAAAAAAAGAAAAAAGAATGAAAGATAGAGAGAGGGAGGGAGGGAGGGAGGAAAAGGGGGAAGGAAGGAAGGAAGGAAGAGAATGCCATCACACCGCAAGTGTAGTCTTTTGCTAACGTGATGTTACCATATTTTATCAACCATTGGCAATTTTTTTTTTTTTTGTGGTGAGATGTGCGTGGCCGTGCGGCTAAAATATTGTTCCGTTGACTGAAAAGCCAACGTAAGTAGTATAGCAGGAAGAATTTGCCCCGTATTTAGGCGTAAATTAACAAAGATATATAGCAGGCGCATTTCGCGCGAAATGTACACGAGAGACAAGGGGAGTTAACCATGACTGCTCGTGTCGGGATGTTGACCTCTAGTCCCGGTGACCCCGGAAGTGACCTGTTTATGTCTGCTTTGTTCTGACTTTGGCGTTCTTCATGTACTTGATCGTTAGTGATAGGTTAGTAGATTATACATCAATGAAAAACATTAAATTTAAAACAGAAAACAAAAGATATATTTTTATTCTTTTAGTATCTCAATAGGTGTATAACATACAGTGGATATTATATATCATTACAAAAATATTTAGTACACGAAGTAAATATATAGTACACGGATAACATTTATTTATAGCTATGTAGTTGGGTGTCTGCTTAGCGTTGTGTCATAAATGAATCATAAGGGGTGAAACTGTTAGAGATTGCTGGGTAGTCTAAACTGGTAGTGTAAAGAGTTAAATATCTAAAGGCGTAGTCGAGACGTTATCATCAGCTACCTTTCTTTTTATATAGAAATAGGAAAGAGCGTTCTCTCCATTTATCCCTATCATCGCGCCTTCCTTCTCTCTCTCTCTCTCTCTCTCTCTCTCTCTCTTTCTCCCCTATCCTCTTTTAGACTTCTAACCTATCAGTCCACCCTCCACCTCTCCCTTTAGCTCCCCCGCCCTCCCTCATATTTTTAGCGTCCCTCCTATTGTAACACTTAATTATTCTCACCATTTATACCTAGCATCTCGCCTTCTTTCTCATAGGCTTCTCTCTCTCTCTCTCTCTCTCTCTCTCTCGCTCTCTCTCTCTTCTAACCCCTACTAGACTTCTCTCCTACCATTCAACCTTTCTTCCTCTCTCTCTCTCTCTCTCTCTCTCTTTACCTCGCCTAGCGTTCCGCCTTCATTCGTATTTTTACCTTACCGCCAGTGTAACACATTAATAACATTGAATATCAATTACAAAAAGACTTGAAATATCTACTTTTTAAAGAACCAATAAGATAAACATATGAAAAACGAAGGAATAATACACTCGACAAGGCTTAACATATGTACTTTATACACATCACCATTAATACAACTGAAATTCCTTTAATGATAACCTATCACATCGTTATGAGCTAAGAGAAAAACAGAAAAAAAAAATTCAAATTACACCGTAAAATATTCCACTACAACACAGACCACTAGACTGACCAGTACTATGAAAATAAACGTCCGTGAATCAAGCATGCTTATAACACGAAGTCTCACATCCGACTAGTTTAAATATAATCTGGTAAATAAAAGTTAGGAGGCAAGGGCAGAAACCTAGGAGGCAAGGTCAGAAACCTAGGAGGCAAGGGCAGAAACCAAAGAGGTAAGGGCAGAAACCTAGAAGGCAGGGGCGGAAACCTAAGACGCAAGGGTAGAAACCTAAGAGGCAAGGTCAGAAACCCAGGAGGCAAGGTCAGAAACCTAGGAGGCAAGGGCAGAAACCTAGGAGGCAAGGACAGAAAACTAGGAAGCAAAGGTTGAAAACAAGGAGGGAAGATCAGAAATCTAGGAAGCTGTGTTAGAAAACAAGGAGGGAAGGTCAGAAAGGACATGGTCACCTATCGGAACTTTTGTCCCTCATATGCTATTTCAAAAGTTGTCTTTGTCAATTCAAAAGCTGTCTTTGTCAATTCAAAAGTTGTCCTCTGTACGGCAGAAAACAAGGCGGGAAGGTCAGAAATCTAGGAAGCTGTGTTAGAAAACAAGGAGGGAAGGTCAGAAACCAAAGAGAGGAAGGTCAGAAACCTAGGAGGCAAGGTCAGAAACCTACAAGGCAAGGTCAGAAACCTAGGAGGCAAGGGCAGAAACCAAAGAGGCAAGGGCAGAAACCTAGGAGGCAAGGGCAGAAACCTAGGAGGCAAGGGCAGAAACCTAGGAGGTAAGGGCAGAAACCTAAGAGGCGAAGACAGAAACCAAAGAGGGAAGGTCAGAAACCTATGAGGGAAGGTCAGAAACCTAGGAGGCAAGGTCAGAAACCTAGGAGGCAAGGGCAGAAACCAAAGAGGCAAGGGCAGAAACCTAAGAGGCAAGGACAGAAAACTAGGAAGCAAAGGCTGTTGGTCAAATTGAAAATATTTTACCCACAGAACACAAAAATGTAGGCTCATACTCAAAAAATCGACCTCAACACCATAAAAAGGTACTCACATAGTCATACTAGTTAGACACATCGAACAGATAGTTACATCCAAAGTCCCAAAAAGAGTGGCCAAATCACTAACATTTTACCTCCAGAACACAAAAAAAAAATTTTAACTTATAAGCGAAAAAGTCGACCTCAAAATCCTAAAAAGCTACTCACATAGTCATAATAGTTAGACACATCGAACAGATAGTTACAGCCAAAGCCCCCAAAAAAGTTTGGTCAAATCGAAAATATTTTACCCACAGAACACAAAAATGTAGGCTCATACTCAAAAAATCGACCTCAACACCATAAAAAAGGTACTCACATAGTCATACTAGTTAGACACATCGAACAGATAGTTACATCCAAAGTCCCAAAAAGAGTGGCCAAATCACTAACATTTTACCTCCAGAACACAAAAAAAAAATTTTAACTCATAAGCGAAAAAGTCGACCTCAAAATCCTAAAAAGCTACTCACATAGTCATAATAGTTAGACACATCGAACAGATAGTTACAGCCAAAGCCCCCAAAAAAGTTTGGTCAAATCGAAAATATTTAGGTTTCTGCCCTTACCTCTTTGGTTTCTGCCCTTGCCTCCTAGGTTTCTGACCTTGCCTCCTAGGTTTCTGCCCTTGCCTCCTAACTTTTATTTACCAGATTATATTTAAACTAGTCGGATGTGAGACTTCGTGTTATAAGCATGCTTGATTCACGGACGTTTATTTTCATAGTACTGGTCAGTCTAGCGGTCTGTGTTGTAGTGGAATATTTTACGGTGTAATTTGAATTTTTTTTTTTCTGTTTTTCTCTTAGCTCATAACGATGTGATAGGTTATCATTAAAGGAATTTCAGTTGTATTAATGGTGATGTGTATAAAGTACATATGTTAAGCCTTGTCGAGTGTATTATTCCTTCGTTTTTCATATGTTTATCTTATTGGTGGCGTAACCCTCAAAAATCCTAAAAGTGCACGTACTTGCACCGAAACTGCACCAAAACCGCACGAGAAGTATGTTGGGTATGTTCACAGCCACAACTACTACTAGCTTTTTGTTGTTTTTTTGTTGGAATTTGATATGTAGGGGTGTCAAAAATTATGTGGGAGGTATGCCTTGAGGTTATATTTCAATTTTTTATCGCTTTCAGGGGCGTAACCCTCAAAAATTTTAAGGGGGGTAACAATTTCAAAAGTGATTTTTAAGTTAATTTTTGGTGTGGGGATGTCTAAAATAAAGTTTTAGGTAAGCCTACGTGCTAAATTTTCGATTTTTATCGATTTCAGGGGCGTAACCCTCAAAAATTTTAAGGGGGGTAACAATTTCAAAAGTGATTTTTAAGTTAATTTTTGGTGTGGGGATGTCTAAAATAAAGTTTTAGGTAAGCCTACGTGCTAAATTTACGATTTTTATCGATTCCATGGGCGTAACCCTCAAAAATGGTAAGGGGGTAACAATTTCAAAAGTGCTTTTTAAGTTAATTTTTGGTGTGGGGATGTCTAAAATAAAGTTTGGGGTATGCCTAGAGTGAAAATTTACGATTTTTACCGATTTTAGGGACGTAACCCTCAAAAACGGTAAGGGGGGTAACAAATTCAAAAGTGATTTTTAAGTAAATTTTTTGGTATGGGGATGTCTAAAATAAAGTTTTAAGTAAGCTTACGTGCTAAATTTACGATTTTTATCGATTTCAGGGGCGTAACCCTCAAAAATGCTAAGGGGGTAAAATCCTAAAAGTGGTTTTTTATGTAAATTTTTGCAATGGGGATGTCTAAAATAAAGTTTGGGGGTATGCCTAGCGTGAAAATTTACGATTTTTACCGATTTTATGGGCGTAACCCTCAAAAATGCTAAGGGGTAAAATCCTAAATGTGGTTTTTTATGTAAATTTTTGCAATGGGGATGTCTAAAATAACGTTTTTAGGACCTTGAATATAACTTTCTACTCGTTGTGTCTAACTATTATGACTATGTGAGTAGCTTTTTCTGGATTTTTAGGTCGACTTTTTTAGTATGAGCCTAAATTTTTGTGTTCTGGAGGTAAAATGTTAGTGATATGGCCACTCTTTTTTGGGACTTTGGCTGTAACTATCTGTTCGATGTGTCTAACTAGTATGACTATGTGAGTAGATTTTTATGGTTTTTAGGTCGATTTTTTTTTTTTAGTATGAGCAAAATGTTTGTGTTTTGGAGGTAAAATGTTAGTGATTTGGGACTTTGGATGTAACTATCTGTTCGATGTGTCTAACTAGTATGACTATGTGAGTACCTTTTTATGGTTTTGAGGTCGCTTTTTTTTTGAGTATGAACCTACATTTTTGTGTTCTGTGGGTAAAATATTTTCGATTTGACCAAACTTTTTTGGGACTTTGGCTGTAACTATCTGTTCGATGTGTCTAACTAGTATGACTATGTGAGTAGATTTTTATGGTTTTGAGGTCGCTTTTTTGAGTATGAGCCTACATTTTTGTGTTCTGGAGGTAAAATGTTAGTGATTTGGCCACTCTTTTTGGGACTTTGGATGTAACTATCTGTTCGTTGTGTCTAACTAGTATGACTATGTGAGTACCTTTTTATGGTGTTGAGGTCGATTTTTTGAGTATGAGACTACATTTTTGTGTTCTGTGGGTAAAATATTTTCAATTTGACCAACAGCCTTTGCTTCCTAGTTTTCTGTCCTTGCCTCTTAGGTTTCTGCCCTTGCCTCTTTGGTTTCTGCCTTGCCTCCTAGGTTTCTGACCTTGCCTCCTAGGTTTCTGACCTTCCCTCATAGGTTTCTGACCTTCCCTCTTTGGTTTCTGTCTTTGCCTCTTAGGTTTCTGCCCTTACCTCCTAGGTTTCTGCCCTTGCCTCCTAGGTTTCTGCCCTTGCCTCCTAGGTTTCTGCCCTTGCCTCTTTGGTTTCTGCCCTTGCCTCCTAGGTTTCTGACCTTGCCTTGTAGGTTTCTGACCTTGTCTCCTAGGTTTCTGACCTTCCTCTCTTTGGTTTCTGACCTTCCCTCCTTGTTTTCTAACACAGCTTCCTAGATTTCTGACCTTCTCGCCTTGTTTTCTGCCGTACAGAGGACAACTTTTGAATTGACAAAGACAGCTTTTGAATTGACAAAGACAACTTTTGAAATAGCATATGAGGGACAAAAGTTCCGATAGGTGACCATGTCCTTTCTGACCTTCCCTCCTTGTTTTCTAAACACAGCTTCCTAGATTTCTGATCTTCCCTCCTTGTTTTCAACCTTTGCTTCCTAGTTTTCTGTCCTTGCCTCCTAGGTTTCTGCCCTTGCCTCCTAGGTTTCTGACCTCTACTCCTGGGTTTCTGACCTTGCCTCTTAGGTTTCTACCCTTGCGTCTTAGGTTTCCGCCCCTGCCTTCTAGGTTTCTGCCCTTACCTCTTTGGTTTCTGCCCTTGCCTCCTAGGTTTCTGACCTTGCCTCCTAGGTTTCTGCCCTTGCCTCCTAACTTTTATTTACCAGATTATATTTAAACTAGTCGGATGTGAGACTTCGTGTTATAAGCGTGCTTGATTCACAGACGTTTATTTTCATAGTACTGGTCAGTCTAGCGGTCTGTGTTGTAGTGGAATATTTTACGGTGTAAGTTGAATTTTTTTTTTCTGTTTTTCTCTTAGCTCATAACGATGTGATAGGTTATCATTAAAGGAATTTCAGTTGTATTAATGGTGATTTGTATAGAGTACGTATGTTAAGCCTTGTCGAATGTATTATTCCTTCGTTTTTCATATGTTTATCTTATTGGTTCTTTAAAAAGTAGATATTTCAAGTCTTTTTGTAATTGATATTCAATGTTATTAATGTGTTACACTGGCGGTAAGGTAAAAATACGAATGAAGGCGGAACGCTAGGCGAGGTAAGAGAGAGAGAGAGAGAGAGAGAGAGAGAGAGAGAGAGAGAGAGAGAGAGAGAGAGAGAGAGAGAGAAAGGTGGAATGGTAGGAGAGAAGTCTAGTAGGGGTTAGAAGAGAGAGAGAGCGAGAGAGAGAGAGAGAGAGAGAAGCCTATGAGAAAGAAGGCGAGATGCTAGGTATAAATGGTGAGAATAATTAAGTGTTACAATAGGAGGGACGCTAAAAATATGAGGGAGGGCGGGGGAGCTAAAGGGAGAGGTGGAGGGTGGACTGATAGGTTAGAAGTCTAAAAGAGGATAGGGGAGAAAGAGAGAGAGAGAGAGAGAGAGAAAAGGAAGGCGCGATGATAGGGATAAATGGAGAGAACGCTCTTTCCTATTTCTATATAAAAAGAAAGGTAGCTGATGATAACGTCTCGACTACGCCTTTAGATATTTAACTCTTTACACTACCAGTTTAGACTACCCAGCAATCTCTAACAGTTTCACCCCTTATGATTCATTTATGACACAACGCTAAGCAGACACCCAACTACATAGCTATAAATAAATGTTATCCGTGTACTATATATTTACTTCGTGTACTAAATATTTTTGTAATGATATATAATATCCACTGTATGTTATACACCTATTGAGATACTAAAAGAATAAAAATATATCTTTTGTTTTCTGTTTTAAATTTAATGTTTTTCATTGATGTATAATCTACTAACCTATCACTAACGATCAAGTACATGAAGAACGCCAAAGTCAGAACAAAGCAGACATAAACAGGTCACTTCCGGGGTCACCGGGACTAGAGGTCAACATCCCGACACGAGCAGTCATGGTTAACTCCCCTTGTCTCTCGTGTACATTTCGCGCGAAATGCGCCTGCTATATATCTTTGTTATTTACGCCTAAATACGGGGCAAAAACTTCCTGCTATACTACTAACGTACGGTGTTCGAAACCCGCGGTAGACAGAATGGATTTTGTTCTATCGGGGGAGCGAGCGAGGGTGAAATAAAAATCCTGAGTCTATCACGTCGTGGAGACTGCTTTGACCAGGCGGCCTTGTCTCTCTGGTTCTATCGTGTGCCCCCCGGCATACACAGTCTATACTATATGTCGTAAAGATAGCTTCTTTTTTTTTTTAAATAAAAACATATATATCGTTAATTGTTTTTATCTTTTTATGGTTAAGCATGTTGCTAAAGCTGTCTTTCTCTCCTAGAAACGAATACAAACTGCCGATACACATTTAACGCTTGGCGAACCAATTTTAATAAACCGTCATCAAGTATTAAACATCTCATGTCATCATAAGACCAGTTCACTAACCACAATTCTACTTCAACGTAAAAAGACTATATATATATATATATATATATATATATATATATATATATATATATATATATAAATATATATATATATATATATAAATATATATATATATGTGTGTGTGTGTGTGTGTGTGTGTATAAATTATTGAAATTGGATTCGAACCCTGTACAATTTTAAAGGTGACGTGAGTGCCCCACTTTCATCGACCAACCTCACTTTATGTAAGATCATGAAACATTTCGACCTTGACCCACACGCGTGATATATCCGCTAACTAGATCTTGCTTTCATTCTTGTCCTTGACCTAGTGAGGAATTTGCAACTGGGCATGGAATGTGTGATATCTGAAGCGTACCAGATAATGTTCAGAGTCTCTGTAAGGTCAAACTGTGGTATAAAAGGCACTGTTGTGACGAAGGTATTTTAAAAATGATAATCGTGTTTCGGGAGGGTGGGACGCGCTCGAGGTTGGGAAAACCGAATATGAAGAGATAAAGAGAGAGAGAACGAGATGGAAAATATCAGAGGGATTGGGAGATGGGAAGGATAAAATTATAGGAAAGGAAATGGTAGAAGGGATGGGAAGATGAGATGTTAGGAAAGTGAAATGGTAGAAGGGGAAGATATTATGATAGGAAAGGAAATGGTAAAAGAGAAGAGAGGAAAGGAAGATGAGATGATAGGAAAGGAAATGGTAGAAGAGGGGAAGATGAGATGATAGGAAAGGAAATTGTAGAAGAGAAGAGAGGAGGGGAAGATGAGATGATAGGAAAGGAAATTGTAGAAGAGAAGAGAGGAGGGGAAGATGAGATGATAGGAAAGGAAATGGTAAAAGAGAAGAGGGGTGGGGAAGATGAGATGATAGGAAAGGAAATGGTAGAAGAGAAGAGGGAAGATAAGAAGATACAATGGTAGGAAAGGAGAGAAGAGAAGAGGAGAGGTGAGAAGAGAAGAACATCAGTTTTGGGCATTTCCGGGCTAATAAAAACCTGAAAGACTTACTCTGTGGTTGAACGAAACGCTCAAAAAGTAGACAAAGCATGAAAAACAACAAAAAAGAGAAGATAAATATAAAGAAAAAATACAAGAGGTGGGCTAGAGAGATTTATAGAAATGATATTTAAAATTTAGAAAGAAGGAATCTTTGAAGGATATGAAAAAGTGAGAATAAATACAGACAAACAGCCATGCTGAGAGACAGATAATAGAAAACGGAGAGACATTCAGAGAGACACATAAACAAAGAGTCATAGAGACACAAATGGAAAGACAGAAAGAGGATTATATAGTGTTAGTTTGTTGGCTGGTTAGTTAGTTAGTTCGTTAGATCGAGCTAGCTAGCTAGCTAGTTAGTTAGTTAGTTAGTTAGTTTAGTTTAGTTTAGTTTAGTTACTTAGTTACTTAATTTAGCTAGTTTAGTTAGTTTAGTTAGTTAGTTAGTTTAGTTAGTTCAGTTAGTTAGTTAGTTAGTTAATTAGTTTAGTTTAGTTTAGTTTAGCTTAGTTTAGTTTAGTTTAGTTTAGTTTAGTTTTTTAGTTTAGTTTTTTAGTTTAGTTTAGTTGTTTAGTTTAGTTTAGTTTAGTTTAGTTTAGTTTAGTTTAGTTTAGTTTTAGTTTTAGTTTTAGTTAAGTTAAGTTAAGTTAAGTTAAGTTAAGTTAAGTTAAGTTAAGTTAAGTTTCGTTTCGTTTAGTTTAGCTAGTTACTTAGTTACTTAATTTAGTTAGTTTAGTTAGTTTAGTTAGTTAGGTTGTTAGTTAGTTAGTTTTGTTAGTTTAGTTTAGTTAGTTTAGTTAGTTTAGTTTGGTTAGTTTAGTTAATTTAGTTAGTTTAGTTAGTTTAGTTTAGTTAGTTAGGTAACTAGTGTAGTTAATTTAGTTTAGTTTAGTTAGTTTAGTTTTGTTTAGTTTGTTTAGTTTAGTTTAGTTTAGTTAGTTTAGTTTAGTTAGTATAGTTTAGTTTAGTTTAAGTAGATTAGTTTAGTTTAGTTTAGTTTAGTTAGTTTAGTTTAGTTAGTTTAGTTTAGTTAGTTAGGTAATTAGTGTAGTTAGTTTAGTTTAGTTTAGTTTAGTTTAGTTAAGCTAGTTTAGTTTAGTTTAGTTAGTTTAGTTTAGTTAGTTAGGTAATTAGTGTAGTAGTTTAGTTTAGTTTAGTTTAGTTAGTTTAGTTTAGTTTAGTTTAGTTTAGTTTAGTTTAGTTTAGTTTAGTTTAGTTTAGTTTAGTTTAGTTTAGTTTAGTTTAGTTTAGTTTAGTTAGTAGTTAGTTTAGTTTAGTTTAGTTTAGTTTAGTTAGTTTAGTTTAGTTTAGTTTAGTTTAGTTTAGTTTAGTTTAGTTTAGTTTAGTTTAGTAAGTTTAGTTAATTTAGTTAGTTTAGTTAGTTTAGTTTAGTTAGTTAGGTAATTAGTGTAGTTAGTTTAGTTTAGTTTAGTTAGTTTAGTTTAGTTAGTTTAGTTTAGTTTAGTTTAGTTTAGTTTAGTTTAGTTTAGTTTAGTTAGTTTAGTTTAGTTAGTTTAGTTTAGTTTAGTTTAGTTAGTTTAGTTTAGTTTAGTTTAGTTAGTTTAGTTAGTTTAGTTTAGTTAGTGAGGTAATTAGTGTAGTTAGTTTAGTTTAGTTTAGTTAGTTTAGTTTAATTAGTTTAGTTTAGTTTAGTTTAGTTTAGTTAGTTTAGTTTAGTTAGTTTAGTTTAGTTTAGTTTAGTTTAGTTTAGTTTAGTTTAGTTTAGTTTAGTTTAGTTAGTTTAGTTTAGTTAGTTTAGTTTAGTTTAGTCAGTTTAGTTTAGTTTAGTTTAGTTAGTTTAGTTTAGTTTAGTTTAGTTTAGTTTAGTTTAGTTTAGTTTAGTTTAGTTTAGTTAGTTTAGTTTAGTTTAGTTTAGTTTAGTTTTGCTTAGCTTAGTTTAGTTAGTTTAGTTTAGTTAGTTTAGTTTAGTTTAGTTTAGTTTAGTTTAGTTTAGTTTAGTTTAGTTTCGTTTAGTTAGTTTAGTTTAGGTTAGTTTAGTTTAGTTTAGTTTAGTTTAGTTTAGTTTAGTTTAGTTTAGTTAGCTTAGTTAGTTTAGTTTAGTTTAGTTTAGATTAGTTTAGATAGTTTAGTTAGTTTAGTTTAGTTTTTAGTTTAGTTTTAGTTTTAGTTAAGTTAAGTTAAGTTTAGTTTCGTTTAGTTTAGCTAGTTACTTAGTTACTTAATTTAATTAATTTAGTTAGTTTAGTTAGTTAGGTAGTTAGTTAGTTTTGTTAGTTTAGTTTAGTTAGTTTAGTTAGTTTAGTTTGGTTAGTTTCGTTAATTTAGTGAGTTTAGTTAGTTTAGTTTAGTTTAGTTTAGTTTAGTTTAGTTTAGTTTAGTTTAGTTTAGTTAGTTTAGTTTAGTTTAGTTAGTTTAGTTAGTTTAGTTAGTTTAATTAGTTTGTCTGGCTATCTAGCTGGTTGGTTAGTTAGTTAGTTTAGTTAGTTTAGTTTAGGTAGTTTAGTTTAGTTAGTTTAGTTTAGTTAGTTTAGTTTAGTTTAGTTAGTTTAGTTTAGTTTAGTTTAGTTTAGTTTAGTTAGTTTAGTTTAGTTAGTTTAGTTAGTTTAGTTAGTTTAGTTTAGTTTAATTAGTTTAGTTTAGTTTAGTTAGTTTAGTTTAGTTTAGTTTAGTTAGTTTAGTTTAGTTAGTTTAGTTTATTTTAGTTTTTATTTAGTTTAGTTTAGTTTAGTTAAGTTTAGTTTAGTTTAGTTTAGTTTAGTTTAGTTTAGTTTAGTTTAGTTAGTTTAGTTTAGTTTAGTTTAGTTTAGTTTAGTTTAGTTTAGTTAGTTTAGTTTAGTTAGTTTAGTTTAGTTTAGTTAGTTTAGTTAGTTTAGTTTAGTTAGTTTAGTTTAGTTAGTTTAGTTAGTTTAGTTTAGTGTAGTTTAGTTAGTTTAGTTTAGTTTAGTTAGTTTAGTTTAGTTTAGTTAGTTTAGTTAGTTTAGTTAGTTTAGTTAGTTTAGTTTAGTTTAGTTAGTTTAGTTTAGTTAGTTTAGTTTAG
The DNA here is from genome assembly GCA_032433765.1 of Megaustenia siamemsis. Lineage (NCBI taxonomy): Eukaryota > Metazoa > Mollusca > Gastropoda > Stylommatophora > Ariophantidae > Megaustenia > Megaustenia siamemsis. The sequence continues at coordinate 35,441,188 of JAVIAB010000088.1, read as the reverse complement.
TTTAGTTAGTTTAGTTAGTTTAGTTTAGTTAGTTTAGTTTAGTTTAGTTAGTTTAGTTAGTTTAGTTTAGTTAGTTTAGTTTAGTTAGTTTAGTTTAGTTTAGTTAGTTTAGTTTAGTTTAGTTTAGTTAGTTTAGTTTAGTTAGTTTAGTTAGTTTAGTTTAGTTAGTTTAGTTTAGTTTAGTTTAGTTAGTTTAGTTAGTTTAGTTTAGTTAGTTTAGTTTAGTTAGTTTAGTTTAGTTTAATTTAGTTAGTTTAGTTTAGTTAGTTTAGTTTAGTTAGTTTAGTTTAGTTTAGTTTAGTTAGTTTAGTTTAGTTAGTTTAGGTTAGTTAGTTTAGTTTAGTTTAGTTTAGTTAGTTTATTTTAGTTTAGTTAGTTTAGTTTAGTTTAGTTAGTTTATTTTAGTTAGTTTAGTTTAGTTAGTTTAGTTTAATTTAGTTAGTTTAGTTTAGTTAGTTTAGTTTAGTTTAGTTAGTTTAGTTTAGTTTAGTTTAGTTTAGTTTAGTTTAGTTTAGTTTAGTTTAGTTTAGTTAGTTTAGTTAGTTTGTCTGGCTATCTAGCTGGTTGGTTAGTTAGTTAGTTTAGTTAGTTTAATTAATTTAGTTAGTTTAGTTAGTTTAGTTAGTTAGTTTGTCTGGCTATCTAGCTGGTTAGTTAGTTAGTTAGTTTGTCTGGCTATCTAGCTGGTTAGTTAGTTAGTAAGTTAGTTAGTTAGTTAGCTAGTTAGTTAGTTTGTAAGTAAGTTAGTTAGTTAGTTAGTTAGTTAGTTAGTTAGTTAGTTAGTTAGTTAGTTAGTTAGTTAGTTAGTTAGTTAGTTAGTTAGTTAGTTAGTTAGTTTGTCTGGCTATCTAGCTGGTCTAGCTGGTTAGTTAGTTAGCTAGCTAATTTGTTGGTTTGTTGATTGGTTAGCTACCTAGATACCTTTCTTTTTACTGAAGACATCACATAATGGCGGAAGCCATAACTCTCCACTTTGACGATTTGCTGCTATAGTCCGTTCAGAATCGTTTGCCGAGATGTTATGATTTATAATTCAAAAAGTTCTTGATGATTTCACATGATTTTTGGCATACGGTGTTAAAATTTCCATGTCACGAGAACATATGTGTTACTCGATGTCTAGCTATAACGGTTTTCTTAAAGCGGCGAATTCCTTTGATCTTTGCCCATGTAACTATTATTTTGACCCTAATCAAAATGTTTTACAGTAATCTAGTGCAACGATGACCCATAGGCGTGTCCATAAAATTTTACTGGGTGGCAAGTATACAAATTTTAAATTATATTTAGAACTTTTGTTCGTAGAGTCAATTTGATATAGTTCCATGCTCTTGGTGTGAGTTTCCCAAATATTGTCGCTGCCTTTCAAATACGTACATTTAGTTCCTCATCTAAGGAAAGTGTGGCTGTAATAGTGGATCCAAGATAGCTGAACTTCTGTACTGACTCAAGCAGGCTTCCATTCAAAGTAATGGTTGTTGGTTTGCTTATAACATATTTTTGATTGCTTGGGTGGTCTTGAACAATAAACTGTTTAACAAATCAACTAGGAAATTTTGCAAATCAAACTATTTATCTGTAGACTTAATCAGAGTAATGATCATTCAGAATCAGACGAGTCAAATAGGTCGATTACTGCTTTCGGCTGAACAAACAACAAACCATCCTTTTTCCAATATTCCTCTTCTTGTCGTAACACATGATCCTCACATTTTACCCAGTAGTCTTTATTTATATTTGATAGAGCCTGATTTGTAAGTGTCTCAACATCGCATAATTTGAAAGTTTTATTTGTATATGCTATGTGTCCTTTAACTTTTGCCCAAACTAGTTCTATAGGATTTAAGTGTGCATGATATGGAGGTAGTCTCAAACATCTATGGCCATGTTCTTGAATTAACTTGTCTATTTTAAATATCTTTGTACGTTGTGTCTGTTTTACAAGGCTAAGCAATTCGGGTTTCAAGTAGCTGTCGTTAACTTGTATGTGTTCTTTTATGAGCCACGTTTTGATTGCATCTTTTGTACTTGATGATGTTGGGATTCTATCTTCTACGTTAACTACGTTATGGTATGAAGCATTGTCCATTATCAGACAAGAAGGTCGATCTAATATTGGAAGGATACTTTTCTCGATCCAGTCTTTAAATATGTGCCCATTCATTTCGGAGTGGTAGTCTCTATTGTCTATGGATTTTGAAATGAAAACGAGATGAGCATTCTGCAACAACCCATTATGTCTGCTACCTGCATGTGCAACTATCAAACGTTGCCCTTTACTGCTTGGTACTGATCTTTTAATACTTCCATCTGCTAACTGCCATTCCTTTTCATTTGTATGATGAGCGTTGATCCAAGTTTCATCTAAATAAACAATGTCATAATCATTTTCGCGCATTTCCTTCACTTCACGTAAATACTTGCTTCTAAGAGCTACTAGATGTGGCTTCTCACAAATAATGTTTTTTTCCACCAGCATACTTTCTAAAGGTGAAGCCTGCACTTCTTAATATTTTCCATAATGAAGTTTTTGATATTTCAATGTCGTTGTTAGTTTTCAGCCAAAGCTTCAACTTTCTAAGTGTCACTTCTTCGTTTATATCAAACATTCGACAGATTTATCTTTTTACTAGGTCCTTATCAAAACTGTCTAACGTTTCTTTCCTTCCTTGCTTTCTTGCATTTGTTGGCAATAAATATCCGCTTCCTTTAACTATTCGATCAAATGAACGTTTACACAAACCTAAAATATGCATTGTTCTCTTCTCAGGGTTTGATAAAGAACAATAAAGATGTCCCTTTTTACGCTCTCTGCAGAAGTATTGATAAATCTTTATAGCAATGTTATGCTCAGTAAAATATTTTGCCTTTATATTCATTCTCACATAGACTTGCAGAAGATAATATGGATAGTGCCGCCTCCTTTCTGTAAATATTGAGATTTGCCTCTGAATTATGACTCGAACTCGAGTCTACGGCCGTGATTTTGACGTCACATAATTTCCGGTTTCGGCTGAAATGTCATTTTGTGCTAAACGGGAAATTTCATATGTAACATTTCTTTATAAAAATTTATAGTGGAAACATAACTATTTTAGGACGGTGCGCATTCAGCCGTGAAGGTCATGCCTATATGTTAAAGAATCAGCTGTGAGATGTAAGCATCTACATAATCCCGCCGGTGTTTATAATATCGATTAACTTTTTTTTAATATATGTTAAATAAGGCATCTTTGAAACTGGATCACATTTCTTTGATAAAAAAATATTTTTATAGCGACATTAGTATTCTAAACCTAACTTCAAAAGATCAATGCAAATGAACAATACGTTTTTGAAAAAAATAAATTAATGTCTAGGCAAACGAATCTGAACGGACTATAGAAGCGTATCTACATAGTGCTTAATTGTGGGTGTTGTTCGTTATGTGTATTTGCAAACATGAATTCAATTGGTTACAATTAGTGTGGCCGTATTTCTCAATGATTTTGTCAACATGGTACACCTTTTTCTTATTCGTATTCTTCACAAGTTGTAACAATTCGGGTTTTAAATATGTGTCGTCAAATTTGACATTTTCATTCGCAAGCCATGTCCTAATTTGCTCTTTTGTATTTGATGCAGTAGGCACTTTGTCCCATCTTGAATTCCCTAAGGAAGTGCTGATATAGTAAAACAGTAACCTTTTGCATAGTTATAAATTTGCATTTCAAACTCATTGTAATTTAGATATAAATGTTGGTATTTAAAATAAACAAATTGTCTACTGAGTCTTCACAAAATTAGAAAAGATACGCCTTCCCTTCGGTAATTAATGCCCAGGCCGTGGTGCGTCATGTCGTTCAATAACAATTCAGTTTTGTGCACGGGATTTTCCTGAACTTAGTGTTTCTGCAATAGCCAAACTATTTTACGTGAACGACCGCACCAAATTAATGTATATATCCTAAAATGGTGTCAAATTCGAACAGGGTGAATTTAATATAGCCTAAAGAAGAAAACTTTTAAACTAGATCAAATTTCTGAGAGCAAAAAATATTTCTATAACGACATCAATATTATAAGATTACATGCAAAAGTTGAAAGCAAAATAACAAACGGTTATCACGTAAAGCTAATTCAAGTGTGGTTATGAATTTCTGAACGGACTATAGTTTGTGTAGGCCTTGCTTGTTTCCTAGGCTCAGGAATGAAATTTTCCTAATAACGCTCTGCGTTTCTCTTTGTCTTCCTCGTTACTTCTACAAGATGGTTTCCACATACGTGCTCGACAAAGAAGTCATTTTTTAATACATTCACAGCACATGATCAATGTATCTCCAACGCCTTCGTCTTATAGCGTCATCGTCGGATTATCGTAATCGCAGAGCGAAAAACTGTCCATAAACAGATCTCTTACCTAGCAAACGCCGCTGTGGGAAATGATAAACTGCACATAGAGAGTGTGTGTGAGAGAAAGGGAGATAAAGGGAGAGAGAGAAAGGGAGATAAAATGGACATACAAATAGACAGAGAGAAGACATACGTTGACAGAAAGAGGACAGATTATTCACAGAGACAGACAATTAGGCAGACAACGAAGTTAATTCTTAGTTCATATCTGGAATAAGACCATCCGAATAGTTTCCATTTAGTGGAATTCTTCAATGAATAAAAACCTAAAGCATACTCGAAACACTTATTTATGTATGTGGAATATAAGGTTAGTGCCCGTGTTCTACCATAACTATCACTGTACTCATTGACGTTAAGGACAAGACTACATAAGCCCGACCAATTTTTTTTCCAGGAAAAAATCTCTGGTACCATTTTCACAGACAGGAAGTCGTTTAGGTCTTTAAAAAAAATTCGCTACACTTGGAAACTTAACTCAGACGCACATAAAGCACAGGCACAAAATACAACATCAACAAAACAGAAGCCATGAATATTGCAAAGAGAAACAGAACATCAACATAACTATAGACGGTAGACAACTAAAACAAGTAGAGGAATTTAAATACCTAGGAAGTCTAGTGACAAACGACAATTCACCAAATGCAGAAATAGACTCAAGATGCAACAAAACTTATAAAATCAAATAACTGGACAGCTATCGCCACTATTGTCCAACAAGGAAATAACTCTAGAGGAAAAACGGGCACTCTACAATACAATCTTCATTCCAACGTTGTGCTACCAATGTCAGTCCTGAACCCTTGATTCAAGAAAAATAATCTCTACTGAGATTAAATGTGTAAGAATGTTGAAAGTTCCCTGGACAGCTAAAAAGACCGATGTGGAAGTTCTCAAAGAGGCCAGCGCAAAAAGACAGCCCTTAAAAAGCGTCAGAAAGAGATAATCGACATTTTTCAGGCACGTCGTGAGAGGAGGAGGGTTTGAATGCTTGGTTGCAACTGGCAAAATAAAAGGAAAGAGAGATCGCGGACGATAAATAGGGAGGGTACTGGATGGCTTGGTTTCATGGCAGGGAAAAGAGTCAACAACAGAACTGATACCATACACTGTAGATAGAAGATTGTGGAAGGACATGATCGCCTACGCCAACTGGTATGGCACGCTGTGAATGAAATGACAGGAAACATCATGAGAGATAAGATCAGAAATGAAGAACTAAAAAAAAGGCTAGGAATAACTCCCGCCATAGAATGTATAAAGAAACAACAAATAAAATGGTTCAGCCGCATGACAAGGCAGAAAGATCAAAACACAACACGACGAGCATTTAATAAACGTTGCGATAACACTATACCCCAAGACCGACCATCAAAAAGATAGACTGACGAAATAATAGGGGCACTTGGAAACATAGCAGCAGCATAGGCGAACAGAAGAGCAAAAGATCGCAAATTATATCTACCATCGACGCTCAAAAGCAAATGTCGAAGGAAAGAAGTTGAAGAAGGAAGAAGGTTTTTTTGTATTTATAGGATGTTGAGATTGCTGCAGTCCTGCGAGATATCCTCGAGATGTTACGCAACTGCATATTGCTGCTTTCGGTTCGTATGTATGGATTTGTCCAATCTTTGAAACTTCTCGACATTGTCTCGGCTGTTGATTAGTGCGATATTACAGGCGAAATACTCACAATTTTACAGGCTAAGTGTTAAAACTGTAAGTGACTGTAAATGTGGCTTTACAGAAGAATGTTGAGAATACCAGCATTTTTTGGCCATGTAATGAGAAGGGAACAGCTGGAATATATTGTGACAACTGGGAAAATTGAGTCGACGAAGAGATAGAGGGGGAAGCAAACAGAAAAGATACCAGACAGCTTAAGAGAATGGCTTGGTAGGAGGTCAAAAACAGAAATGATCAATAACTGTCGTGATTGAAAGTTACGGAGAGACTTGATCACCTATGCCAGTTGGCATGGTACTTGATGATGATGATGTTGTAACTGTCCGCAGCATATATATATATATATATATATATATATATATATATATATATATATATATATATATATATATATATATATAAATGAAATGTTACAACTTTTGTGGTTAAAAATTAAATATAGCAGCCCAGAAACTCACAGATGTGCCATTTTTAAAATCTTTTTTTTTGTGAGCATTAACTTGTATAATATAATTCATGCATAAAATATTGACTTTAGCAAAACAATTTTACGTTTTATGTGTGGTGTTACAAAGGTTATGGTTGTGGAAACCCCCGGTATCACTGCAAACGAATTAAAATCCATAATTTCTCAACCGCCCGTGCTAGTTGAATCATCTGAATTAATACCTCATCACCCAAAAAACGGAAGGCCGCTGTAGTCCCCAAAATAGTAGTCTCAGCACACGAAAAAAAAAGTAACCGTGCATAGAGTGAACACATCCATCTGTTCCCTGTCATACGATATCATCATTCATCGTTAGCAATCGGAATATCGAAACACTATCCAAACGGATGAAACGCACAGCTAACGGTGTGCACAGAGCACTTAATTCAGTAGCTCTGGCAGCAAGCCGGACTTGGAATATAAGGAAACTGCAACAAAGAACACTTTTCAGACACAACCTTTAACGGTTCCTGTCGCTTATCCGCCATATTGACGGGAAGTTGTGTTACAAATTTAATAGGAATGGCAAAAAAAAAAAAAAAATAATGTTAATGCCATGAAAAAAATACTAACATCAAAACAAATAACACCAGGACTAAAACTCAGAATAACAAAATGTTATATCTTCCCAACATTCCTGTATGGTGCAGACACATTGGACAGTAAGTAGACAAGTAAATAGAACAGACAATTGAAGCCTTTAAAATGTGGATATATAGAAGAATATGTGTGAAGTGGATAGAAAGAAAAGAGAACAAACGATAAAATCTTAAAACAGCTAAAAATGAAAAGAAAACTACTAAATACAATTCAAACAAGACAAATGATATTTTGTGGGGCATGTTAAAAGACACAGCAGCCTACTAATCGAAGTAATTCCAAGTAATCTTGGAAGGGAAAATACAAGGTAAAAGAGGCAGAGGCAGACCAAGATTAACATGGACAAGTAACATCAAGAGATAGACAAGTAACTCTATACCACTCTATGCCACCCTACACCACCAAAGCATAAGACAGAGCGGAATGGAGCTCCATGGAAGCCAAACCTCGATGTGGAGACGGCACTCGATGATGATGATGATGTTACACATTTGAACCATAAAATATTAATTTTCAGATTGAAGGAATATACATAGCTCAAGACACCTTCAAACATAAACGATGCAGAATTTACATAGTTAGAACTAGATTGCCACCTTGAGATGAAGCAAGCAGTTGTGTACGGTACTGGCTAAAAATAGCTTCTCGATGCTGGGACTCAATAGCGAAGCCAACGTGAGTGATCTGTCGTCAACACATGAGCTCACCTGATGAGTTGATGTGATCGGTTTATGAATACATTGGCTTAACAGCCAAACCGGTGTCTGCGGTTTATCAACACAGGGACTCAACAGTCAACTGAAGTGAGAGCATTATCAACACTGGGACTCAGTGGAGCTAATGCGAGTCCTATTATCAACACTGGGACTCAGTGGAGCTAATGCGAGTCCTATTATCAACACTGGGACTCAGTGGAGCTAATGCGAGTCCTATTATCAACACTGGGACTCAGTGGAGCTAATGCGAGTCCTATTATCAACACTGGGACTCAGTGGAGCTAATGCGAGTCCTATTATCAACACTGGGACTCAGTGGAGCTAATGCGAGTCCTATTATCAACACTGGGACTCAGTGGAGCTAATGCGAGTCCTATTATCAACACTGGGACTCAGTGGAGCTAATGCGAGTCCTATTATCAACACTGGGACTCAGTGGAGCTAATGCGAGTCCTATTATCAACATTGTGATGTCACCTGAATGGTGTCGCCGTCTTATCAACTTAGGGAAGATCAAACCACGATGAGCCACTTTTCAACTTTATAAAACATAAACTCAAGATGACCAAGCGGATGTTAAGGTTTTATCAACACAATGACACAACATCCGAACTTTGTGCAAGGTTTCTCGACTAAAGGACTAAAAAACCCAATCTCTAATTTACACATGAAATTATTCTCCTTCATTTTTATCTTTATCTTTTCTTCTTCTTTTCCTCCTCCTTCTTTTATTTCTTTCTATTCATCATCTTCTCCTTCTTCTGTTTCTTTCTCTTCTTCATCTTCTCCTCTTCCTTCTCCTTGTTCAGTTTCTTTCTCTTCTTCATCTTCTCCTCTTCCTTCTCCTACTACAGTTTCTTTCTCTTCCTCATCTTCTCCTCCTCCATCTTCTTCTTCTGTTTCTTTCTCTTCTTCATCTTCTCCTCCTCCATCTCCTTCTGTTTCTTTCTCTTCTTCATCTTCTCCTCCTCCATCTCCTTCTGTTTCTTTCTCTTCCTCATCTTCTCCTCCTCCATCTCCTTCTGTTTCTTTCTCTTCTTCATCTTCTCCTCCTCCATCTCCTTCTGTTTCTTTCTCTTCTTCACCTTCTCCTCCTCCATCTCCTTCTGTTTCTTTCTCTTCTTCACCTTCTCCTCCTCCATCTCCTTCTGTTTCTTTCTCTTCTTCATCTTCTCCTCCCCCATCTTCTCCTTCTGTTTCTTTCTCTTCTTCACCTTCTCCTCCTCCATCTCCTTCTGTTTCTTTCTCTTCTTCACCTTCTCCTCCTCCATCTCCTTCTGTTTCTTTCTCTTCTTCACCTTCTCCTCCTCCATCTCCTTCTGTTTCTTTCTCTTCTTCATCTTCTCCTCCTCCATCTCCTTCTGTTTCTTTCTCTTCTTCATCTTCTCCTTCTCAATCTCCTTCTTCTGTTTCTTTCTCTTCTTCAACTTCTCCTCTTCTTTCGTCTTCTTCTTCTGTTTCTTTCTCTTCATCATCTTCTCATCCTCCTCCTTCTTTCTCTTCGTCATCTTCTTCCGCTTCCTCTTCTGTTTCTTTCTCTTCTTCATCTTCTCCTCTTCTTTCGTCTTCTTCTTCTGTTTCTTTCTCTTCTTCAACTTCTCCTCTTCTTTCGTCTTCTTCTTCTGTTTCTTTCTCTTCATCATCTTCTCCTCCTCCTCCTTCTTTCTCTTCGTCATCTTCTTCTGCTTCCTCTTCTGTTTCTTTCTTTGCTTCATCTTCTCCTTCAGAGATTGATACAGAACATGGAGAGTTCTTCCTCTTTAAGCGATTGATTTTTGCAAAACATGAAAAGCGCTTCCCACTATTCCTCTACTTCTTCTTCCTCTTCCTCTTCAGCGATCGATATTTTATTTACATGAAGAATTTTTCAACTTCTTTTCTTCTCCTTATCGATATTTAGCTATGCCCGGCTATCGCCAAGATTCGAATAAGATGGCGTGGTGAGAAATGTTAAAGGATCATTCCGAAATTAGGAGGCAAGGCGCATGGCAAGCAACAGAACTGGAAAGCTATCAGCGACTCATAGCTGATGGTTTGCACCAGGATCGGTAAACCAGAACCATCAAGACCACTACTCCACCTCTTCGCAGTACCTCTGAAAATTAACTTGCCCAGCCTTGCAAAGCGAGTTGGGATAGAAGAGGGGAGTTAACCCGGTAGTCAAAAATTCAGTGCTGAAGTCGGATATGTTTGGTCTGAAAGGCGCAAATCAACAAGAACGCGTCTCATTTACGCCCACTTAACGTCCTTATAAGGGCGGATGACTAAGAGGTCAATCAATTCCTTTTAGTAGTCATCTGGTGAACGTAAGAAAGAAATAATTACATTACTTTTCTTCCATTTAACTGACTTTTATACAGTAATAAAGATTGTAGTCTAGTAATTTAGAAACAACATTTAAATAGGTTAAATACAAAAATAAAAATTTTCAACTCAAATGTTAAGGCTATGGCTGTGAAACATGGAGAACAACAAAATTGACAATCACGAAGATACAGACTTTCATTAATGAATGCTTACGCAGGATAAAAGGATGGAAATGGCAGGACAAAATCACTAACATAGAATTATGGAAATGTACCAGTCAAACACCAGTGGATAAAGAGATATAGCGAAGACGATGGCGCTGGATAGGACACACACTACGGAAGCCAACAGAGAGTATTACACAACATGTCCTTTTTCTTTTTTTGGAATCCCCAGGGGAAAAGACAAAGATGAAGACCAAGGAAATCTTGGAGAAGACAGATAGAAACAGAGATGAAGATGATGGGGAAGACATGGAATGATCTTAAAAGAATGGCAAAAAACAGAACGACTTGGAAAGTGCTTGTTGAAGACCTATGCTCCACTGGGAGCTAAAAAGGTAGAAGAAGAAGAAGAGTCATCTGGTGAACACAAGAAAGAAATAATTACATTACTTTTCTTCCATTTAACTGACTTTTAAACAGTAATAAATATTGCGGTCTAGTAATTTAGAAACAAAATTAGAGGTTGAACTCATCATGCCTCACCAAGAAGTGTCAAAAGATGCAAGGTCAAGCTACCTCCATTCTCTTCCCATAGACATCTGCTTCTCTATCATTTACATACAGTTTGAGACGATCCAAACGACCTCAAAGTCAAGGGGTTACCTCCCCCTCCATTCTCTTTCTTGCAATCTCAGTCCTTCCTGAGATTGTATGCTTTTTTTTCTCTTTAAGTCTGTGAACTTGAGAGGTCACCGTTTGACCTAGTTTAATCTGCTATCTGGGTCACAGCAGCGTAGAGCATCCCCTAACAACAACGGATTGGTATTTTGAAATCTGCCCTAATTGATTTTAATGAATTTGGTGAGACTTTTTTATTTTTATTTTTCATTTAAATTAGAAAAGGATGAAAAATCACATCAGTGAGGAGCTTGGGAATAATAGTCAGACGCGAGTGAAAAGTGCGTGCAATCTGGGAGGATGAGCGAGGGCGAAGGGAAGACAAGGTCACAGATCCTCTTTTTTTTAAAGTCATGTTTTCCTGTCTGGATAATGTAGGTCAGATTTAAGTTGATGGACATCTTGGAAGTGCTCGCCTGGAGCCGTCTCACAAATTAACTCCTAATTTAGGTCATGAAAAAAAAGTAAAAAAGAAAATAATAAAACCAGCAGAGAAATGTTAAGAGTTACTATATAATGACTTCAAATTAATTAATTAATTTTAATGACCAGATCACTCCGTATTTGTCAAATTCTGTAGAAGGGTGAAAATAGTTCATTAACATGGCGGATTAATATAGACTTGATTTGTAAAATATGTTTGAGCAGAATTCTAATTCGCAAGATTTCATCGTGAGAAGGTATTCAGAAGATACACTGTCATTTGACATATGCATATTATAAATATGTATATTGTGGTTGACTGTTTGTGTCTTTCTTCTGTGTATCTGTCTTTTTATTTCTCTCTGTCTTTCTCTATATTCTTCTATCTCGTTCTGTCTCTCCCACAGTTTCTTTCTTTCATTTATCTCTTTAATCTCCTTCTCCCTTATTCTCATTTTTTGTCTGAATTCTATCTTTCTTTCTGTTTTGCCTTCCCTCCTCATTTTCTCTATCTTTCTTTCCTTCCCATCCAATATTTGTATTTTATCTCGCTAAGTTTTCTTTTCTTGCCGTCGTTTATTTCTCTAATATTCTCTCACGATTCCCTTTATTTTCTTCCATTCTCTCTCTCTCTCTCTCTCTCCTCCATTTATTTCTCCATCTGTTTTTCTCTATATGTCTCTCAATTTATATACCAATCTCTCTTTATTTCACACTCAGCCTCCACTCACTCTGGCCGCTTATAAATTGGTGAGCGTGTCCGTTATCAATCCCATTTACCTTTATATTCATCCTCACTTGTCTATCTTCATTTCTAAGGTACATACTTTCATCACATCTTCCTCACTATGTCCTCTATAAATAATCACCCACTCCCAATTATACACTTTCTTGTCACAGTATTAATGCATTTATTTCTTTCTTCTCAACATAAATATTTATTGTTATCCCAACCGACGGCTTCCGGGTTCACCCAGCCTTAAATGGGTACCAGATATTTTCTGGGAAAGTAAGGCGGCATGGACGTAATACCGACCACATTACCCCACATGTGCTAAAGGTCTGTAAAATGTATGGTCACTAACACCATATTCCCTATACGCCAACTGGCGTGACGGGGGCACTTTGCTTTTACTTTTTTTTATTGTTATATATTTATTGTTATATATTTATTGTTATATAGACTAAAAAAAAAAACCCGTCACGCCAAGTGGCGTATAGGGAATATGGTGTTAGTGAGCATAAATCTTACAGACCTTCAGCACATGTGGGGTAATGTGGTCGGTATTACTCCCGTGCCGCTTTACTTTCTCAGAAAAAATCCAGTACCCATTTAAGGCTGGGTGAACCCGGTGCAACCCGTCGGTTGGGATCGAATGCTACCTCTTGTCCTTTGTAGTCCAGTTCACTAACCACTGAGCTTTATTGTTATACACAATTTGTATAACACACAAAATATTGTTATAAAAAGTCAGCTCCTAAAAAACATGAGAAAGAAACAATCAACATTTTTAGGGCACATCATGAGAAGAGGAAAGTTGGAATACTTGGTTACAACTGGCAAAATAAAAGGAAAGAGAGAACAAGAGAGAACAAGAGAGAACAGAGAATCGCGGACGACAAACAGAGAAAATACTGGATAGCTTGGTGTCATGGCATGGAAAACAGTCAACAACAGAACTGATACGATGCACTGCAGATAGAAGATTGTGCAAGGACATGATCGCCTACGCCAACCGGTATGGCACATGATGATGATGATGTATTTTTATATATTTATTGTTATATATTTCTTGTTATATATTTATTGTTATATTTGTATTGCTACAGTTAGGCTTGATTTCGACTTGCTGAGGCCCTTAGCTAAATGAAGCTTCGGAGCCCCTCTGCTAGGGAACAAAATGACACCAGAAAGTCTCTCTATCATAGATTACAATGCAGCAAATTCGCCTCACAGCAGCAGAGCTGGAAGCTGTCAGCGACCACAGCTGATGGCTTGCGACAGGATCGGTGAACCAGAACCATCCAGACCCTACTCCACCTTTTCGTGGTGCCTCCAGAAGCAGACTAATCTATCTAGTCTGGCCAAGAAAGTAGAGATCGAAGAGGGAAGGCAACCTGGTGCTCAAAAATAACATGCTGAAGTCGGATGCGTTTGGCCGAAAGGCGTAAATATCACAGTTCTACTTCAGCTCACAACACAACGTATTTATGTCCACTTAACGTTCTTTCTCTCTCTCTCTCTCTCTCTCTCTCTGCGATCAAGACTCAATCAGAGTAGAATTCCAGACTCTCTCATAAAGTCAGCTGTCTGTTTTAAGCAAATCGATTGCCCCATATAGTTTTTCTTCCAGGGAGGTGGGCGTGGACCACATTGCTCTTCTCAGGTCTGTCTGTGCTGAGGATTAAGATGAGTTTCCTGGATGCAGGCAACGTCTATCTCCTCCTCTGCTAGTCTGATTGTTAGAGCTTGTTTTTTTTTGTGGTATATGCCCTCCGCATTCCAGTGTATTATATTCAGCTGTTTCTTGAAGCCTTTCCGGTCAGCGGTAGTTTCTATCATAATTAGAGTCTGTTAGATCCAGTCTGATTGTTTACTTGTTAAAACGTTGCACTGTGTTCTGCGCCAGTGGCCCAGTGCATCCGATTTCAGCCAGCATTTTCTTCAGGTTTCCTTTCCTTTGCCTTTGATTGTCCCCAATCTTCTTGCAAGGCAGCAGATTTGTCTTTTCTGTAGGGGGATTCTGCCCTTAGATGGTCGGCCCTCCCTGGTTTTCGAGCACCATAACGTCCTTTCAAGGGCGGATGATTAAAAAATATAACTTTTATTGATCGGGTGAACGCAAACGAAAGAATAAAGTACAATATAAGCAAATCTGAGGCCCCCTTGGATTGTGAGGACCCACTTTGTAGTTTAACTTAGGCATTATCCCCGGCCTTGGCTACATTTGAGAAATGCAAAGGAAAAATACATGTTGCCGGGAAGAGGAACTATTACTGGATTTGTAAGGAATAACGAGATATAATTAATGCACAAATGCACTGCTTACAACATGACTATGGGAAAGATATAGTAGAAAAAAAGAGAAGCAAAGAAAAGGGGGAGGGGGGAGGGAAAGACGAGGTCAAAGAGTGAAAAATATAGGTTTTTTTTTTTTTTTGCGCTGTCCAGCTTTTGCCTCAGACGAAGTCCCTAGTGATTAGGAATTGAAATTTGCGTTTTTATCCCAGGCAGCCGTGTGCACAGGGGTCCATCGCCGCACATGCAGATAACTCCGTCTTCGGAGGTAAAAAGTAAAGTACCCCCGTCACGCCATGTGGCATATAGGGAATATGGTGTTGGTGACCATACATTTTACAGACATTCGGCACATGATTTTTGGGGTAATGTGGTCGGTATTGCGCCCGTGCCGCTTTACTTTCCCAGAAAAACAAATCCGTTACCCATTAAAGGCTGGGTAAACCCGGAAGCCGTTTGTTGTGATAGAACCCTACCTCTTGTACATTGTTGTCCAGTTCACTAACCACTAACCGATATCGCGGCTCCCTCTTCGGAGGTACTCATATTTTTTCCCGTCCATGAGTAATTGACGTTTCAAGCCGGGCCTCGCTGCTGATATCAGAGGTCGTAGCCGCGGTGAGAAATTATAAATAAAAATCCCAACTGGTGCAGCCGAGATTTGAACCTACAACCTCTCTATCTCGAGGCCGGCGTCTTGCCTACTATAATTCATCTATATTTCAGGGGACTGGTTGGGGAGATCAATTTCTCAAGACATAAAAGCATATTTATTTCCTTACTTTCTTCTTATTTAGCTGTCTCAAATGTATTTCCTTACTTTCTTCTTATTTAGCTGTTTCAAATTTATTTCCTTACTTTCTTCTTATTTAGCTGCTTCAAATTTATTTCCTTACTTTCTTCTTATTTAGCTGTTTCAAATTTATTTCCTTACTTTCTTCTTACTTAGCAGTTTCAAATTTATTTCCTTACTTTCTCCTTATTTAGCAGTTTCAAATTTATTTCCTTACTTTCTTCTTATTTAGCTGTCTCAAATTTATTTCCTTACTTTCTTCTTATTTAGCAGTTTCAAATTTATTTCCTTACTTTCTTCTTATTTAGCTGCTTCAAATGTATTTCCTTACTTTCTCCTTATTTAGCTGTCTCAAATTTAGTTCCTGCCTTTCTTCGCGATCCACCAAAGTTGCCAAATTCAACTGTACATCCATATTTCAATGACTTCAAATTTATGTTCTGTTTTCTTTTTTAAAGTCCATGCTTACGTACTATAAATTTATATTATATAAATGTGTTGGTAACCTCTAGTGACTCGGGCAGATCGTGCTCGTAAACCTGGGAAGGCAGACCATCTAAGGGCATAATCCATCGACAGAAAAGATCAACTGCTGCCTTGCAGGAAGATTGGAGACAATCAAAGGCTAAGGAAAGCAAACCTGAAAAAAATGCTGGCTGAAATCGGATGCATTGGGCCACTGGCGCAGAACACAGTGCGACGTTTTAACGGGTACTCAATCGGAGTAGATCTAACAGGCTTAAACAGACAACTGTCTTCGTATGAGGAGAGTCTGGACGTCCTACTCTGATTGAGTCCTGATCGCATATATATATATTGATACTATGCCTAGTTGTCGCCCATATATTATTTGCTTTGATGTGAGTATTCACTTCCTGTTGAGTTTACTAAGTAGTCAATGCAGCGATAACGAGTGTTGATACCGTCGTTTTCAAATATTATGACCAAAGTTCAGTGACGTATAATTAGGTTTATCATACTGCCAGATTTGATCGGGATTGTGCTGGTTTAGCGACCTTGTCCCAGTCGGTCTGAATGTTTTCCTGGTTTCAATCAGTTTATGAAAAAAGAACCAGTTTGTCTTGACTGAGAATGTAAGATACATTTCGGATCATGCCCATGCAAACTACGGTCATACATGTCGGCTCATACCTGTGCAAACTACGGTCATACATGTCGGCTCATACCCATGCAAAATACGGTCATACATGTCGGCTCATACCTATGCAAACTACGGTCATACATATCGGCTCATACCCATGCAAACTACGGTCATACATGTCGGCTCATACCTATAAGATAAAATTTAACTCATCATCATCATCATCATCATTAAGTACCGGGCCTTCTGACGTAGGTGACCATGTCTCTCCACAACTTTCGACCTCGACAGTTTTTTATCATTTCTGTTGTTGACCTTCTGCCAAGCCATTCTCTTAAGCTGTCTGGTATTTTCTCTCTTTGCTTCCCTCTATCTCTTCGTCCCTCAATTTTTCCAGTTGTTACAATATATTCCATTTGTTCTCTTCGCATTACACAGCCAAAAAATGTTGATTGTTACTTCCTAATATTGGAAATTAACTCTCTTTTTGCTTTAACCTTACAATCATGAAGATATAGACCTTCATTAATGGATCATCATCATCATCAAGTACCGGGCCTGCTGGCGTAGGTGATCATGTCTCTCCACAACTTTTGATCTCGACAGCTATTTATCATTTCTGTTGTTGACCTTCTACCAAGCCATTCTCTTAAGCTGTCTGTTATTTTTTCTCTTTGTTTCCCTCTATCTCTTCGTCCCTCAATTTTTCCAGTTGTTACAATATACTGCTCAGGTCGGGTAATTTTACCTGCTACTGTATGCAGTAAACAGTACAACCTGTGGCTGCCCTGCTGCCTTGCAGGTAAGCTCAGGAGAGTAAAAGGCTAAGGGAGGGTACCCCGAAGTAAAACAACCCCACTGCCTTGTGGGTGAGACTTTTTAGTCAAAGTCTAGCGGAGCCAACCGTAAACAAACCGACGGAAGGCAACAGAAAACCACCGTCGTAACTTCTTTGTGCAATCATGAAAATGTAACTAAAACTATGAAATCATTTAAAATGTTAAAGAGAAAGTTTAAAAGTTTTTTAATGAATGATATCTATCGTACTTCAATATAGGGAATTTGAGTTTTATACAAGCAGGAGCCTTGCTGTTGTTAAGTTCTGGAAAATTACCTATTTGGTCTTGTATTGAGCTGTCTTAGTTACGATTAACTAGATG
Organism: Megaustenia siamemsis; assembly: GCA_032433765.1. Lineage (NCBI taxonomy): Eukaryota > Metazoa > Mollusca > Gastropoda > Stylommatophora > Ariophantidae > Megaustenia > Megaustenia siamemsis. Next base: position 35,423,658 of record JAVIAB010000088.1, on the reverse strand, counting down.
TTCAAAAAGCAAGTAACACAAAATGATAAATTATTTTATGAGGTTGTTATTGCAAAGAACTTTTGGGCTACTAGGGCTGACATTGCACAACGCAAGCTTTAAGAACGAAGAAAAGTGGCAACGATTTTTTTTTTTTGTCCATTGCGAAGAAAGACACGTCAGTTAAACATAGAAGATGTTAACGCGGCAGTAGAATACATTCTTTGTCTTTCTGTTATTCCGCACCATTTGAGCGAGATATTTTCCTGCAATAAATAACAACCAATGAACAACAAACAATAAAAAAACAACCAATAAATTTCTTTCTTTTCTTCTTTTCTCTTTCCCACTAACACCTAAAAGGTGTTGTGGTTTATATCATTTGTACTCCTTGAGCTACTCCAACTGTCTGAATTAGTGATTTTCCTTTGTTGTTACATGTCTCTCTCTATCACTGCATCTATCCATCTTCTTCTAGGTCTTCCTCTTGGTCTTTTTCCATGCACTCTCGAGAAGAACACCCTTGATGGTGATTGGTGAGGATGCATTCTGACCTGGCGGCCCAACCATTTAAGTTGTTATGGTATATATTCTTGGCAGGGTTTTATTCCTACTATTTAAAATTTAAATTTGACTCCCATCGCAAAATAAAGCGTCGTGTTGCCAGCACAGTCACGCACAGGAAGTAAAAAAAAACAATAAATAACAACCATGTGGTCAGAAGAGAGGCGATTTGTGAAAAGCTACTGTGAGGAGTTCTCTGTTGACTAAAGTAAATTTCTCACTAATTTGCTTTTCCTAACCAAATTAAAAGGGACATGGATTTTCTTAGAAAAGTAGTTTCAAGTGCAAAATATGAAAGCAAAACATTGTTTCCGTACACCGCTAAATAATGCACTGAATGGTCCCGGTTTCAGCTCTGAAAATTATGCTATTGCTTCCTTATTAGACTATAAAAAGTATGTTATTGCTTCCTAATTCCACTCTCAAAATTATGCTATTGCTTCCTGATTCTACTCTCAAAATTATGCTATTGCTTCCTGATTCTACTCTCAAAATTGTGCTATTGCTTCCTGATTCTACTCTCAAAATTATGCTATTGCTTCCTGATTCTACTCTCAAAATTATGCTATTGCTTCCTGATTCTACTCTCAAAATTATACTATTGCTTCCTGATTCTACTCTCAAAATTATGCTATTGCTTCCTGATTCTACTCTCAAAATTATACTATTGCTTCCTGATTCTACTCTCAAAATTATGCTATTGTTTCCTGATTCTACTCTCAAAATTGTGCTATTGCTTCCTGATTCTACTCTCAAAATTATGCTATTGCTTCCTGATTCTACTCTCAAAATTATGTTATTGCTTCCTGATTCTACTCTCAAAATTATACTATTGCTTCCTGATTCTACTCTAAAAAGTATGCTATTGCTTCCTGATTCTACTCTCAAAATTATGATATTGCTTCCTAATTCCACTCTCAAAATTATGCTATTGCTTCCTGATTCTACTCTCAAAATTTTGCAATTGCTTCCTGATTCTACTCTCAAAATTGTGCTATTGCTTCCTGATTCTACTCTCAAAATTATGCTATTGCTTCCTGATTCTACTCTCAAAATTATGATATTGCTTCCTGATTCTACTCTCAAAATTATGATATTGCTTCCTTATTCCACTATAAAAATTATGCTATTGCTTCCTGATTCTACTCTCAAAATTATGCTATTGCTTCCTGATTCTACTATAAAATTATGCTATTGCTTCCTGATTCTACTCTCAAAATTATGCTATTGCTTCCTGATTGAGCTCTCAAATTTATAGTAAGCCAACATATAATACCTCACTCACTTATCATTACGCCACTAAATATTGTTTTCTTCAATCCCGCTAGTACGAGTATATAAATAAGAGCATTTGTTATTTATTAAGAACACATTTTAGTTAGCTGATCTTATCACAGTTTTTAATTGAGTTCTGGGGGTTGGACGTTAGCGTCAACCTGAATGAGAATGGAAGACGCCCCCCTTTTCACTTCCTCTCTTCTTTTTTTTTAAAGAAAGAAAAGAAGGGGGAGGTAAAACAGATGATCATTCGACTATCTGGTTAAAATTGAGTAGGGATGGAGGCAGTAGCGAGGCTTAAAATCCAGCAAGTAGACAAGTGCACGTGCCGTTTTGACCTGAAAGGGGGAAAAGTATCAGACCGTAGCCCTTTGTATCTGGAGCAGCCAATGAGTAACTAGGTCGAGGTCAGGAATGCTGACCTACTTACAGGCCCGTGTGATGGACGGAGCGGAGCTGGTACAAGGCAGGAGGGTATTCCTCCAGAATCACTGTTCACAATGTACTCATAATGTGAGACTTCTCTTCTTTGACTCAATAAAAATCGATTTTCAAAATTTTCTGAATAAAATAAAACTCGAGCCGGCACAAACAAAAATAAAACATTTGAAAAATGAATTAAAATATAAATGCAGCACAACTACGTTTCACTAATACTTTAGTCATCCCGCTTTCTTTTCAAGTATATTTTGTTCATCTATGCTCATCATCTTCAAGTGTCGGGCTTGCTGGCGTAGGTGATAATGTCTCTCCACAATTTTCGATAGTTATTTATCATTTCTGTTGTTGACCTTCTGCCAAGACATTCTCTTAAGCTGTCTAGTATCTTTTTTATTTGCTTTCCTCCCATCTCTTCGTCCCTCAATTTTACCAGTTGTTACAATATATTCCATTTGTTCTCTTCTCATTACATGGCCAAAAAATGATGATTTTTTCTTCCTAATATTGGAAATTAGCTCTCTTTTTGATTTGGCCTCCTTCACAACGTTTTCATTACTCTTCTTAGCTGTCCTTGGTATTCTCAAAATTATTCTGTAAAACCACATTTCTACAGATATTGTACGTAATAGTTCATTTTCTTACCACTATATTATCGTACACTTGAACTGGGTAGCTAACTAATCAATAAACTGAACAAACTACAGCGTTTCGATTAGAGACCTTCATCCCAAACAGGGCAACAAATATTTTCCAGATTTCTCCAGTGATTTTATTGTTTGTTGTCCTGTTGTCCATGATTCACATCCATATGTTAAGACTGACTCTACATAGCATTTAAGAACTCTTTTTCTTGTTTCGATTGTCAAAAATAGATTGCACGGTATCTTCCTCATTTTTTTGGAAAGCTGCTTTTGCCTAAGAAATTCTTCATCTCACCTCTATTGTACATCAACCATCTGAGGTTATCCATGCTGCACAAAATGGAAAAATAAATATAAAATTGTATATACAGCTTCCTCTTCAGAACTCGTGACGATTCAGTGCAAGGTCCTCACTGAAGCTAATTATAAATATATCTATATATTGTCGTGTATGCTATTGTTGTTTTGTGATACCGACGGAGGTCTGCGCATGAAACGTTTACAATTTTGTGGTGTAGTGTTCTTTAGTAAAACTGCTCTAAACAATTACATATACATTTTTATAATTGTTATTATGTTTTACATCAGCCGCTCGTAATTTATATATATATATATATATTTATATATATATATAGTTAGATATAGCTAGTCTATCATCAAAAGGAGATAGACACAATTATAATGGCACAATAGCCGCGATAGCTCAGTGGTTAGTGAACTGGACTACAAAGGACAAGAAGTAGGGTTCAATCCCAATCGACGGCTTCCGGTTCACCCAGCCTTTATTGGGTACCGGATTTTTTCCCGGGATTGTAAATCGGCACGGGTGTAATACCGACCAAATTACCCCAAAAATCATATGCCGGGGGTCTGTAAAATTTAAGGTCATTAACACCATATTCCCTATACGCCACTTGGCGTGACAGGGGTGCTTTACTACTTTACTATAATGGCAAAATTCTAAATATTGTGTGGGGCCACACAAAGCTGGAAAAGTGAAAATAAAAACGCACACAATTGTAACGGGGAGCTAAACTAATAGGGAAACTGAACAAACTATAACGTTTTAGCGACATGTCTTCATCCGAAAAGGACCAGAAAAATAACAAATAAATCACGGTATGCTTCTTGAACAGGACGAGGAATAGCAGGCGAAAGTTTCTAACAGATGATCATAACAGAATAATCTTTTCAGGGTGATCTTTACAGGATGATCTTTACAACATGATCTTTACAGAATAATCTTTACAGGATGATCTTTACAACATGATCTTTACAGAATAATCTTTACAGGGTGATCTTTACAACATGATCTTTACAGAATAATTTTTACAGGGTGATCTTTACAACATGATCTTTACAGAATAATCTTTACAGGATAATCTTTACAACATGATCTTTACAGAGTAATCTTTACAGGATTATCTTTACAACATGATCTTTACAGAATAATCTTTACAGGGTGATCTTTACAACATGATCTCTACAGAATAATCTTTATAGGATGATCTTTACAACATGATCTCTACAGAATAATCTTTACAGGGTGATCTTTACAGGATGATCTTTGTAGGATCATCTTTAAAGCATGATCTTTGTAGTATGACTTTTACAGCATGTTCTTTGTAGAATGATTTTTACAGGATGATCTTTGTAGGATGATCTTTACAGCATGATCTTTGTAGGATGATCTTTACAGGATGATCTTTGTAGGATGATCTTTACAGGATGATCTTTACAGCATGATATTTGTAGGATGATTTTTACAGAATGATCTTTGTATTATGATCTTTACAGGATGATCTTTACAGGATGATCTTTGTAGGATGATCTTTACAGCACGATCTTTGTAGGATGATCTTTACAGCACGATCTTTGTATGATGATCTTTTCAGCATGATCTTTGTGGGATGATTTTTACAGAATGATCTTTACATGATGATCTTTGTAGAATGATCTTTACATGATGATCTTTGTAGGATGATCTTTGTATGGTGATCTTACAGAATGATATTTACATGATGATCTTTGTAGGATGGTCTTTGTAGGATGGTCTTTGTAGGATGGTCTTTGTAGGATGATCTTACAGAATGATCTTTACAGGATGATCTTTGTAGGATGATCTTTGTAGGATGGTCTTTGTAGGATGATCTTACAGAATGATCTTTACAGGATGATCTTTGTAGGCCCTGGCAACTTCTGCAATTTCCGGGTCTTTTGCCAATTATTCTATGTGTTGAACAAGGAACATTATGTGTTGTTGTTTTTTTCTTTGTTGCCCTGTTTGGGATGAAGGTCTCTAATCGAAACGCTGTGGTTTGTTCAGTTTATTTATTAGTTAGCTGCCCAGTTCATTTGTACGATAATATGGTGGTAAGAAAATGAACTATTACGTCCAATGTCTGTGACTGAAATCTGTCAGTGATTGACTAAAGGAATGAGAGGGTGCATGATTAGTGCAGTCGCCACGTAGTGTACACGTTAAATTTTGCTTCACCTACTACAGAAGAAAAAAATTCTGAAGTGTACAGATTACCGAAGTAACGCACTCATGTTACCGAACTAACGCTCTCAGGTTATCGAAGTAACGCACTCATGTTACCGAAGTAACGCACTCATGCTACCGAAGTAACGCACTCATGTTACCGAAGTTAAGCACTCATGTTATCGAAGTAACGCACTCATGCTACCGAAGTAACGCACTCATGTTACCGAAGCAACGCATTCCTGTTACCAAAGTAACACACTCATTTTACCGAAGTAACGCACTCATGTCACCAAAGTAACGCACTCATGTTACCGAAGTAACGCACTCATGTTACCGAAGTAACACACTCATGTTACCGAAGTAACGCACTCATGTTACCGAACTAACGCACTCATGTTACCGAAGTAAATCCCTCATGTTACCGAATTTACTCCTCATGTTACCGAAGTAACGCCCTTATGTTACCAAATCAACGCCCTCATGTTACCGAACTAACGTCCTCGGTTTTACCGAACTAACGCTCTCAGGTTATCGAACTAACGACCTCATGTTGCCGATCTAACGTCCTCAGTTTACCGAACTAACACCATCAGGTTACCGAACTAACGCCCTCAGGTTACCGAACTAACACCATCAGGTTACCGAACTAACGCCCTCATGTTACCGAACTAACACCATCAGGTTACCGAACTAACGCCCTCATGTTACCGAACTAACACCATCAGGTTACCGAACTAACGCCCTCAGGTTACCGAACTAACACCATCAGGTTACCGAACTAACACCCTCATGTTACCGAACTAACGCCCTCATGTTACCGATCTAACGTCCTCAGTTTACTGAACTAACACCATCAGGTTACTGAACTAACACCATCAGGTTACCGAACTAACACCCTCATGTTACCGAAGTAACGCCCTAATGTTACCAAATCAACGCCCTCATGTTACCGATCTAACGTCCTCAGTTTACTGAACTAACACCATCAGGTTACCGAACTAACGACCTCATGTTACCGATCTAACGTCCTCAGTTTACTGAACTAACACCATCAGGTTACCGAACTAACGACCTCATGTTACCGATCTAACGTCCTCAGTTTACTGAACTAACACCATCAGGTTACCGAACTAACGCCCTCCAGGTAGACCAACGAGTATCTTACTCCATTCAAACACCTTCGCTCATCACTTAATCGTTCTGGAAAAAAAAAAAACTGTGTTCCTCTTATAACATCCGTATCTTACATCAGGCTGTCTGAACCTGCTAACATTAACCCCCAAATCAAGACCCTTATAGAAATGCTAACTCATCTTGATTATAGGAGATTAAGAAGAAATGAAAATACGTCATGTTTGGTGTAGATGTTCAGGAATTGGAAGCGAAGAGCGTACACGGCTTTATATACACATACATTTTTTAACAAAAATTAATTGCTGAACGGAACTACGTATCAGGGAAGACAGCAGCTATATAAGATCTAATTGGAATGATAGACATTTCCCATTGTTGAATGTAAGGAAATGAGTGGTGGGGAAAAAAGCCCATTTTAAGCCAGGATGGATAGACGGATACGTTAAAATAGACATACAGACAGGACGGCTGGTCACAGAGAAGTGGTTGATATTTAAAAGACACAGACCTGTAATAGGACAATCTTACTCAGAGATGTATGGAGAAATTTAGAAAACATTGACATGAAATAGTACAGTCTAACCCAAAAATGTAAATAGATATTTGAAAAGGACTTTCTCAAAGAGGCCAACACGAAAAGGAAGCTCTTAAAAAAACAGAAAGAAACAATCAACATTTTTCGGGCATATCATAAGAAGAGAAAAGTCGGAATACTTGGTTATAACTGGCAAAATACATGGAAAGAGAGATCGCGGACGACAAAGAGAGAAAATACTGGATAGCTTGGTGTCATGGCATGGAAAACAGTCAACAACAGAACTGATACGATGCACAGTGGATAGAAGATTGTGGAAGGACATGATCACCTACGCCAACCGGTATGACACTTGATGGTGATGAGACATATAGAGACAGAGATATATAGACAGAGATATACATACACATTTAGAAAACAGACATATAATATGTAAGTCTTACCTAGATATATTATTACAAATTTAGAAAATATCGACATATGCATAGAGCTTTACCCAGAGAGAGAGATAGACAAACAAGCTTAGACAAGATGTACATACAATAACACACCATCAAGAAAAGGTTAATGATAAAAAAGAGAATTTCAAAATATAGATTAGATTTCGTTAATACTCAAAATATAGAATAGTTGGGATTTTTATCTATGATTTCTCTCTGCGGCAACCACCCCTGGTCTCAGCATCGAAGCCCCGGCTTGAAACGTCAATTACTCATCGACGGAAAAAATATGAGTACCACCTACGAAGACAGATTTATCTGCCTGTACGGCGAGGGACCCCTGTGCACACATCTGCCAGGGAAAAATGGATATTAACACGCAAAATTCAGTTCCTAGTCTCTAGGGACTTCGTCAGAGGTCAAAGTTGGCAAACGAAACAAAATATATAAATAGAATAGATGTCATGGATACACAAAATATAGATTAGATTTCATTGATACACAAAATATGGATCAGTTTTCATGGATACACAAAATATGGATCAGATTTCATGGATACACAAAATATATATCAGATTTCATGGATACACAAAACATAGATCACATTTCATGGATACACAAAATATAGATCAGATTTCATGGATACACAAAATATAGATCAGATTTCATGGATACACAAAATATAGATCAGATTTCATGGATACACAAAATATGGATCAAATTTCACGGATACACAAAATATAGATCAGTTTTCATGGATACACAAAATATAGATCAGATTTCATGGATACACAAAATATAGATCAGATTTCATGGATACACAATATGTAGAATTGTTTTCATGGATACACAAAATATAGATCAGATTTCATGGATACACAAAATATAGATCAGATTTCATAGATACACAAATATAGATCAGATTTCATGGATACAAAATATGTAGAATTGTTTTCATGGATACACAAAATATAGATAAGATTTCATGGATACACAAAATATAGATCAGATTTCATGGATACACAAAATATAGATCAGATTTCATGGATACACAAAATATAGATCAGATTTCATCGAAAAACAAACATATCTTATTAGTATTTTGTAATATGTAAATGCATACAACGTTATAAGAATGTTTAGGCTGGATCGTCCTCCAAATCGTAAGAGACCAATAACGAATTTTTAAAAACTCAATGCAATTTTATTTGATCGGGAAGTCGAAAGAAGAAAGAAGATAGGCCAGAAGAGAGGTGTGGCGGCAAAGCTGTAGAAAGTGGGCAGGCAATGAAGAAAGGTCATTGACCTATTGAGAGAGTTTAAATTTAGCTCGGCCGGGCTCCAAACTTTTGTTTAGTTGCTACAATCTAGAAACAGCTTTGCCGCATGTTTATAAACCTTACTTCAGGGGCCCATGTGCTTATTTGTTTAGAATTTAACAATTACTAATAGAGGGAAGGGAACCGCGATCGCTCAGTGGTTTAGTGAACTGGACTACAAGGGACAAGGGGTAGAGTTCGATCCCAACCTACGGATTCCGGGTTCACCCAGACTAAAAATGGATACCGGATTTTTTTTCTGGGAAAGTAAAGCAGCACGGGCGTAATACCAACCACATTATCCCAAAAATCATGTGCTGAAGGTCTATCAAATTGATGGTCACTAACACCAAATTTCCTATACGCCACTTGGCGGGACGTGGCTCTTTACTAATAAAGGCAGATAGAATTTGGTGTTCTCCTAAATTGTCACAGTTAGTTGCAGTCACTAGATCCGTAGATAGGTGGGAAAAGGGGATGAGGAGGAGAAAAAAAATAAGCCAATGTGGAAGAAATAAACATACAGGTGTACTGTCGTAAACATGCAGGTGTGCTGTAGTAAACACACACGACTACTCACACACTGACGCTATAGAAGTAGTAGCCTCCTTCAGTGATGGTTGACTATGGATTTTGCAGCGCCCCCTATGACATTTTTTTTTTACTTGCGCGTTGAATTCTCTTTTTCTACGAATCTGTTTGCTTTTTCAGAAGAATGTTAACAGTTCCCTGGACAGGTAAAAAGACCAGTGAGGAAGTTCTCAAAGAGGCCAACACAAAATGGGAGCTCATTTAAAAAAATCAGAAAGAAACAATCAACATTTTTCTCGCATATCATGAGAAGAGGAAAGTTGGAACACTTGGTTACAACTGGCAAAATAAGACGAAAGAGAGATCGCGGACGACAAAGCGAGAAAAAAGTGGATAGCTTGGTGTCATGGCATGGAAAACAGTCAAAACAACCGAACTGATGCGATGCACTGTAGATAGAAGATTGTGGAAGGACATGATCGCCTACGTCAACCGATATTGCACATGATGATGATGATGTTTGCTTCTTGCTTGAGTCGGAGCTTTAGCGTGTTTTATCCACAGATATATTTCCAAAAGTGTTTCCAGTCTGCAGCTATTTCATTCCAGGCTGCAGGGTTTATGTTCAGTCTTCATATCACGTTTACACACATATTCAAATCGAAGTTTTGGGCGCCCCCCAGTTCTTTTGCCATCTGTCCATAAAGTACATCTTTTAGTATGCCGCCATCTTTCATACGTGTAGATGCCCAAGCCAGTTTAACCTACGTTCTTAAGCAACGTGTAGATGTTCGGAGGGCCTGTGCGTTTGTCACCTTTTCCTTTCAGGTGATATCAAGAATGCGGCACTGGCATCGCATGGGAAATGCATTGAGCCTTCACTCTTGCTTTGTATATGTGGTTGTATATGATTCGTTGCCATATAGACGGATAATGATGATGCTGGCGTTGTAAACTGCGGCCTTTGTTTTCGTTGTCAGTTTGCTGTTCGCACGGGCGAATGTGGTAGCAGCTTTCCCAATGCGGGTGTCAATTTCAGTGTCTAAATATAAACGCTATTGGTTCAACGTATTGGTTATTTTATAAAGTAACAAATGGGGGACTGGTTGGTCTCGAGGCAAGATTTGGATTTGAACCCATAACCTCTCTGTCTCGAGGCAAGACGCCGGTCTCGAGACAGAGAGGTTGTGGGTTCAAGTCCAAGCTGCACCGGTTGGGATTTTTATTGATGATTTCTCTCTGCGGCAACCACTCCTGGTCTCAGCAGGGAGACCCGGCTTGAAACGTCAATTACTCATCGACGGAAAAAATATGAGTACCTCCGAAGACAGAGTTATCTGCCTGTACGGCGAGGGACCCATGTGCACACGGCTACAATGAAAAAATTGATTCCTATCTCTGGGGACTTCGTCAGAGGTCAAAGCTGGCGGACGAAAAAAAAAAGTAACTATTTTCCTCCCCATCTTAAGGCGTATGTGGAATACAGAATTATTCACCACACTTTTCCACTAGTAAATGCCGATTTTTTACTGATGTTTATAGTAACTACCAGACAGGCCCGCCCTTAGATTTGATTTTTTAAAATCTCTGATTTTTATATGCTGGGTGAACCGCGAAGCGCTGTTGGTCCAAAAAAAATAATGGATATGGAACAAAAGGAAAACATTAAATAAATGAATGATAGTCGTATATCAGGAGAACGAAATAGTTCAGAAGCAAGGTCAATAGAGGAAAACACAATGAAAATCCTGTCATCTGTTATCGTTATCAACTAGAAGTCCGGTTCGAATTCCCTAGAGTCAAAAGAGTTTTTCTATCGGAGGTGAAATGAAAATTCAGATCCGAACACCTCATTGCGAGTGCGCTGGACACACGCGCGGCCTTTATTCTCCAGTTCGACAATTCCCCCGGCAGGCTCCAGTAATGGGAAAATGATATAATGATTGTTATCAACAACAACATAATGAATGCAAACAAGAGAGTCTATTGTACATTTGAGTTTGTATGCAAATTGGATGGAAAGAAAAGGCATTGATGGAGAAATGGATAGAGGGATGGAGAAAATAATGATGATTGGAGAGATGGGTAGAAAGAATAAAGATGGATGGAGAGATGATGGGGAGAATATGAATGATTGGAAAGATCTTTGAAGAAAATAAAAATAAATGGAGTGATTGGTGGAAAGAATAGAGATGGATGGAGAGATGATTAGAGAAAAATAAAGATACATGGAGAGATGGAATGAGAGAATAGAGATGGATGGAGAGATCATTGGAGAAAATAAAGATACATGGAGTAATGGATGGAGAGAATAGAGATGGATGGAGAGATCATTGGAGAAAATAAAGATACATGGAGTAATGGATGGAGAGAATAGAGATGGATGGAGAGATCATTGGTGAAAATAAAGATACATGGAGTAATGGATGGAGAGAATAGAGATGGATGGAGAGATCATTGGAGAAAATAAAGATACATGGAGTAATGGATGGAGAGAATAGAGATGGATGGAGAGATCATTGGAGAAAATAAAGATACATGGAAAGATGGATGGAGAGAATAGAGATTGATGGAGAGATCATTGGAGTAAATAAAGATACATGGAGAGATGGATGGAGAGAATAGAGATGGATGGAGAGATCATTGGAGAAAATAAAGATACATGGAGAGATGGATGGAAAGAATAGAGATGGATGGAGAGATCATTGGAGAAAATAAAGATACATGGAGAGATGGATGGAGAGAATAGAGATGGATGGAGAGATCATTGGAGAAAAATAAAAATAAATTGAGAGATGGATGGAGAGAAGGTGTCTTTAGCCCCCTAAAGGAGCTCAAAGACGTTGTTTCAGTAATTGATGTTTATTCTCTTCTATATCTTGGGGCTATTAGTTCCAGAATTGGACGCTGGACTCTAGAAAAATAAGACAGATAACGACTACCGAAATGAAATGTGTCAGAAGAATGACAGGAAACAGCTTAAGCGACAGAGTAAGAAACACTGACCTGAGGAAGAAACTCGAAATTGAACCAGCCATCGAATACATACAGAAAAAACAAGATAAATTTGTTCGGCCACATAACAAGACAAAAAGAACTAACAATGACTCAAAGGGCCATAAATAAACGCTACAAAAACGCCAGATTAAGAGGAAGACCGAGAAAGAGAAGGATAACGGGAATATTAGAGTTACTAGGAGGGATAACAACAGAAGAGGACAACAGAAGAGCAAAGAATCGCAGATTGTATCTCCCCTCGACGCCAACAGCAATGGAGGAGAGATAGAAGAAGAAGAAGGATATCTTGGGGGAAGGTTTTAACTTTGTGATAATTTCTTGTTCAAGATTATTTTTTATGTTACTTTTTGTTTGAGCACTAGTTGCTCAAGATGAGACCGTCATATAGTCAATGACTAACAATCTAGGTAGATCACGTAACTTTGTTCTCCTTGTCAATAAGTATCCAGAAAACTGTGATGCTTCAACAAGGTATACCCATACCCGCTGCTATATCTGTAAATAACACACCCCTTGAATCTGTGAGAAAGTTCACCTATCTCGGTTCTATAGTCGCGAACATTGTCTCCCTTGAAGAGGAAATAAATTCCCCAATGGGAAAGGCAGCTTCCACATTTGGTAAACTTAAAGATAGAGCATGTGTCAACACCAATTTAACACTCAGAAGTAAGCTAAAAAGACAAATGAGGAAATTCTCATCAAAGAGACCAATACAAAAAGGAAACTCCTAAAAACATAAGAAAGTAACAATCGACTTTTTTTGGGGCACATCAAGAGAAGTGGAAAATTGGAATACTTGGTTACAACTGGCAAAATACAGGGATAGAGAAATCGTGGAGAACGAAGAGAGAAAATAATGTATAACTTGGTGTCACGGCATGAAAAACAGTCAACAAAATTGAAACGATACACTGTGGCTAGAGCAACCAGTACGGCACATGAACGCCAACCAGTATGGGACCTGAACGCCAACCAGTATGGCACACTATGTGAATGTATATGTCTTCGTTGAGATCATATGTCTTTATACGTCTGGCATCACCTGGACGTCCTAGTTGGTTGTAAACGCGAGCTGTCAAGATGATTTTGAATGGAGGGATGTACACCTGCAGTTCGTCAAATATTCTAGTTACACCTTGGCGTGGAACAGCGTGTGGGGGCGTTCCAAATATGAAGCAGTGAGAGAAAGAGTAAGTTGGAAGAGTGCAGTGGAGATAGAGGGGAGTACTGTGATTATAGAGAGAGCTAGAGAAAGGAAAGAGTGAAGGTGTGATTGTATAAAAGAGCAAAAGACAGCAAAAATGAGCCAGGGAAATTGAAAGTTATGGAGTAAAATGAAAGAGAATGGAAAGTCATGGGGATAGACATATTAGAAAGAAGAGAGAACCGGAGATATAATTAAGGAGAGAAAGTGTAGACAATTATAACTAAAGGAGAAAACAGTAAAGTGTCCCGTTCACGCCAAGTAACATATAGTAAATATTATGTTAGTGGCCATACTTCATCATATATATCATATAATCATATTAGAAGGAAGAGAGAACCGGAGATATAATTAAGGAGAGAAACTGTAGAAAATTATAACTAAAGGAGAAAACAGTAAAGTGTCCCGTTCACAAGTGTGACGTATAGGGAATATGGTGTTGGTGCCATAATTTTTACAGACCTTCAGCACATGATTTGTGGGGTAATGTGGTCGGTATTACGCTCTTACCGCTTTACTTTCCCAGAAAAAAAATCCGGTGCTCATTAAAAGGCTGGGTGAACCCGGAAACCGTCGATCAGGATCGAACCCGATCCTCTCGTCCTTCGTAGTCCAGTCCATTAACCAATGAGCTAGCGCGGCTCTAAAGGAGAAGTGGGGGTGAGAAAATGCACTAAGGAGGAAATGAAATAAGGAGAAATAGAAACGAACAGAAACTGTGGGGCATTTTTTTATGAGGTTTAGATAAAGAGGGATTATCAATTACTGAAAATCTTAGTGACAGTTCTATCTATCTGTCTATTGACTTTTCGAGCCGTAGCCGGTCCATATGGCATAAACCCATATACTCTTTCTCTCGTCTAAATTTCTATTCTAGCAGTTTTCAATTTTTCTAAATATTTTTATCAGATCCCGCCATTTGTTCTGTGCCAGCAACTCTATCTCACTGAGGGAGCCGAATCCTGCTGCTTTTGTCTCTTTGATCAATGTTCTTTCTTCTCTGAGTTCGTATCTAATCATCTCGCTCCCGACTTTTGCTTGTATTGTCGGCGCGGCCATTGTTCGTACATTCCAGAATCATATTTTTGTTGTTTTATGGCCGAAAATACTATCACTATATATATTATAGTAGATATATTATCTACTGCTTATTTACACATTGTGTATCAGGTCTACATTTCATTAACAAAAACGTTTTTACAATAGCGGCTTGTTAAACTTCTGATCAACGGTTTTATACCAAGCGGGAGAACAAAACAAATCCTCCATTTTGGATCAAACCGGAAACCTTGATAAATTAGTAACAGTTAGAAGTAATAAAGAATAAAGAGAAAGGTGCAGAAATTGAGAATCAGAGAGAGTGAGAGAGTTATTGAAAGAGAAGAGGAGATTAAGTGTAAAATGAGAAAGGAAGAAACTGAGAATGATAAATCTCTAGCCACTGATAAAATGGTGAATGAAACAAAATTATCGACTGTGTGAAATAGAGTGTAAAATATAACATCAAATGTACTCTTTTTTTTGGTGAGTGAGTGAGCAGAATGATCGAGTGTGTGTGTGAGAAAACCAACAGAAAAAAAACCGTGTCCCCTTGACCTAAATTTAACCCAATTTCTGGACGAGATTTGGAAATGAGGTCAACAGACTACCCACACAACTTCATCCGTGCAACTTTCTTTCATTCTCGGCCTTTACTTTCTGTCCATTGTTTATAATTCTCTTTCTCCTGTTCTTCTACTCATCCTTTCTCTAGCACGTGTGCTCCATACACAACATGTAATCCACGAGAACATCCTTTCTTGTTCATTCTACATATTTCGTTCTTCTCTCTTTAATTGGAACACAAGCTATTGTGCCTGTCTTGGTCACAATCTATTGTGTCTGTCTTGATCACAATCTATTGTGTCTGTCTTGGTCACAACCTATTGTGTCTGTCTTGATCACAATCTATTGTGTCTGTCTTGGTCACAACCTATGTCTGTCTTGATCACAATCTATTGTGTCTGTCTGGTCACAACCTATTCCGTCTGTCTTGGTCACAACCTATTGTGTCTGTCTTGGTCACAACCTATTGTGTCTGTCTTGATCACAATCTATTGTGTCTGTCTTGGTCACAACCTATTCCGTCTGTCTTGGTCACAACCTATTGTGTCTGTCTTGATCACAATCTATTGTGTCTGTCTTGGTCACAACCTATTCCGTCTGTCTTGGGCACAACGTGACAAAAGGTTACGAGTGTGACACCTGATATCAAGAAAAGACAGAATAATTGAAAACCATATTTTGCCACGCAACGTGTGCAGCGTTCAACGTATAAAAGGATAACAATTTAACTAAAAGTTGTGTATCAAAATGTGTTTTTTATGTCTTACCAAAACGGCGAGTGTATGGGTTATGTCGCTAGTTTACTACCAACCACGGTGTCTGCGCCTTTTCGTCTGACACATCCGTTTTCTCCATGGGTAGATTATACTCTCCTATAATTTTTGTCGCGGCAAAGATCATTTTTTCCAGGGTATGTTAACGTGCGCAGAGCGCACGTTTGACCCCTGCTTGTTTTTTTTTCACTGTTATTTGGGATGGTTAGACATCTGATCTCAATACCCAAAAACCATAGGAGTGTAAAGTCATGAAGAAACAACGGATCAAACAGAAAAATTCCTGTAGTCCGATTACCACCTGAAAACTTTGCCCATAATCGGACCTCCTACTTCTGGACTACCCAGTCCCCGACTCTGGTTTCAGCTCTCCTTTTTTTCATTGGTATATTCCTTAACAGTCTACTTACATATATTCTGTACCTTTCATAATAGCAAGAGTGTAACTAATACAATTATTAACGGTATTAGTCGCATAATCCTGTCTGGTCGACGGATCACTCTTGAAAACGTCTTCACAATTTCCGTCCAATCTTCTCAATTAATAGTTCCTTTCTGAGATATCATGGTTAATCTTGTTTACTCAATATTTGAAATTATACTCCCACATCTTTCTCTACCTAAGTAGTTTTCCTCTGTCTACTTTGTCTTCCTCTGTAAACTTTGCCTTCCTGTAGCTACTTTGTCTTCCTCTGTCTACTTTGCCTTCCTGTAGCTACTTTATCTTCCTCTGTCTACTTTGCCTTCCTGTAGCTACTTTGTCTTCCTCTGTCTACTTTGCCTTCCTGTAGCTACTTTGTCTTCCTCTGTAAACTTTGCCTTCCTGTAGCTACTTTATCTTCCTCTGTAAACTTTTCCTTCCTGTAGCTACTTTGTCTTCCTCTGTCTACTTTGCCTTCCTGTAGCAACTTTGTCTTCCTCTGTCTACTTTGCCTTCCTGTAGCAACTTTGTCTTCCTCTGTCTACTTTGCTTTCCTGTAGCAACTTTGTCTTCCTCTGTCTACTTTGCCTTCCTGTAGCTACTTTGTCTTCCTCTGTCTACTTTGCCTTCCTGTAGCTACTTTGTCTTCCTCTGTCTACTGTGTCTTCCTCTATCTTCTCTGTCTTCCTCTAAATTTGTCTCTCAACCTACTATGTCTTCCTCTGTCTACTCTGTCTTCCTCTGTCAAGTTTGTCATCATCTATCTACAGTATTCCTCTGTCAAGTTTGTCATCATCTATCTACAGTATTCCTCTGTCAAGTGTGTCATCATCTATCTACAGTATTCCTCTGTCAAGTGTGTTATCATCTATCTACAGTATTCCTCTGTCAAGTGTGTCATCATCTATCTACAGTATTCCTCTGTCAAGTGTGTCATCATCTATCTACTGTCTACCTCTGTCAAGTGTGTCATCATCTATCTACTGTCTACCTCTGTCAAGTGTGTCATCATCTATCTACTGTCTTCCTCTGTCAAGTATGTCATCATCTATCTACTGTCTTCCTCTGTCAAGTGTGTCATCATCTATCTAATGTCTTCCTCTGTCAAGTGTGTCATCATCTATCTACTGTCTTCCTCTGTCAAATGTGTCATCATCTATCTACTGCCTTCCTCTGTCTACTTTGTCTTCGTTGACCTGTTGTAGTATCCCGAGAAAGGCTGTAGCACGACCTCTTGACCTTGTAACGTTGTCCGCATCATTTTAGTGTTCATTATTTTACCCTTGACAGCAACTTTGTGGCTCTATACATTTCGTTATGCACTTTCTAATGATTTTAGTTGTTCTTATCTCCAATGTACCCCGGTGGTTGAGTGGTTAGTGTGCACGCTTTCTGATCTGAAGGGTTCGGATTCGATTCCCTGAAGTGGCGGATTTTCAGGGCGCTGGGACAGGGCGCTGGGATTCTCACAACCTCTAAAAATGTGTACCAGAGATTTTTCTTCGAAGTAAATTCGGCCTGTCGTGATACCGACCACGTCACCCAAAAACGTGTGTTGGTCGTGGAAAAAAAAGACACTAACACCGTATGGACAGTAAACAAACATTAAAAAGACGGTTAGAGGCCACAGAGATAGGATTTCTCAGAAAAAATTTTTGAAAGTTCCCTGGACAGCTAAAAAAACTAAAGATAACATTCTCAAAAAGGCCATCACAAAAAGAGAGCTCATAAGAAACATCAGAAAGTAAAAATCAAAATTTTTCGTGTACATCATGAGAAAAAGAAAGATGGAATACTTGGTTACCACTGGCAAAATACAGGGAAAGAGAGATACTAGACGACAAAGAGAGAAAATACTAAATAGCTTGTGTCATGGCATGGAAAACAGTCAACAACAGAATTGATATGATGCACTGTGCATAGAAGATTGTGGGAGAACATGATCGCCTACGCCAATCGGTTTGGCAAATGATAATGATGAACACCGTATGACCCATACGGCCAACAAGGCAAGGACTTTGCTATTTCCTATGAATATGATAGAAGTGTTAAATGGAAGTCATCCTAACGATTGAATGGGACAGGAAATTGCATGGCAATAAAGCGTACATAATTCCATTCCTGCTCTTAAACCGACTTGAATAAACAAAAATAATTGATGCCTGGCTCACTGAGGTAGGAAATGTAATAACAACGAGGGCGCCACTAGTTCTTTCTATTAGCCTCCAAATTATGTGACCTATATGAGAGTGTAGGGAGCCGCGATAGCTCAGTGGTTAGTGAACTGGACTACAAAGGACGAGGGGTAGGGTTCGATCCCAACCACGGCTTCCGGGTTCACCCAGCCTTAAATGGGTACCGGATTTTTTTCTGGGAAAGTAAAGCAGCACGGGCGTAAAACCGACCACATTACCCCAAAAATCATGTGTTGAAGGTCTGTAAAATATAGGGTCACTAACACCATATTTCCCTATACGCCACATGGCGTGACGGGGGTACTTTACTTTTTTTACTTATATGAGAGTGTAGTGTTTCAGTTACCAAGTATTATATGTTACGGCACATACTTTATTCCAGTGTTGTTACGACATACACTTTGCTCTACTGTATATAATTTTTTACTGCACATACTCTGTTCAAGTGTAGAGTTTGTTACAAGGAGCCAGTAGTGGGGTGTGTCGTACGCTACAAGGTATGGTGACAGCTTTACAAAAAAGGAAACCAATACAATACTGACTTTTCGGCCTATAACCCCACTACTGGTTCCCTGCTACCAGCTTTACCGCAGCACTGCAATTATTTGCCTGTTCCCTACATAGTTTTTTTTTTTTTTTTTTTTTTTTTTTTTTTACGCAATATAATTTCATGATATGAATACTCTTCTGCTTTTTCTCAGAGCACTCCTGTTTATTGTACGTCCTAAAAATCAATTTACATCTGCGTAGACGCATTGTGTCATGTTTAACATAGCTGCTCGTGGAGCTCAATCGCCTGCGACCTGCCGTCGCAATAGAATGTCGGCGGCCCAACAGTTGACCAAGACGTCGCCTTGACCACCTGGTCTATCTCTCCTGGTAACGTCCTGTGTTAAAATAGTCTGGCTAACAACATCAGGTGCCGCGCCGTGTTCCCTGTAGCGGTGACACTTACCGATATGGAATACCTAGTTATTCCTACTTATCACACAATTTTCCACACATTGCCATCAATTAGATGAAATCCAACTTCTCCAGTAAAACTAGGGAATGTCAAGAAAGCGAATCAATTCAGAGGAAGAGGTATGTTTACAGCACTCGGAAAAATTGACAAATAATCAACAACAGAAAAAAATATGGACCAAAGCAGGATCGAACCCGTACTCAGTGGCGCAGCGCCTTGCCACGAAAAGCCAAACGCTATGGAACACTGCCACTCAGCTAACTAAAAATTAGCTTCGTAGGCAATGTCTTTCGCGCAGGTGTTCTCATGACTATAGCGTGTATCTGTATTTTTTCCTGTTAAGACAAGTAGTTTCCCTTTATAATAATATTCATTTATTATTGAATGTCAAGAAAGCCATTACGACCCGCCACACTGGTTGAGTCAAAGGACTTCTGCTGGTTTCAACTCGTGGCACTGCGTCAACGAAAACAAGCTACGTCCTTTCTACAAATCCATCTTCAGTAAGTCAGTTTAAGACGCGGGTTTCTTTCTCTTTCGCTCCATTACTGGTTTTTCCACATTGCTTAGTCTGTTTTCAAAAGTACCGCTGACAGGCGGAGTCTGATCTATA
The DNA here is from genome assembly GCA_032433765.1 of Megaustenia siamemsis. Lineage (NCBI taxonomy): Eukaryota > Metazoa > Mollusca > Gastropoda > Stylommatophora > Ariophantidae > Megaustenia > Megaustenia siamemsis. Next base: position 35,403,515 of record JAVIAB010000088.1, on the reverse strand, counting down.
TGATTATGGTTCGCCGATTCTGTCGCAAGGAATCGGTCATTGTCATCTATAGCAGTAAGCCTGAGAGCTGAATGGAAACTGCAAAAAAATCCCCAACTAGCGTTACGTTTTCAGCTTTACCAACAGAGACGGTTCTGGGTAGAATGACGTCAGCCCCTATAGATCGTGTAGTTTCCCTTTCAGACACAGGCTTACATCTTTTGAGGGCGATGAATCAACCTCGCTGACCGAAAACAGCCACCATCAGTGCGTCAGTTCGGCGAGCATCAGAGCTGATCAAGGCCCTATTCCGTCTACCAGTGGTACTCCTGAAAACAGCTTAACAAGTCCGGCCCAGAGAGTAAAGAACAAACAGGAAATGCAGCTTGGTACTCAAAAACGTCGCGCTTAAATCCGATTTGTTGTTAGTTGAAATGTACAAAATACTACGGGCTAGCTGCAAACCACAACACAGCGTACGTGCGCCCACTTAACGTCCTTCTAATGGCGGTTGATGAAGAGGACTTTTCACTACATCAGTAGCCTCGGATGAACATGACAGATATGTATATCATCATCATCATGTGCCATACCGGTTGGCATAGGTGATCATATCACTCCACAATCTTCTATCTACAGTGCATCGTATCAGTCCTGTTGTTGACTGTTTTCCATGCCATAACACCAAGCTATCCAGTAGTTTCTCCCTTTGTCGTCCGCGATCTCTCTTTCCTTTTATGGTGCCAGTTGTAACCAAGTATTCCAACTTTCCTCTTCTCATGATGTGCCCAAAAAATGTTGATTGCTTCTTTCTGATGTTTTTTAAGAGCTCCCTTTTTGTGTTGGCCTCTTTGAGAACTTTCTCATTGGTCTTTTTAGCTGTCCAGGGAACTTTCAACATTCTTCTGAGAAATCCCATCTCTGTGTGATCCCATCTCTATATAAATCCCATTTATATATATATATATATATATATATATATATATATATATATATATATATATATAAACAGACGATGACAGCTCTCAGTCCCATTTCTGACGGTCGCCGTTACATCAATAATATATATATAAGTTATTTCCTTGATCTCCAAATGATCAGTGATTACTGAAAATGCTCACTCCCTTTCAACAGATTGCGATAATTCATAACACTTATTAGTTATTTGAGTAATTCGCTAGTTATATACATTACTAATGAAAGTGATACATTTTCATATTTTTAAGGCTAAATACCATGTGATCTTCAATCTACAATTGTATCAATAATTTATTATATAAAGAAGCTACATTTCTGAAACACTAGCTCGAAATTAGGAGGGGTTATGTTCTGATAATCAGATTTTCTCTTCTTGCGAAGTTCTGTATAAAGTGTTTCCTGTTACTTATCATTATCATTATTATTATTATTATTATTATTATTATTATTATTATTATTATCTTCTACTGCTTACGTCGTGTTTATTAGTGTTTGTTTCGCTAACTCTCTGTTTCGAAATTTAAGTATACAGAATCACACATACACGGAAGGGACTATTTTGTCGAATTCAGTACGACCAGACATTGTGATAGTGAATTTGTTATCAAAACATTATTACATTTTGGTGACAAAATGTGTGTGTGTTCAGAAATGTCTTCGCGCACAAGTTCTCATTCTATCACAAGATGGTTTATAGTAGATTTGTATTCCAAACAATTGTATTACTTTGGTCATGTTTGTAAAATCATTTGCTAGTGTACACGTTTTTGATAAAATAAGCTTCGGCGAAGGTGAACAACACGAGGCACTACTGAAAATAAGAAGTACTGGATCATGGTATGTGTCAGAATATGTTGGTGCAAATCTAAATCAGGATATAAATCTAGATGACACAGCACATACGACTAATATGTAATTTGTACTGGGAGCAAACAGCAATAATAAGATATAACAAGGAGAACTCTATACCCATGGACATAAAAAGAGGAGTAAGACAAGGATGCATCCTATCACCAAGCTTGTTCAATCTATACACTGAGCAAATCTTTAAAAACATATCAGAGATACCAGGCCTAAACATTAATGGAAAGATAATCAATAACCTAAGATATGCTGATGATACTGTTCTACTAGCAGAAAATCATAAAGACCTACAACAATTGCTTAATGTGATAAACATAACAAGCAAAAAATATGGAATAGAAATGAATATCAAAAAGACTAAAACTATGATCATAAACAAAGAAAATTATCAAGACCTACAATTAAATATCACAGTTGAGGGAATATATCGGGAGACAGTATAGAGCTACAACTACCTGGGACATACTATAACCAATGATGGAAAATGCAAAATTGAAATAAACAAAAGTATAGGTATGGCAAAAAGTAATTTTAATGCCATGAAAAATATACTAACAACAAAACAAATATCAGCAGGGCTGAAACTAAGAATGGCAAAATGTTACATCTTCTCAATATTCCTGTATGATGCAGAAACATGGACATTAGCCAAGAAAACAGAACAGAAAGTTGAAGCCTTTGAAATGTGGATTTAAAGAAGAATAGGTAGAATTGGATGGAAAGAAAAGATAACAAACGATAAAGTTTTAAAACAACTGAAAATAAAAAGAGAACTACTAAATACAATTAAGACAAGACAAATGACATTTTTGAGGCATGTTAAAAGACACAACAGCCTACTAAAAGTATATTGGAAGGAAAAATACAAGGTAAAAGAGGCAGAGGCAGACCAAGACTAACATGAACGAGTAACATCAAAAGATGGACAAGCAATCTATGACAACCTGCACCATCAAAGCAAGAAACAGAGTAGAATGGCGATCCATGGTAGCCAACCTTCGTTGCGGAGAAGTTACTCGATGACGATGACGAAATATAAAATATGGGTGCCTTTGAGCTATTTTAATGATAATTATGAAGGAAAAATAGTCTTTCGTTATTGCTATTTCTGAATGGATTACATACGTCGATACACCCGCCAACATGAGATTAGTCCATTGGTAAGTGAAAATGTGTATTACATTTTATAACATAATTTTTCATAACCTTCTTGCTTCTTTACAAATGTTATCTAAGGGCAGAATCCCCCTACAGAAAAGATCATCTGCTGCCTTGCAGGAAGATTGGGGACAATCAAAGGCTAAGGAATGAAAACGTGAATAAAATACTGGCTGAAATCGGATGCACTGGGCCATTGGCGCAGAATACAGTGCAACGTTTTAACGGGTGTTCAATCAGAGTGGATCTGGCACACTCTAATTGTGATGTTCTGTCTGTGGGGGCGATCAACACACTTAACCTGACAGCTGACTTCATGTGAGAGTCTGGAATCCTACTCTGATTGAGTCCTGATCGCAGAGAGAGAGAGAGAGAGAGAGAGAGAGAGAGAGAGAGAGAGAGAAATGTTATATTTATTATATTTTAATGCATTTTTTAAAAACTACAGTTGTGATATAGCACTTTAATCGTTTTTTATTTGATGCATTATATATCAAGGCTTCCTTGAGGGAATTCTCTATCAGTGAAATAAACTGGGTAAATCTGGCCGACGATTGTAGCATATGGAGAACAAGAATAAAAATAAAAATAGCACAGCAACTTTCGAGGCATTTCTGATGTCAAATTCAGAAAACAAAAGGCGCAGGAGAAAGGAGACAAGGCCAGGCACCACGCGTACATCTTGTTCGTTCTGCGGATGGATCTGTCTGTCCAATATTGGCAGATTCAGCCACCAGAGAAGCCCTTCAACAAAGCAACACCCAGCATAAGACACTAATATATTTTTACCAAAATACTGACCTATGATTGCTTGCTACCAACCGTCTGCCAAGACGTCATTGGCCATATTATTATAATACATCCAGTTGTTTTCAAATATTAATCAAACTGCGATGATTCTTATAAGAATTTTAATACTTTAATTTTTCTGTCAGTCATTTTGCTTTTGTCTTACCCTAATATTTCATGGCGTTAAAAAAAAGCTTCAGGAGAACACAACTATGTCTAAAAACAGCTGCTGCTTTGCAGGAAGGTTTAAATAAAATAGCTAAGTAGTTCCGAAAAAATCGGTGCTAAAGATGGATACATTGTGACCACAAAGTGTAAAACGCATTGTCCTCTTTTTCCTTTCAACTCTCTGTGGTGCATGGGTCTTCAACAAACACTTTAAACTCTCTACGATGCATGGGTCTTCAACAAACACTTTAAACTCTCTGTGGTGCATGGGTCTTCAACAAACACTTTAAACTCTCTGTGGTGCATGGGTCTTCAACAAACACTTTAAACTCTCTGTGGTGCATGGGTCTTCAACAGACACTTTAAACTCTCTACGATGCATGGGTCTTCAACAAACACTTTAAACTCTCTACGATGCATGGGTCTTCAACAAACACTTTAAACTCTCTGTGGTGCATGGGTCTTCAACAAACACTTTAAACTCTCTGTGGTGTATGGGTCTTCAACAAACATTTTCAACTCTCTGTGGTGTATAGGTCTTCAACAAACACTTTAAACTCTCTACGATGCATGGGTCTTCAACAAACACTTTAAACTCTCTGTGGTGCATGGGTCTTCAACAAACACTTTAAACTCTCTGTGGTGCATGGGTCTTCAACAAACACTTTAAACTCTCTGTGGTGCATGGGTCTTCAACAAACACTTTAAACTCTCTACGATACATGGGTCTTCAACAGACACTTTAAACTCTCTGTGGTGCATGGGTCTTCAACAAACACTTTAAACTCTCTGTGGTGCATGGGTCTTCAACAAACACTTTAAACTCTCTGTGGTGCATGGGTCTTCAACAAACACTTTAAACTCTCTACGATGCATGGGTCTTCAACAAACACTTTAAACTCTCTGTGGTGCATGGGTCTTCAACAAACACTTTAAACTCTCTGTGGTGCATGGGTCTTCAACAAACACTTTAAACTCTCTGTGGTGCATAGGTCTTCAACAAACACTTTAAACTCTCTGTAGTGCATAGGTCTTCAACAAACACTTTAAACTCTATGTAGTGCATATGTCTTCAACAAACACTTAAACTCTCTGTAGTGCATAGGTCTTCAACAAACACTTTAAACTCTCTGTAGTGCATATGTCTTCAACAAACACTTTAAACTCTCTGTAGTGCATAGGTCTTCAACAAACACTTTAAACTCTCTGTGGTGTATAGGTCTTCAACAAACACTTTAAACTCTCTGTAGTGCATAGGTCTTCAACAAACACTTTAAACTCTCTGTAGTGCATAGGTCTTCAACAAACACTTTAAACTCTCTGTGGTGCATAGGTCTTCAACAAACACTTTAAACTCTCTGTGATGCATAGGTCTTCAACAAACACTTTAAACTCTCTGTGGTGCATAGGTCTTCAACAAACATTTTAAACTCTCTGTAGTGCATAGGTCTTCAACAAACACTTTAAACTCTCTGTGGTGTATAGGTCTTCAACAAACATTTTCAACTCTCTGTGGTGTATAGGTCTTCAACAAACACTATAAACTCTCTGTGGTGCATAGATCTTCAGCAGACACTTTCAACTCTCTGTGGTGCACGGGTCTTCAACAAAGCACTTCTGTTTGGCGTCATTTTCTTAAGACTGCAGCTCCATGTCGTCCCGTCCCCATCTTCTGCATCTCTCCTTCCATATATAAAACACATTAAAAGGGAATCAATTAATAAAAGAGGAAGAAAAAAATGATGGTGAGAAATGGTTCATAAATATTTTGATGGCGCGCCTAAAGGCGCAACCAAAGTAAGAGAATTACAAAGTAAATAAAAGCACCTACTTAGTATTAATATGTATTGAGGAATATGTTAATGCCCATATTTGTCATTGACTAACTATACGTTGTATGTATGATATGTAGGTGTCACGTATGTGATAGTGATTGCTGAGTGTCCTAATTATTTGTAGAATGGGTTGTTTCCCTATCTACAAGTTTCAGAGATGTGCCCCTATGTCATACACCTAGCACGTAGAGTCGCATTATACCCACATACATTTCTGGTAGTAGTGTTGGATCATGCCGGATGCTTTCTTTCGACGCAGTCAATCTTCTTTTTTCCTTCCTCATCTGCCTTTTAGCGTCGAGGGGAGATATAATTTGCAGTGTTTCGCTCTTCTGTTCGCCTCTGCTGCTGTCATGTTTCTTAGTGCTTCTAATATTCCATCGATCCAGCTTTTTCGTGGTCGACCCTTGGGTCTCCCTGTGTTCTCACAACGTTTGCTGAAGGCTCGTTATATTGTGTTTTGATCTTTCTGCCTTGTCACGTGACCAAACCATTTTATGTTTTGTTTCCTTATATATTCTATGGCGGGGGCTATTCCTAGCTTTTTTCTCAGTTCTTCATTTCTGATCTTATCTCTCGGACTATTTCTTGTCATTCGTCTAACACATTTCATCTCAGTTGAGGTTATTTATCTTATTGTTCTTGCATCTAGGGTCCAGGTCTGGCATGTAACATATGCTTCCTATAAACTGACCAAATAATCGAACAGCCGAGAATGTTTGGGCGTATGTTGGGAAAATCCTGCACAATCAATCCTCTGTGTGGATTAGGAGTTGGCGTTCTTAAAAGAATCATGGACATGACACATACGCAGATATTGATTGATGGTCAGCCAGTAAAAGACACCAACGGACAGGTCAGAGTATTGTAGTTAATGATATGTAAGTAGTTGACAAGTTGAGAATACAGGTAATTTGACAAAAAAAGTATTCTGGGAGTAATTAGAGAATCTAGAGGTGATGATTACATCAGGCGTCAGCCCATCACCGAGAAGTTACAATTCGTTATATCAAATCATTAATTCCCCAGGAGATTGAACAGAAGCGTTCTTTGTATCGATGTAATTTAACATCATGTTCATCATCATCATTGAGTGCCGTCTCCGCAACGAAGGTTGGCTACCATGAAGCGCCATTCTGCTCTGTCTCTTGCTTTGAAGGTGCAGGTTGTCATATGCTGATTTGTCCATCTTTTGATGTTACTCGTTCATGTTAGTCTTGGTCTGCCTCAGCCTCTTTTACCTTGTATCCCCATCTCCCCAGGATTACTTTTGGTTGTAGGCTGTTGTGTCTTTTAACATGGCCCAAAAAAATCGCATTTGTCTTGTTTGAATTGTCCTTAGTAGTTCTCTTTTAATTTTTAGTTGTTTTAAAACTTCATCATTTGTTTTCTTTTCATTCCATCCAATTCTATCTATTCTTCTATATATCCACAATTCAAAAGCTTTAATTCTCTGTTCTGTTTTCTTGTCTAATGTCCATGTTTCTGCACAAGGAATATTGAGAAGATGTATCAATTTGCCATTCTTAGTTTTAGCCCTGGTGTTATTTGTTTTTATGTTAGTATGTTCTTCATGACATTAAAATTACTTTTTATCATTCCTATTCTTTTGTTTATTTCAGTTGTACATTTTCCATCACTGGTTATAGTATGCCCAAGGTAGTTGTAGTTCTGAACTATCTCCAGGTCTATTCCTTCAATTTTTTTATCCACTTGTGGGTTTTGAGCATTTTCTTTGTTTATGATCATAGTTTTAGCCTTTTTGATATTCATATCTAGTCCATATTTTTTGCTTGTCGTGTTTATTTCATTATATAATTGTTCTAGATCTGCTAGTATTACAGTATCGTCAACATATCTTAGGTTATTGATTATCTTTCCATTAATTTGTAGGCCTGGCATTTTTATGATGTTTTTAAAGATTTGTCCAGTGTATAGATTGAACAAGCTTGGTGATAGGATGCATCCTTGTCTTACTCCTCTTTTTATATCAATGGGTGTAGAGTTCTCTTTGTTATATTTTATTATTGCTGTTTGCTCCCAGTATAGAGTACATCACATTACACATGGTGAATATTTTGTGAAGAATAAAGTATATATATCATCATGTGTATCATCAGTCAACCTATGACAATCTGTACCATCAAAGCAAGAGACAGAATGAAATGGCGCTCCATGGTAGCCAACCTTCGATGCGGAGACGGCACTCAATGATGATGAAAGTATAAAAGTTTAGTCGATCTGGAGTTCACTTAGATTGTTGTGCGATGTATTCACCGAGTACTAGACGTGTATATTACAGTACACAGGCAGTATTACTTTCATAGAAGAAAAAAAATCGCTGGTATCTATTTCATGGGTTGTGCGCAGTCTGCAGCCAAGTGGGTCCAAATGAATAGCAACAAATTATGAATCTTGGGTCCTTATTATCTTCAGCGAACACACAACCTCTCAACCAGCGCGGATTTTAGGCTCGAATAGTAGCCCACAGGAAGACAAACACATGGCGGTACGTGCTCGGCCTTAGTTTTACATGCTAAAAGTTTACATGAGAATTCTCAACCTTGACAAACGCCCTCGACTGCAACCTCGTACTTCGACCCAAAATTTAGATGTAATCCGTGGACAAAAAGGGGCGGTTACCACTTTCCTTCGCATTTTCCCACCTTAACACACCTCATCCCTCTTGTTTGCTGTACTATCTTAGTGTGTCTTTGTTCTGCCTGGCTGTCTTTATTCTGGTGCCGCAATGGAAGGTATAGACAAAGAGAGAAAGAAATAAAGGTCGAATAGCAAGAGCTGCTTGTTGTAATCTCACACATTTGAGCTTTTAAGCTACAACATTGTAACAGTGTTTGTGGTTGAAAATGTCCAGAATTCGCAATATTCCCCCCTTTTTTTTCTTGCATTTGAGATTTTGTGTGAAAGTTTTCATGGTCTCCCCACACCAAAAAAAAAGTAAACTTTCTAGCGGAAAAAATGTGTGTTTTAATGATTAAAGGTTGTTGAAAAAAAATATGTAAAGTAAAGGTTCCCTTCACGCCTTGCTAGGCGTATGGGGAATATGGTGTTAGTGACCATTTTTTCTATGACCACGGCATATTTTTAGGTGATGTGGTCGGTATCACGCCAGACCGTCTTTACTTCCTAGAAAAATCCCTGGTACCCATTTTTAGAGGATGGGTGAACCCCGGAGCCTTGCCCTTGTTGAAAAGCATGACAATAAGGAAAATAAAATCTTGTGGTCCTGTAAAGGGAGATTATGGATTATAGAAGATAGTTACTGAGGGCGTATGTCAATGTAACAAGCAAGAAAGATCTAGATGAAAACCGGTGGCAGATATCATAGACGAGCAGGGACTAACAGTTGAAGAAATAGGAACTCTGACGTAGGAACGAGAAAACGTCAGAGGTGATGTCATGGATGGGAACCAAGTTCCTGTAGAAACAACCTAGCCCAGGAAGATGATGATGATATTGAGTGAAGAAATAGCGGTTAAATATATCCTTAACAGGATGTATAGTTTGGTAGGATAATCAACAGCAACAGTATTAAACGTCTGTAGGCGATTGAGAGTTCGGGTATAAGCTTTGTCATCTACTCCAGCACACATGCTATTTGATGGCAACGATTATGAGTGGTATAACAATAAGTTATCGCTTTTAAAGACAGACTGATAACTTCGACACTTCTGGCGTTACTAAAAACTAAGATATACCTTTTCTATACAGGAACCGCGATAGCTCAGTGGTTAATGAACTGGACTACAAAGGACAAGAGGTCCGGTTCGATCCTGATTGACGGCTTCCTGGTTCACCCAGCCTTAAATGGGTACCGGAATTTGTTTTCTGGGTAAGTAAAGCGGCACGGGCGTAATACCGACCATATTATCCCAAAATCATGTGCCAGTCTATACAAATTATGGTCACTAACACCATATTCCCTATACGCCATTTGGCGTGACGGGGCTTTTACTTACTTACTTTTCTATACAGTTTGTGAAATGAATGCGGGTTACACTTCTTTGATAAAGAAATTATGCGAGATGACTAAAATATCACTGGCGAAAAAGCTTTGTTCTTTGTTCAACCGAAAGAAGTATATTGTTAGGTTTTAATGTTCAGTTTGCGCAGCTGGATTGCTGTGTTCCAGGACCAAGACGTCAGCGCAGCTAGATTGCTGTGTTCCAGGACCAAGACGTCAGCGCAGCTAGATTGCTGTGTTCCAGGACCAAGACGTCAGCGCAGCTGGATTGCTGTGTTCCAGGACCAAGACGTCAACGCAGCTAGATTGCTGTGTTCCAGGACCAAGACGTCAACGCAGCTAGATTGCTGTGTTCCAGGACCAAGACGTCAACGCAGCTAGATTGCTGTGTTCCAGGACCAAGACGTCAGCGCAGCTGGATTGCTGTGTTCCAGGACCAAGACGTCAGCGCAGCTGGATTGCTGTGTTCCAGGACCAAGACGTCAGCGCAGCTGGATTGCTGTGTTCCAGGACCAAGACGTCAGCGCAGCTGGATTGCTGTGTTCCGGGACCAAGACGTCAGCGCAGCTGGATTGCTGTGTTCCGGCACCAAGACGTCAGCGCAGCTGCAGTTGCTGTCGTGGTTAGTGCACTCGCTACCGACCGGAAGGGTGTGAGTTTAATTCCCCGATGCAACGAATCTGTTTTTGGGGTGACGTGGCGTTCACCCGGCCTCTGCAAATTGGCACCAGATATTTTGTCTGCGAACGTATGGCGGCTTGGTGTGATACCAACCAACTCACCCATAAAATGGGGCAGTTTTGGTCATTGAAAAATATAGACACTAACAAGTCATTCACAAATGTCTCAAGGGTGGTACAAGATTACAAAATGCCTATGCATTGGTACAGATAAGTAAACTCTGTAGTCTTGTGTTTATCAAGTGTCCTTGTCTACTAATGAGGGCTTTGTACAAGAAACGTTTAGTCTATTTTGTTTTGCCACTTTTACATAAAGCTGAAACTAAACCAAAAAAAAGTATGCAATTTACAAGTTTATTTCCGTTTTAGATCATTGACTAATCAGTGTTTCTTTTTGCATAGATTGCATTCTTAATTCCAAAGTTATTGAGTACTTCTCGGGCATATTGCCTAGTTCTTTATTTCAGAAGGAATGAATATCCAATGAGCTTGTGGTCGAGGTCTTTGTTTCGTAGTCAATGAGTGTCCCAATAAGATACCACTTAAATAAAGAAGCAAATTAAAGAAGAAAACGCTATACTCTTCACAGAATTGCTCTCAGTAGTTAATGCACTGATAAGCCGTAGACATGAAGACCTATACGTTAAGAGCAACGCTCTGCAAGCTCTGCCAGAGTTGATGAAGAACTGTGATTCAGCGGATTCTATCTCACTGGAGTATTCCTGGAAATGATGAGGTAGACAATTTGAAAAAGAAAGGTGGTAAGCTAATCTAATCAAGGAGTTGTCTCAAGAACAAATAGACAAACAATGGAATACAGAACATCAAGGCTGCCAGAAAAATGATATGATTGCTATCAGCTCAAAAGAAAAGAACACACACACACAAAAAACAATCCCGGAAAAGCCATACCAGTTTGAAATATCATCTTTTCAACACCCTAAAACCAGAAAAATCCGATGTGTGTGTGTGACTGTGACAAAGGCCAAACTAACTGGTGATAATATATTACGATGACTCTCAACTAATGATTAGAAAAGGCTTTTTTGGACCTCGTGACGATCCCTTCATAGGCTCTGACTGAAGCTAAGTAGAGATCTCTCTTTTAAATGTGTAGTCGTCTTGCACGTGTTGGATGTCTTCTTATCTGATGAAGGCATGCGGCCGAAACGTTCATTATTGCATACTGTCTTCCTCTTACTAAAGCTGGTACCTACAATTTGTGTTTATTATCCCCTCATTACCTGTACTTTATTTGGACAACCAGATTGGAAATGTTATCAGCCATAGACTAGACCAAGGCTTTCATTGAACATTGATTGACGTCCAGAGATGTACGCAGAAGAAATACAATTATTATTTTATGAATTTGTGAATACATAGACCATTTCGAAAAAGACAACTGAAATTGTGTCGGACCTGTGAGGAGACATAACACTACTCTAAAAGTCATATTGGAAGAGAAGGTACAAGGCGGACGAGACAGAGTAGACCAAGTGGACGGATAATATAAACAATTGGAGAGGTGAACCTATGACAATGTGCACCATCAAGACAAGAGACAGAGTAAAATGGCGCTCTATGGTAGCCAACATTCAATGTACAGACGGTACTCAATGAATGAATTCAAAATGACTTATTTTTCTTTCTTTTTTTCGTTCACCAGCTTTTATCTCTGACGAAGTTCTTAGAGACTAGGAACAGAATTTTGCGTGTTAATCCGTTTTTTCCCTGGCAGCCGTGTGTACAGGGGTCTCTCGCCGCACAGGCAGATAACTCCGACTTCGGAGGTACTCATTATTTTCCGTCCATGAGTAAATGACGTTTCAAGCCGGGCCTCGCTGCTGAGACCAGTGGTGGTTGCCGCAGAGAGAAATCATAAATAAAAATCCAAACCAGTGCACCTGGATTTGAACCCACAACCTCTCTGTCTCGAAGCCGGCGTGTTACCTCGAGACCAACCAGTCTCCCAGAATGGCTTATAAACGGATTTTCATTTTAAGAAAAAATAATTTCTTTTACCTAGGCCCACATCGTTTCGTTACTTGAATCACCTATCTAGGCTACTTGAATTAGTTCTTTGTTCGCGAACTATATGTGCGATGTTAAAATATGCGAACTAGTTCTTAGTTCCCAAAACAATAAGCACTAATTTGCAGCACAAAATACCGAGGTGCACTAAAGTGCACAGAAATCTGGCCCAGACCCCTGACGCGCCAAAAACTCCCGCAATCTGTTGGGTAAGGTCACAAGACATCCAAAGTAGCGGAACGCGTAAACTGGGTCATGAGTACCGCTTAAACCTGGCCCTCATTTCGACTCACTCCCCTCCTTCCTCCTGATCCAAGCGTCTTGTAATTTCCCTCTCCCGTCCCTCCCTCCAAGTGTTTTTTTTTTGTTTCTTTCTCCCACCTCCCCATCCTAACCTCTTTCTACCGTCTGTAAAGCCAGCTATGTTTTCTTTATCTCTACAACCCTGGCAGCGATGACTAACGACCCTCAATAGGTTGCTTTGTTCCGATCGATACGCCTAAATTAGGTCACGGACAGAGACTGGAGGAAGCAGAAAGGCAAAGCAAGGTAACTCAAGGTCACAAATTGATCCGTTGGAGTACAAAGAATAAAAGATAATTATAACGCGTTTGAGATTAATAAAGAAAATACGTGTTAAAAGGTAATAAAAAAAATATGCCTATTTTAAATTGAATGAAACAGCCATGGAGAGTTTTCACGATCTTCTCTGTTTTTTCTTCCTCTTCATTTAATAATATTTAGAGTTCGTTGAGTTAAATGTTTAAATTATCACGTATACATATATATATACTTATCTATTTACAATTTACATTACATCTCATCAACAATAATGTACGGAAAGAAAGGCAGCATATAGTATGAAAAGTAATGAAAATGTATTAATTTTAAATACTGGTTCGAATACTGGTTGGGTCAAATTCTTTCCCCTAACGATGGTGAAATAAAAACGCAAACCTGAACATCTCGCAGTGACAGCATGGACACGCAACCTGTATTATCCTGATATATCCTCCCACCCTCAATGGCAGATGAGTAAAGTAAAGAGTCCCGTCACGCCAAGTGGCGTGTAGGGAATATGGTGTTAGTGACCATAATTTCTACAGACCTTCGGCGCTTGATTTTTGAGGTTAGGTGATCGGTATTACGCATGTGCCGCTTTACTTTCCCAGAAAAAAAATAATCCGGTACCCATTTAAGGCTGGATGAGCCCGAAAGCCGTCGATTGGGATCGAACCAGACCTCTTGTCCTTTGTAGTCCAGTTCACTAACCACTGAGCTATCGCGGCTCCCAATGGCAGATGCTTTAATGATAATTTTTGTTTTCATTAATATATCGTTTGTGTAAAATGGAGTCCACATGAAAGTTGAACAGTCGGTCAAAGAGATCAAGATTTTAGAATTGTTTGATTAAAATTTCAATTATAAATTGAAACAGATAGATCAAGGATGGTCAAAGAATAAAGAAGTAGGTACGGACAAATGAGTGCTGAAAGTGGATATATTTGACCAGAAGGAGCAAGTTAGCGAAACGTCATTCCTCTTCTTCCTCTTCTTCCTCTTCTTCTTCTTCTTCTTCTATCCTTCCTCTGCTGCCGTTGGCGTCGAAGGGGAGAAACAATCTGCGATTCTTTGCTCTTCTGTTGTCCTCTTCTGGTGTTATCCCTCCTAGTGACTCTAGTATTCCCTTTATCCATCTCTTTCTCGGTCTTCCTCTTAATCTGGCGTTTTCGTAGCGTTTATTTAAGGCTCTTTGAGTTATTGTTAGTTCTTTTTGTCTTGTTATGTGGCCGAGCCAATTTATCTGTTGTTTCTTTATGTATTCGATGGCTGGTTCAATTTCGAATTTCTTCCTCAGGTCAGTGTTTCTTACTCTGTCCCTAAAGCTGTTTCCTGTCATTCTTCTGACACATTTCATTACGTCATTACATTATTAACAAAAAAGATTAAAAAAAAGATAACTGAAACTTGAAGTCAGTGTCGGTTTCATCCCCGAAGTAATGACGTAATATAATTCCCAGATACACTATGATACATACCTTCATTATAGAAAGAAGCAACGATATGATAAGATTACCATGTTTACATCACGACTAAATATTTTACATCTTCCTTTCAGAAGTTTTGTTGAAAATGACTTCATTCTTCTTCTTCTTCCTCTTCTTCTTCCTTCCTTCCTCATCTGCCTTTCAGCGTCGAGGGGAGATATAATTTGCGGTCTTTTGCTATTCTGTTCGCCTCTGCTGCTGTTATGTTTCCTTCTTCTTCTTCTACCTTTTAGCTCCCAGTGGAGCATAGGTCTTCAACAAACACTTTCCAAGTCGTTCTGTTTTTTGCAATTCTTTTAAGATCATTCCATGTCTTCCCCATCATCTTCATCTCTGCTTCGATCTGTCTTCTCCAAGAATTCCTTGGTCTTCCTCTTTGTCTTTTCCCTGGGGATTCCAAAAAAGGGCCTGTTGTGTAATACTCTCAGTTGGCTTCCGTAGTGTGTGTCCTATCCATCGCCATCGTCTTCGCTGTATCTCTTTATCCACTGGTATTTGACTGGTACATTTCCATAATTCCATGTTAGTGACTTTGTCCTGCCATTTCCATCCCTTTATTCTGCACAAGCATCCATTAATGAAAGTCTGTACCTTCGTGATTGTCAATTTTGTTATTCTCCGTGTTTCACAGCCATATAATAGGACCGACTAAACATTTCAGTTGAAAATTTTTATTTTTGTATTTAGCCTAATTTCTTTGGATTTCCATATGTTTCCCAATGCAATGAAAGCTCCTCTTGCTTTTGATATCCTTATTTTGGTATCATTTTCTGTTCCTCCCTCTTTATCTATATTACTGCCTAGATATATGTAAGATTGTACGTCTAGTAGAGGTATTTCTCCTAGTTTTATTTGGTTATTGCCAACTGCATTAATTCTCATAATGTTGGTCTTATCTCTATTAATCTTTAGTCCTAGCTGTTGTGATCTCTCATCTAATATACTCATTTTATCCTGCATCTGTTGATGGCTGTGTGATAGGAGAGCTATGTCATCAGCAAAGTCTAAATCATCAAATTGTTTGGTCAGTGACCACTGGATCCCATTTCTGTTGTTTTGAGTTATTTTCATAATCCAATCTATGGCCAGTAGAAAGAGAAATGGAGACAGAAGGCATCCTTGCCTTACTCCTGTTCTTATTTCAAATGCTTCTGTAAGCTGTCCTTCATGCTATGTTTCTTAGTGCTTCTAATATTCCATCGACCCATTTTTTTTCGTGGTCGATCCCTTGGGTCTGTTGTTCTCACAACGTTTGTTGAAGGCTCGTTGTGTTGTGTTTTGTTCTTCCTGCCTTGTCGCGTGGCCAAACCATTTTATCTGTTGTTTCCTTATATATTCTATGGCGGGGGCTATTCCTAGCTTTTTTCTCAGTTCTTCATTTCTGATCTTATCTCTCAAACTGTTTCCTGTCATTCGTCTAACACATTTCATCTCTGTAGTGGTTATTTTTCTTATTGTTCTTGCATCTAGGGTCCAGGTCTGGCATTGGTAGCACACTAATGTCTTCATTGCAACCATTTATATCAGATTTTTTTAAAAATGTTAATTTCAGAACTATTTAGTTGGATTGGGCATAATAATCTGATTCGATGTGCTAAAAAAATATATGATATCAAGTCCAGAATTTGATCAAAACGTACAATAAAATGAAGAAAGAATATTCCACAAATAGAAAATTAAACTGTGATAACAATATTTGATACAACATTTCTGCATGTTAGGCATAATGATTCTTCGTTCAAAAATAATATAAATGTGGCACAGTGATATGAGGGAGCCGCGATAGCTCAGTGGTTAGTGAACTGGACTACAAAAGATAAGGGTAGGGTTCGATCCCAACCGACGGCTTCCGGGTTCACCCAGCCTTTAATGGGTACCGGATTTTTTTTCCGGGAAAGTAAAGCGGCACAGGCGTAATACCGACCACATTACCCCAAAAATCATGTGCCGAAGGTCTATAAAATGTATGGTCACTAACACCATATTCCCTATACGCCACTTGGCGTGACGGGGGTACTTTTTTTTTTTTACAGTGATATGTGGTTCAAAAAGCCTGTATGTGAGAAACAGTGTTACCTGGTTTTCAAGAACACTGTATGTGAAGAACAATGATACGTGTTTCAAAATGACTGTAGATGAGGAACAATGATAATTGGTTTAAAAATACTGTAAATGTGACACAATGCTTGCTTGCGTTCGCCCGATGACTAAAAGAATACACCTCTTCATCATCCGCCCTTAAAAGAAGGTTAAGTGGCGTGTATATGTTGTGTTGTGGTTTGCAGTAAAACTGTGATATTTGTGCCCTTCGGCCCAGCACATCCAACTTCAGCATGTTATTTATAAGCACCGGGTTTTATCTTCCCTCTTCGATCCCTACTCGCTTGGTCAGACTAGACAGGTTAGTCTGTTTCTGATGGCACCACGGAGAGGTGGAGTAGAGTCTGGATGGCTCTGGTTCACCGATCCTAGCGCAAGCCATCAGCTGTGTGTCGCTGACGACTTCCAGCTCTGCCGCTGTGAGGCGCGCCTTCACATCCAGTTCAGAGAATAAAAGAATGGGAAGCGGAGATAAGGAGATTCTTGATCGGCCGCGCTGTGGACAGCCTGCCACAGCCACCAATGTAGAGATGTTGAAATGCCGTGATGGCATTATTCTTGTCGATAGGCACATCACTACTCATCAATTGGATTTAACGTTGTCACTCAGCATTGGTAGTGCAAATGCAATTACAACATCTCTCGGATTCACTAAGGGATTTGCGAGATGGGTTCCACAAAATGTCACGAATGAGCACCAATTGAAAAGAAAAGCAATTTATTATGAACTGTTGGAACATTTCAATGTTGCTGGAGAGAACATTTTTGGCCAAGATTATTACAGGTGACGAAACCTGGGCACATCATTTTGAACCTGAGACAAAAAGACAGTCAGTTGAGTGGCATCATCCGCACTCACCACGAAGAAAAGAAATTTAAGATATCTCCTCCAGCTGGAAAGGTTATGGTCACTGTCTTTTTGGACATTAAAGCTGTGATTCTTGTGGATGTTATGCCAAGAGAAGCGACAATCAATTCGCAAGCTTACATTAAAACATTGAAAAAACTAAATCAACGTTTTCGCAGAGTTCGGCTGCACCAGAATGCAGCAGACCTGCTTCTCCTTCAGGACAATGCGCGTCCTCACACAAGTCTGGCTACAGGGGAAGCAATCACCAGATTGGGTTGAACTGTACTCCCCCATCCACCATAAAACCGAGATATTACACCCTCTGATTTCCATCTCTGTGGTCCACTTAAAGATGCTCTCCGTGGAAGAAGGTTTGAAGATGAACGAGTTATTCAAGCAGCGAAGAAATGGCTACACGATCAAGACAAAGGCTGGTATAGGCTGGAATACATTCACTTGTTGCGCGCTGGCGTAAAGCTGTACAAGTGGATGGGGATTATGTTGAATGATACCGATGTTTACATGACATATCCACAGACACTGTGTAATCACCTCGTACTTCATGAATTACAGCTTCCTGATAAAACGAATGTGGGGCATTACTTTCTGAATACACTGTTCAATTTCACCAAATTGGCATAATAATACATGCCACGGCGACAAGAAACGGCGAAGACGATCTGGCTGAGAACAGTGGGAGAGGCAGGTTCACAACTTAGGCCTGACATAACGCACACTGCAAAGACTGGGCACTTCCTAAAAGAGATAAAAATGATTATGTTAATAACATACAGATCGGAATAAGATACTTTTACGACTTGGTGATCTGTCGGTCAACGGCCAAGAAGAATAAGTAGGGAAAAGAAGATGCAGGAAAAAAAGGGGGGGGGGAGAAAATAAGGGAGGGAGAGAAAGAAAGAAAAGGAAGAAGAAGTATGCAAAGTAAGGAGGAGAGAAAGGAAAAATAGGCGAAGAAGATGATGTAGAGAAGACAGCAAAAAAAGAAAGAAGTTGAGGAGGGACACAATGTAAAAGAAGGAGAACATGAGAAAGATGAGCGAATTGGTGAACTCGGTGGAAAAGAAGAGTAAGAAGTAGAAGACGGAAGAGAGAAAAGAAATAGAAGAGAAAGAGTTAGAAATATGAGAGGAAGACCTAGAGAAGATAGAAGAAGGAATAGAAGAGGGAGAATCACAAGTATAGAAGACAGAAGACGAAATGGATATGGAAGGAGAAGAAGAAGATGACGAAGGATTGGAAAAAGTATTAGAAGAATGTGAAGGAGGAAAAAAAGTTAAGGAGGGGGCAGAGAAAATCGTTTGGGGGGGGAGGGATAAAAGAGAGGAGAAGGAGTAGAGGAAAGAGAAAGAAGAGAGAGAGAGCGCAGAAGACGAGAAGAGAGAGAAAAATTAGATAAGGGAACAGGGAGAAGAGGAAATGAAGGAAGGTGCAGAAAAACAACGGAGTCAGCACAAGTAGAAGATTTACATGAAGTAGAGGAAAAAAAGATAACGCAGGAGTGGAACATGTGATGGGGAGAGAAGGCTGTAATACAACAAGTCAGAATGGAGAAAGATTAATAGAATTATGTTTAATAGAAAATTTAGTTATAGGTGGGACATTATTTCCACATAAAAATATCCACAAAACAACATGGATATCTCCTGATGATAGAACATCAAATCAAATTGACCACCTATGTATTAAACAACAATTCAGATCATCATTAATAGATGTAAGAGCATACAGAGGTGCTGATGTTAATAGTGACCACAACCTGTGCATTGGGAAAATAAGATTAAAATTTAGAAACCAACAGAAGAGGTCAATTACACATAAAATTGATAGTCATAAACTGAAAGATGAAGCAATAAAGGAAAAGTTTAACATAGAGCTAAGTAATTGTTATTCAGCACTTGGTGAAATAGACTTAGATATCAATGAAACGTGGGACTCACAGAGCAAAATACTAATGACAGCAGCAGAAGCAAGTGCTGGACTGAAGAAAATGGAAAAACGAGCTTGGATCTCAGACACCACATGGAAATACATCAAAGAAAGAAGAGAAGCGAAGAGAGCCATGACTAATGTAAAGACAGATCTTGGAAAGGTTCTGGCAAAAGCAACATACAAAGAATTAGACAACAAAGTGAAAAGTTCGGCAAGAAGAGATACAAGAGCTTATATAGACAACTTGGCAGAGAAAGCAGAGACAGCTGCAATTACAGGAGACAGCAGAACTCTTTATACTGTACAAAAGATGCTGACAAACACCTATACATCCAGTGGAACACCAGTTCTAGACAAATCTGGATTAATGCTAACAACAAGCGCAGACATAAAAGCCCGTTGGGCGGAACACTTCAAAGAAATTCTTAACCGTCCACTACCTCACAGTTTAATAGATTTTGAAGCTGAAAACCAGCAGCAGAATTAGATGTAAATTTAGATGACTTCACCTTGAGTGAAATAGAAACCACCTTAAAGCTAATGACCAATAACAAGGCTGCTGGAGAGGATAAGTTAACAGCTGAGATCCTCAAGGCAATTGATAGCCATAATTTAATACATCTCCAAAAAATGTTCAACATCATTTGGAAAACAAAGAAGACGCCTCATAAATGGAAAAAAGGAATCATTGTTAAGATCCCAAAAAAGGGCAATCTTAGAGATTGTAACAATTGGAGAGGCGTGACACTTTTGTCAGTTGCCTCAAAATTATTCTGTAAAATCATCCTAAATAGAATAAAGGATTCAATAGATACAGTAATGCGTGAAGAACAGGCTGGGTTTAGAAAAGGGAGAAGCTGTCTTGACCACATTTTCACTCTACGACTTATATTGGAGGAACACATTGAAAAGCAAAAACCTTTTGTACTTAACTTCATCGACTTCAAAAAAGCATTTGATAGTATTCATAGAGATTCTTTGTGGAAAATTCTGAAGCTATATGGCTTACCATCAAAAATCATAAATATTATCAAAGACATGTATGATGGTTACACATGTGCAGTTCGAACAGAGGAAGGACTGAGCGAATGTTTCCCAATAGAAACTGGGTTAAACAAGGATGTATTTTATCGCCCTTGTTATTTGGAATTGTTATGGACTTCATAATGAAGAAATGCTGCACTGGTAATAAAGGCATCGAATGGATACAAGGAGACCATTTGGAGGACCTGGACTTTGCTGATGACATAGTTCTCATCAGCAATCAGATAAAAACGATGCAGGAAAACACAAATGAACTATCATCAATAGCCAGCAAAATTGGGCTTGAGGTCAATCATGAAAAGACTAAAGTCATGAAAAGTTTAATTCCAACAAGTGACAAATATACATGGAAAACAAACCAGTAGAAGAGATCGATCACTTCATCTATCTTGGAAGTCACATTGATCGAGAAGGGGATACGAACAAAGAAATTAGAATCAGACTGGCTAAAGCAGCAATGTCTTTCAGAAGCCTTGAAAAGTTGTGGAAATCAAAACTCATTAGCACAAACACAAAACTTAGGCTATTCAAATCAAATGTACTATCAACCCTTACGTATGCGTGTGAAAGCTGGAAAACAACAAGAGATATAGAAACAAAGTTGAACGCATTCGAAAATAAATGTCTAAGGAAAATACTTGGTATAGAATGGAAAATACTTGGTACGAATTCAAAACAAACGAGGAAATTAGAGAAATCGCCAATCAACCACTAATATCTTCAGTAATAAAGAAAAGACGATGGTCATACGTTGGACATGTGATGAGAAGAGATAATAATCGAATAGCAAAGCAAGCCCTCATATGGGAAACAACAGGTAAAAGAAAAAGAGGAAGACCCAGGGAGACACTGAGAAGAACATTGATGAGAGAGGCAAGAGCAGCAGGAATCGGCTCCCTCAATGAGATAGAACTGCTTGCACAGAACAGAGACAGATGGCGAGATTTGATAAAATATCTTTAAAAGAAAACTGCTAGAACAAAAATTCATATAGGAGAAGGTGTATCTTGGTCTACGCCCTATGGGCCGGTTACGGCTCGAAAGGTCAATAGATAGATAGATAGATAGAGGAGAAAAAGAAGCAGAAACAAAAACAAATAAGGGAAGGTCGCGACATGGTATGTTGTAGTGTACATAGAATATAGTGTTAGAGTGTGATGCCCTTGTTTCTATAGACCTTCCACGCATGAGTTTTGTTGTGTCACGTGGTCGATACTACGCCGGAAACAACCGGTACACATTAAAGGTTGAGTGATCCTGGGAGTCATGAACTAGAATCGAACTCCTTCTCCTGTCTTCACTAATCCAGTTCACTAACTACTGAACAACCACTGCTTCCAAGAAGGAAGTAGTGGAAGTAGAAGAAAAAAGAATTTAAAAATAGGCAAGAAGAAGAGGGAAAAGAATTTGAAAAAAGGAGAGGGGAAAGAAGCCGAGTGGTAGAAGAAGAAATAATAGTAGAAAAGAAGTGGATGAGGAAGAAGAAGAAGTAGTATTACAAGGGAATAAAGCTTATGAGTCATAGAAGCAGAGATGAAGGTAGAAAAGAAGAGGATGATGAAGTAGAATTAGAGGGGGGAAAAGCAGACGAGGCGTGGAAGAAGAAATAAAAGTAGAAAAGAAGAGGATGATGAAGTAGAATTAGAGGGGGGAAAAAGAGAGGCGGGGAAGAAGAAATAAAAGTAGAAAAGAAGAGGATGATGAAGTAGAATTAGAGGGGGGAAAAGCAGACGAGGCGTGGAAGAAGAAATAAAAGTAGAAAAGAAGAGGATGATGAAGTAGAATTAGAGGGGGGAAAAGCAGACGAGGCGTGGAAGAAGAAATAAAAGTAGAAAAGAAGAGGACGTGGAAGCAGAAGACGAAGAAGAATTATAGTTGGGAAAAAAAAAAGACGGAGTCGTGGAAAAAGAAATCAGAGTAGAAATGAAATCGTTGTGCCTCTTGACTATAGTTAGGCTTCAAACAACAAGCTTCACAAATACAAAACACAGCTCACCCATTTTCTTCTTACCGCACTCACCTTTACAAGCAAGGCCGTTTCAGTACGGAACGGTAAATCAACTTTGCATCTCTACTATGACCTGATATTTTTGGCGAGTATTCTCTGCAAACGGTTCTGGAAAAATCTAGGTGTATAGCCAGCGATCAAGACTATGTTGCATCGATCCACATCATGGCGTTATGCACTTTTAACCAAATAATGACGTCATGTCTTGCAAATCTCCCCGCCCCCAGAGTGTTTCTAAATATTATTTCAATTAATTTATTCGTATTATTGGATGCTAGCACAGGTAAGGTGTTGATTGCAAACAGAAGCAAAAGTAATTGTTTTTATGTGATTCTAGGCGATCGAGCAACATATTATCATCATCAAGTACTGGGCCTGCTGGCGTAGGTGATCATGTCTCTCCACAACTTGCGATCTCGACAGTTATTTATAATTTCTGTTGTTGACCTTCTTCCAAGCCATTCTCTTAAGCTGTCTGGTATTTTTTCTCTTTGCTTCCCTCTATCTCTTCGTCCCTCATTTTTCCAGTTGTTACAATATATTCCAGTTGTTCTCTTCTCATTACATGGCCAAAAAATGATGATTGTTTCTTCCTAATTGAGCGACATATAAGAAAGTTTAATGGCAGAATGTGACATTACTAGGCTGGCCATCTTTTCTTGGGACAGAAACGGGACATTGGGATGGCAAGACTAACATGGACGAGTAACATCAAAAGATGGTCAAGTCAATCTATGACAGCCTGCACCATCAAAGCAAGAAACAGAGTAGAATGGCGATCCATGGTAGCCAACCTTCGTTGCGGACAAGGCACACGATGATGATGATGATGATGGGATGGCAAAAACGAGACGAACTAGGATAATGAAATATTCTTTTTGTTTTTTTTTCTTTATGAAACAGTATGACGATTAAAAAGTTATATTTATATAAATGTATTGGGTTGTCATTATTCTTCAGCGATACTTTTCTCTATAAAACTTTCGTTAGACTTATTTGTCGGGTGTCATCACGATTCAAGCAGCGATGAAATAGCCTTTGAAAACTATGTTACCACTATTATACCTTGACAATGGAGCCGCGATAGCTCAGTGGTTAGTGAACTGGGCTACAAAGGACAAGAGGTAGGGTTCGATCCTAAGCGACGGCTTCCAGGTTTATCCAGCTTTAATGGGTACCGGATATTTTTCTGGGAAAGTAAAGCGGCACGGGCGTAATACCGACCACATTACCCCGAAAATCATGCGCCGAAGGTCTGTAAAATTTATGGTCACTAACACCATATTCCCTATACGCCACTTGGCGTGACTGGGTTTAATTTACTTTTTTTTATACTTTGACTATTTTACAAAATTATATCTTGACTGTTTCACCACGATTATACCTTGACTATTTAACCATGATCATATCTTGACTATTTCACCACGATTATATCTTGACTATTTCACCACGATTATACCTTGACTGTTTCATTATGATTATACCTAACTTCATCGCGATTATACCTTACTTCATCACGATTATACCTTACTTCATCACAATTATACATTGACTATTTTACCACGATTATGCCTTGACTATTTCACCATGATTATACATTGACTATTTCACCACGATTATACATTATTTTACCACGATTATACATTGACTATTTCGCCACGATTATATCTTGACTATTTCACCACGATTATACATTGACTATTTCACCACGATTATACATTGACTATTTCACCACGATTATACCTTGACTATTTCACCACGATTATACCTTGACTATTTTACCACGACTATACATTGACTATTTCACCACGATTATACCTTGACTATTTTACCACGACTATACATTGACTATTTCACCACGATTATACATTGACTATTTTACCACGATTATACCTTGACTATTTCACCACGATTAAACATTGACTGTTTCGCCAGGATTATACATTGAAAATTTGACCGCGATTACTCCTTTAATATTTCTCCACCAATAATCATTTAATATTTCTCCACGACTACTCCTTTAATATTTCTCCACGACTACTCCTTTAATATTTCTTCACGATTATTTCTTTAATATTTCTCCACGATTATTCCTTTAATATTTCTTCACGATTATTCCTTTAATATTTCTCCACGATTATTCCTTTAATATTTCTTCACGATTATTCCTTTGATATTTCTCCACGATTATTCCTTTAATATTTCTTCACGATTATTCCTTTAATATTTCTCCACGATTACTCCTTTACTATTTTTCCACGATTACTCCTTCAATATTTCTCCACGATTATTACTTTGATATTTCTCCACGATTATTCCTTTAATATTTCTCCACGATTATTCCTTTAATATTTCTCCACGATTATTCCTTTAATATTTCTCCACGATTATTCCTTTAATATTTCTTCACAATTATTGCTTTAATATTTCTCCACGATTACTCCTTTGATATGTCACCACGATTATACCTTAAACTCCGTGTGACACAATCTTGTCTTTCAATGTACACTGTCCTCATTGCCTGAAAGCTTAATTAGACATTCTTTGGACACATACTGCCCATACCATAAACATATTCTCAATATGTGCAGTTCTTCCTAGAAAACAAAGAACAAACTACACAACCACAAACATCTTGAAAGCCTAGGTGGTTTTAATTCATTTCCGGGGAAGAACTGTACCCACCTATTAGATACAAAATGTTTCATGTATTTTTTATACAAAAAGGGACTCATGTGACATTTTTCGTGTAAAAACGGGACAAAATTGACATTTTTATTTACAAAAAAAAAAAAAAAAAAAAAAGAAAGAGAGAAATGGAATTATTAAAAATTTACTAACATAGAGAGTAACATCAACAGACGGACAAGTCAGCCTATGACAACTTGCACTAACTATCAAAGCAAAATGCAGCTTATTGGCGCTCCATGGTAGCCAAATCCTCGACACGGAGACGGCACTCAATGATGATGATTTACAAAACGACGGAACGTGCAGGAAGTATGCACAATAAAAAAAACACACACAAAAAACGTACAGTCCTGTTTAAAACGAAAGAATTGTAAACCTAGAAATTTCAGTAGAAATTGATAATGGCAGCGACAATTAATAAATATGAGATCGAAGGTTGATGAAGTGGTAAACAGGAAAAATAAAATGTTTAGCCAGGGTGAAACAATAATTAGTTTTTGGGGCGTGTCATAAGACGACAGTGTGACCTGAAAGAAGAGCATATGAAAATTAAGAGAACAAATATTGAATATCATCATCATGTGCCATACCGGTTGGCGTAGGTGATCATGTCCCTCCACAATCTTCTATCTACAGTGCATCGTATCAGTTCTGTTGTTGACTGTTTTCCATGCCATGACACCAAGCTATCTATTATTTTCTCTCTTTGTCGTCCGCGATCTCTCTTTCCTTTTATAAACCAAGTAACCAAGTATTCCAACTGTCCTCTTCTCATGAGGTGCCCGAAAAATATTGATTGCTTCTTTCTGGTGTTTTATTAAGAGCTCCCTTTTTGTGTTGGCCTCTTTTAGAACTTCCTCATTGGTCTTTTTAGCTGTCCAGGGAACTTTCAACATTCTTCTGAGAAATCCCATCTCTGTGGTCTCTAATCGTTTTTTCATTTGTTGGTCTACTGTCTATGATTCGCTTCCATAGTTCATAATTGGTTCTTTATAGCACCTATGAACTCTCTTTCTCATTTTTATTGACATAGATTTGTTGCATAAGATATTTTTTATTTTCTGAAATGCTATTTTAGCCTGAGCTATTCTGCTTTTTATTTCTGTGGTGCATCTCCCATCTGATATTATTATTGTGCCCAAGTATTTGAAACGTTGCACTTGTTTCAGATTTGTCTCGTTTATTTTTATGCTGCATGATGGTGGTGATTGTTTCTTCAAAATAACCATTACTTCTGTTTTCTTACTATTCAGACTGAGACTTTTCTTGTTGCTTTCTTTTACTATTATGTCTATAATTTCTTGTAGTCTCTGCTATTAAGCTGTGTCATCAGCATATCGCAAATCATTTATGTTGTGACTGTTGACTTCAATTCCTTTTTTATCTACTATTGATCTCATAATATATTCGCTGTAAAGTGAAAACAAATCCGGTGACAGAACACAGCCTTGTCTGACTCCTTGTTTTATATATTGGAATTGTCCTGTTTGGTTGTTAATTCGTATAGCTGCTGTATGTTGCCAGTACATGTTTTTTATGATTCGCAGATCCTTGCCATCAATGTTTAATTTCTCCAGCATATTGATTATTTCCACATGCTTTACTTTGTCAAATGCTTTCGTGTAGTCTATAAAGCACATATATAGGTATTTCTTTACCTCTATAGATCTTTCTATCAATGTTCTTAAGATGTATATTGCATTATTGGTGCCCTTTCCTTCCACAACCGCGATAGCTCAGTGGTTAGTGAACTGGACTACCATGGACAAGGGGTAGGGTTCGATCCTAACCGACGGCTTCCGGGTTCACCCAGCCTTAAATGGGTACCGGATTTTTTTCTGGGAAAGTAAAGCAGCACGGGCTTAATACCGACCACATTACCCCAAAAATCATGTGCTGAAGGTCTGTAAAATATAGGGTCACTAACACCATATTTTCCTATACGCCACTTGGCGTGACGGGGCTACTTTACTTTTTTACTTTCCTTCCACAAGTCCACATTGTTCCTCACTTATTTCTGTTTTTATTTTGTTCCTTACACGTCTCATGATTATTCTTAGTAATAATTTTCGTCATATGGCTCATGAGACTAATAGCGAAATGGTCTTCACAATCAGTGGCTCCTGACTTCTTCGGTATAGTTAAAAAGATAGATATTAGTAGATCTTCGGGTATGTGTCCAGGTTCGGGTATGTATCCAATGGTATAAATAAACAATACCGACTGAAATTATGACAATCATTAAGGACCAAATGATGTGAAGAGAGGTAATCGCCTACACCAACCGGCATGGTACCTGATGATGATGATGATGATGATGATGATGATGATGATGATGATGATGATGATGATGATGATGATGAGATGTCAAGTGGAGCGTGTAGTGGCACCTAGGAATGATTGAAGAAACAAGATAGAGAAAGATAGAAAGAAAGTAAGATACCAGACAGCTTAAGACAGTGCATTTATTCTTTTTCTGCGACGATTGCTCAGAAAGTAAGATACCAGACAGCTTAAGACAGTACATTTATTCTTTTTCTGCGACGATTGCTCAGAAAGTAAGATACCAGACAGCTTAAGACAGTACATTTATTCTTTTTCTGCGACGATTGCTCAGAAAGTAAGATACCAGACAGCTTAAGACAGTACATTTATCCTTTTTCTGCGACGATTGCTCAGAAAGTAAGATACCAGACAGCTTAAGACAGTACATTTATCCTTTTTCTGCGACGATTGCTCAGAAAGTAAGATACCAGACAGCTTAAGACAGTACATTTATCCTTTTTCTGCGACGATTGCTCAGAAAGTAAGATACCAGACAGCTTAAGACAGTACATTTATCCTTTTTCTGCGACGATTGCTCAGAAAGTAAGATACCAGACAGCTTAAGACAGTACATTTATCCTTTTTCTGCGACGATTGCTCAGAAAGTAAGATACCAGACAGCTTAAGACAGTACATTTATCCTTTTTCTGCGACGATTGCTCAAAACTAGGGTTCCGAACTCTCTTATGAAGGTAGCTGTCTGTTTCAGTGATTCGGTTGCCCCGTAGAGTTTCTCTTCCAGAGAGGTGGGTGTGGACCACGTTGTTCTTCTAGGTCTGTGTACTGGGGGCAATCCTGTAGAACATGTTTTGTTGTCATGTTGTCCAGGGTAAAGTGGCATAGGCTGGTTGTTCCTATTTTGAGTTTGGTGAACATGTGGTTCCTCATTCTGTTATGCCAGTGCGTAGGCGAAGTATGATGACTTGATCTCTCTTGATAGTTGGAGGTATCCGTCCCTCTCGTTATACTTTGGGTGTTCTTGTTTCCATTTTTTCATGATAATGGCCCTTGAGGATGGATTTAGCTTCATCGTAGTTGACCAGATGGTTCTAATGTGATAATCTCCCTCCCTTCTTAACTAATTTGTTGCATATTTGTTTCCCGGTATATTACAGTGTTCCTGTGTGTTACCGGGATCTCATTATGAGTAAAGAATAGTGACATTGTGAACTTCCAAGCATGTCGTAAGAGGCTACTAAGGAGGTTGATCGATGGCTTGACAAGCTGTCATTGTAAAAAGTATTGTATGGAAACAGAGCCATAGATATTAGAAGCAGTGATCTCCGCAATACGTGCCATTTTGGCACGCAAGGTTTCTGTTTTTAAGATTGTGGATCTGCCCTATGTGCCGTCTTCGGTTGGAAAGGACAATAGATAGATATAGATATTACAGTGTGAAGGTATCCACTGGATGGCCACTCTCTGGAAGTTATTACACAACTGGTTTAAGGTTGTTCTCAGGTCATCTAGCTCGCTGTTCCTGTGTGTTTTTTTTTTTTAGTGTTATTAGAACTGACAGTGCGTCGGTATGTATCACTAATTTCTTGCGCACGTTATTTTTGTGTTGAACAGCCAGTTTTGCAGCTTATTTGAGGGCTTCAGTTTATGTTTTGTTGGACAGTAACATTTAGGAAGTAAAGAGCAGCATTAATAAACTGCTGTAGAAACAGATAGGCTAGAGTGATATCACCTACTATAAGCACGATACTTGATGAATTATCAAGGCTTAACTCTTATACTCCCAACCAATATTCTTGATAAAGTAAAAGTAGAGAGCCCGAACGAGTGACGTATAGGGAATATGGTGTTAGTGACCATAGTTTTTACAGACTTTAGGTGCATGATTTTTGGGGTAATGTGGTCAGTATTACGCCCGTGCCGCTTTACTTTCCCATAAAAAATCCGGTACCCATTAAATTCTGGGTGGACCTGGATACCGTCGATCAGGATTGAACCCGACTTCTTGTCCTTTGTAGTCCAGTTCACTAACTACTGAGCTACGTTCCTGGCAATTCAAATAAAATCACACTATTATGAATATTTTCATTTTGTTCCACGTTAAAGAATTTACAATTTACAAAGAATTTACAACAATAAACGAACTAAAGTAAAGCAAAATAAAATACATTATTGAACCTTTACGACGAGTTCACAGTTTGTTTATTTATTATAATTTATTTGTATCGGAAACAAGGTTCGATATAACACTCTATCTTAATCCCAGTCGTGAATCTAAACAGCTGCACATATTTTTAAAAAGTTAAGAAATATTTTTTTATTATTTCCATGAAATTGCATTCAGCATATAATGTTTCAACATAGAGATAGTAAACACTAAAACCGGTCAAAACACATTGTATCTCTTTGAACAATTTACGTGTAACCATTGAATTATATCAAATATAGCAACATTTTAACATGTTCTGGAATCGCTTTTCTACATATTTTATTGTATGCTAAATTTCGAGCGTCCGCTCTAGATCTTTCCCTTCATTAAATTTTCGTCCGATACACACACACACACACAGACACACACACAGACACACACAGACACACAGACATACACACACACACACACACATACACACACATATATATATAAACACGCATACACACACACATTTTTATTTATATATATATATATATATATATATATATATGCTCTATCGATTTTTCCATCTAATATTTTGCACACACACATATTCTCTCTTAAGCTCTTGCCAACATTTTTAGATTCTTCGATCTCTGGTTTACATCGCTGTATTTCCTTCTTTTTTTAAACTTCTTTAACTCTATCCCCTGGCATGTTCTCCTGTCTCGCCTTTCCTCACTTCTATATTATGTTAATGTTCTGCCTTATATTTTCTTTCTTACTCTTTCTATCTCTTTCACATCTCTTTATATCGTTACATTCTTCTTCAAATAGCAACATTCTTCCTCCGTGTTTTTTTCACACACTGTCGTTAATTTCACCTCCTCTACTCTACCTTTCTTACTATCTGTTTCTATCCCCTTTATCTGCTCACTGCTTCCTCACAGGAAGCCCCTGTAGTGCAGTGGCTAGTAATCTTGTCCGCTGAGAAAATAAGAGTCGGGTTCGATCCCGATTGACCCTTCTAGGTTAACCCATCCTTAAGTACAACATTATGAGAGTTAATGCAGTTGGCAATAACCAAATAAAAGTATGAGAAATACCTCTACTAGACGTAAAATCTTACATATATATCTCGGTAGTAATATAGATAACGAGGGATGAACAGAAAATGATACCAAAATAAGGATATCAAAAGCAAGAGGAGGTTTTGTTGCACTGGGAAACATATGGAAGTCCAAAGAAATTAGGTTAAATACAAAAATAAAAATTTTCAATGTCAATGTTAAGCCAGTTCTATTATATGGCTGTGAAACATGGAGAACAACAAAATTGACAATCATGAAGATACAGACTTTCATTAATGGATGCTTACGCATAATAAAATGATGGAAATGGCAGGACAAAATCACTAACATAGAATTATGGAAATGTACCAGTCAAACACCAGTGGATAAAGAGATACAGCAAAGACGATGGCGCTGGATAGGACACACACTGCGGAAGCCAACAGAGGGTATTACACAACAGACCTTTTTTATAATCCCCATGGGAAAAGACAAGAGGAAGACCAAAGAATTCTTGGAGAAGACAGATAGAAACAGAGATGAAGATGATGGGGAAGACATAGAATGATCATAAAAGAATGGCAAGAAACAGAACGACTTGGAAAGTGTTTGTTGAAGACCTATGCTCCACAGGGAGCTGAAAGGTAGAAGAGGAAGACTCTACCTTTTTTACTATCTGTCTCCATCCCCTTTATCTGCTCACTGCTTCCTCACAGGTAGCCCGGTAGTGCAGTGGCTAGTAATCTTGTCCGCTGAGAAAAAAAAGAGTCGGGTTTGATCCCATTGATTCTTCTAGGTTAACCCATCCTTAAGTACAGACACTGTGTCTAATAAAGAAAACGGTATTGTGTAATGCTGACCATGTTACTGAAAAAAATATACCGATGGTTGAACAAATTATTGGAACGGACACGATATTTTCTGTTCGCAACATGGCCTGATGGCGTTCATTTGTTATCTTTCCTTCCCTCTCTTTCCTATTAGTTGTAGTTGCTTCATACGTAGTATATTATATATCTTCATTTCGTTTGTCCGTTTTTCTTTGTTGTTGTCCTTGTTTTCTTCTGGGAAGGTGAGGAATGGCTCCTCTCTCGTGAGTTACGATGCTTGAGGGGACACTAAACAGGAATCTCCGAACACTTATGTATATGCGGCAGAACACATATAGGTAAAAAAAAAACCCGCGTGCTAAGACGCCGATTCAAGTCTCGTATGGGGTATACCCCGTTCTCTGTAGGTCGTCAATAATATGTATTGTCCTTTCTTGTAAGGTTGTCACCATACTTTGTAGGCACGTCTTCTACACCCCACCACATGCTCCTTGCTTACCAGCTTTCCTAGCACATGGATTATTACCCTGTTCCCTCTCTGTATCCTGTTTCTGCTTCGTTCCTTTAATAACGGTTTCGTTGCACTGTATTTTGTACATCGTTGCTCTTTTTTCGTGTTCTTAATTATAATCTTTCTCTCTCTCCCTCTCCTGTACTTTCACTGTCGTTTATATTCTTTATATCACCCCCTCCTATATATATATAAACAATAAAAAAAAAGCATAGCCATATAATCAGCTGAGCACTCAATGCTCTCTGAAGTTGCGAAGGAAATGCTCAATATTCCCATCTCCCGCATCTGTTATTTCAACCAATGAAAATTCGCCCATCGACATCAGTGATCACGTGAGAACGCCGACCTCGACAGATATAATTTCTCATTAGCGGGCTCAGCCCTGCCCGTAAACAGATCGATGCGATTGCATTCCATGTTTAGCTTCTAGTTCCTTTCATCTGTTTATTCCCTGTCATATTTTGCAGTTATGTAAACTGTTTCTAGACCTTAACCCGCCCTGTTAAAGAAAATAAAGGTCTCCTATCAAATAATAAAGTTGTGGTGAAATGAAGAATTAAACGGCACTCCTGTCTGCCACATTATGAAAAAAGCGATGTGGCCAGTGCACGTGCGTGCTGCTATTTAACTCTTCTAACTCTGATTAATCTTCATCCCAACGTTGTGCTACCAATGCCAGTCCTGGACCCTAGATGCAAGAATTAGAAAAATAACGTCTACTGAGACGAAATGTGTTAGAGACGAATAGAAGGAAACAACTCAGATTTAAGATCAGACATGAAGAACTGTGAAAAAAGCTAGGAATAGCCCCCGCGATAGAATATATAAAGAAAAAAAAACAGATAAAATGGTTTGGCCACGTGACAAAGGCAGAGTGATCAAAACACAACACAACTAGCCTTCAACAAGCGTTGCGATAACACCAGACCCAAGGGTCGGCCACGAAAAAGACGGATCGATAGAATATTAGAAGCACTAGGAAACATAACGCAGCAGAAACGAACAGAGGAGCAAAAGATCGCAATTATACCTTTCTTCGGCGCTGAAAGGCAAATGAGGAAGGAAAGTAGAAGAGGAAGAAGAAATAAATTGCTAAAGAAAGTAAATCGTGTCTCGCACAGTTCTTTGTTATCGACATTTCAGTTGATTTGCTCATCCGCATATTTCCAGGATGATCAAATACACATACAGCTTTCTGTTATTACATTCAAAGCGATTTCACGATTTTTTTTTTTTTTCTTAATTAATGCAATTTATTTATTTTTTTGGGGGAGAAAGGGGGTGGGGGTGGGGAGTGGTAAACAATTGAATATTGCATCGACCGAAACTCTCAGATTTGTTAGTTTTTAATCTTTTTTTTTATAACCAGCAACTACTAACAAATCTGTCACACATAAATATCTACTTTAGTTAGACATGTGGCGCTTTGTATCTGGTGTCCCGACTTGCTGCCGGAGCTACTGAGTTAAGTGCTTTGGGCACACCGTGAGCTGTGCGTTTTTATCCGTTTTGGTCGTGTTTTAATATTCCGATTGCTTACGATGAATGAATGATATCGTATGGCGGGGAACAGATAGCTGTGTTCACTTTCTGTGCTGTTTCGCCTTATGTCTTTTGGCGTGTCCTGAGACTGCTATAATAGGGACTGCAGCTACCTTTCTTTGTTTTGGAGATGAGATGATTCCACTGCACGGGCGTTGAGCAACTATGGATTTTAATTCGTTTGTAGTGACACCGAGGCCTTCCATAATCAGAATCATAACTATCTGGTGTCACAAATTAAAACCACTCCCATAAGATATCAATTTTAAGAATGAATGGAATGTTCTGGGCACCGGATAACTTCTTTGGTAAATGCTGAAAATAAAATTAAAACTAAAATGCCACTCTAATATGTAAACAAACAGTTGTGCTCGTACTAATCAGTAGCGTCGTTCGGGGGAGAGGGGGGGGGGGCGTATTTAATATTACCGTACGTATGCTACCTTATGTACCGTGTATGTACAGTATGTTACCGTACGTATGCTACAGTATGTCCGTGTATGTACAGTATGTTACCGTACGTATGCTACAGTATGTACCGAGTATGTACATTATATTACCGTACGCATACTACAGCATGTACTGTGTATGTACATTATATTACCGCACGTATGCTACAGTATGGACCGTACATGTACAGTATATTACCGTACGTATGCTACAGTATGTACCGTGCATGTACAGTATCTTACCTACGTTATTGGTTATTTGGGGGTCATCATCATTGCACTCCGAACATGTCCATAGGTGCTCAGATCCCCTCCTCAGCAATTCCCTCAGTGTCCAGCGACTGACGACTCCAGTTCTATGTTGGTTGAAGTCTTCTTACACGCCCACTAGGTTTCTCATTTCTGGCTGTGCCCATCTTAACTCCCATCTCTTTCAGCCGAAGAAGTGACGTGGATCTGTGTTTGTCGAAGTCATGTGTACTTCCCACATCTCGGAAGGCATTGATGATGTCCGCCCGATCCATTGGTTGCCCGTCCTCAACGACAGCGCAGGTAGCCAACCTGTCCGCTCTTTCATTTCCCCGTACTCCCGCATGTCCAGGACATAGACAAAGGTAACCTTACGTATTTTGGATTTCTGCAACGACTCTACCCATTGCATGCGTACAGAGCCCGCCTCCACTTTTTTTATCATGCTCATCGAATCACTCAGTATACATGCGTGTGGTGTAGTCTTGTGACTCTAACCATTTGAATGCCTTGGTTACTGCCATCGCCTCCATTGTCATGCTACTCGTGGTCATGACGTATGCACCACTGTCTTTCTTGACTATTCTGCCTGCCGAGCGTGCTGTTAATGCCCATGCACTTCTTTGGTGTCGTCTTACAGATCCGTCTGTATATATGACTGCATCTTTCTCATCGGTGTTATCGCAGATGAGACCGTTGACCTCAGCATTAACCACGACCGGTTCTGTTCCCTACTTTTCCTGTCGAGTGTGACAATACACGAGAAAGTTCCCTTGAATGACGTAGGCACCGGTATCCACTCCTCACCAACGCTGATATTGGTAAGCCCACAGACCTGTTTGATGACATCTTCTGCTCGGCCCACCCATGATTTGCCTCTTTTTAGCCTGGCACCTTTCTCTGTGTTGAGCACGTGGTGCAATGGATGCTCTGTATCTGTACTAATCTTCAGGTATGCTCGTGCTCTCCAGATCTTGATTCTGTCATCCATGGTTGGAAAGTCAAGAAGATACATCATTGCTACACAGGGAGTGTCCCTCGTACATCCCAGGATAATGCGCGTGGCTTCATTTTGTATTTTCTCCAGCCTATCAATTTGAGTCGTACTGACAGTAAGAATTGCCAGGGCATACTCGATTGATGCGAGGACTAATCCCTGGAACAGAAGAGTAAGTAGCCTCTGCTCGATGTTGGCAGCTGCCATGACCTTCAAGGCGGCTAATCCTTTTGCGGGATTTTGTTATCACACGGTCGACGTGGTCCCGAAAACACAAGCTGCGATCAAACTTAACTCCGAGGTATGTCATGAACTTGTCCCTGGTCACCTTATCAGCGCCCATTCGTACTACCTGTGTGGTCGTATTAACGATATGATTAACGATATATGATACCGTACGTATGCTACAGTATGTACCGTGTATGTACAGTATGTTACCGTATGTATGCTACAGTATGGACCGTGCATGTACAGTATGTTACCGTATGTATGCTACAGTATGGACCGTGCATGTACAGTATGTTATGTTACGTTATGTCTGAGGTTGCCACAGTGTTTATATGTTACTATTTACTTCTTCTAACTGAATCAACCTGGTGGGAGATGTGACTAGAGACAAAGATTCACTTTGAACCGACTATATCAAGAACAACTTTCTGTGTTGGACTTACGGCTAATGAGACTCATTCAACCAGTTATCTAATTCTTGTACATTTGAGTCGACTGTTGGAGACACTTTGTCCTTTTGGAGATACGTTGTCCAGTTGGAGATACTTTGTCCAGTTGGAGATACTTTGTCCAGTTGGAGACACTTTGTCCAGTTTGAGATACTTTGTCCAGTTGGAGATACTTTGTCCAGTTGGAGATACTTTGTCCAGTTGGAGATACTTTGTCCAGTTTGAGATACTTTGTCCAGTTGGAGATACTTTGTCCAGTTGGAGACACTTTGTCCAGTTTGAGATACTTTGTCCAGTTGGAGACACTTTGTCCAGTTTGAGATACTTTGTCCAGTTGGAGACACTTTGTCCAGTTTGAGATACTTTGTCCAGTTGGAGATACTTTGTCCAGTAGGAGACACTTTGTCCAGTTTGAGATACTTTGTCCAGTTGGAGACACTTTGTCCAGTTTGAGATACTTTGTCCAGTTGGAGACACTTTGTCCAGTTTGAGACACTTTGTCCAGTTGGAGACACTTTGTCCAGATGGAGACACTTTGTCCAGTTTGAGATACTTTGTCCAGTTGAGACACTTTGTCCAGTTTGAGACACTTTGTCCAGTTTGAGATACTTTGTCCAGTTGGAGACACTTTGTCCAGTTTGAGATACTTTGTCCAGTTGGAGACACTTTGTCCAGTTGGAGACACTTTGTCCAGTTTGAGACACTTTGTCCAGTTGGAGACATTTTGTCTAGTTGGAGACACTTTGTCCAGTTGGAGACACTTTGTCCAGTTTGGAGACACTTTGTCCAGTTTGAGACACTTTGTCCAGTGGAGACACTTTGTCCAGTTGGAGACACTTTGTCCAGTTGAGACACTTGTCCAGTTGGAGACACTTTGTCCATTTGAGACACTTTGTCCAGTTTGAGATACTTTGTCCAGTTGGAGACACTTTGTCCAGTTTGAGATACTTTGTCCAGTTTGGAGACACTTTGTCCAGTTTGAGATACTTTGTCCAGTTGGAGATACTTTGTCCAGTTTGAGATACTTTGTCCAGTTGGAGATACTTTGTCCAGTTGGAGACACTTTGGTCCAGTTTGAAATACTTTGTCCAGTTGGAGACACTTTGTCCATTTTGAGATACTTTGTCCAGTTGGAGATACTTTGTCCAGTTTGAGATACTTTGTCCAGTTGAGATACTTTGTCCAGTTGGAGATCTTTGTCCAGTTGGAGATACTTTGTCCAATTGGAGACACTTTGTCCAGTAGGAGACACTTTGTCCAGTTGGAGATACTTTGTCCAGTTGGAGATCTTTGTCCAGTTGGAGATACTTTGTCCAATTGGAGACACTTTGTCCAGTTGGAGACACTTTGTCCAGTTGGAGATACTTTGTCCAGTTGGAGAATAAGCTAGAATCGAGCTCATTTTCACTTTGTCCCCAAGCCTGTGAATTAATCACTAAACTATTTCCGGTATGCTTTTATTTAGCTCAACACTTTCGCCTAATAAACTGAAACATATAGTCTATTACTGATCACTCTAATCGACCTCATTGAATCTGAGTTAGACTCATAGTGTTCGAGTTTTCCCAACAGAGATATATATATATATATATATATATATATATATATATATATATATATATATATAAAACAGTGTATATAACTTTGCTTCTAAACACATTTCTTATCAATCTTCGGATTATTATTAAAATACATTGAAAGAAACGAGAAAGAGAGAGCGTAGGGGGAGGGGTGAGATAAAGAACATAGTTATCTTGGTCTTATCTTAACGAGTGACGGAATATCAAGAAAGAACTAATTAAGAACTGGGAAGAAATTGTTCCTTTTACAACATAAAGTATATACTCATAAATAAGATTTAAAAAACAATATAACATGATGATTAAAAGCGAGAAAACGAAGTCGCACACTGCATAGGGAAACAAACAAACATCGAAGCTATAGAAATGTGGATTTACCTAAAAGAATACGAAGAAGTGTGTAGGCAGAGGGAAAAACAAAACAAATAATGACATTTTAAAACCACTGACATGAAATTGACTATTAACACATTTAGAACAGAGACAAATTATTATCATTTTTAAACATAGAAATAGACAGAATCAATTACTGAAGTGCATCGTGAAAGGAGCACAGGTTAAACGAGGCAGAGAATACAAAGATTAATGTACAATGATAACGTCTAGAAAGGGTGGAAGAATCTATGACTGTGTGAACAATTACGACAAGAGACAGAATGAATTGGTCTCTCTACAACCAACTATTGAGAAAGATGGAAGAATCTATGACCATGTGGACTATTATGACGAAAGACAGAATGAATTGGTCTCTCTACAACCAACTGTAGAGGAAGATGGAAGAATCTATGACTGTGTGAACAATTACGACAAGAGACAGAATGAATTGGTCTCTCTACAACCAACTATAGAGGAAGATGGAAGAATCTATGATTGTGTGAACTATTACGACGAGAGACAGAATGAATTGGTCTTTCTACAACCAACTATAGAGAAAGACGGAAGAATCTATGATTGTGTGAACTATTACGACGAGAGACAGAATGAATTGGTCTCTCTACAACCAACTATAGAGAAAGACGGAAGAATCTATGATTGTGTGAACTATTACGACGAGAGACAGAATGAATTGGTCGCTCTACAACCACTATAGAGAAGACGGAAGAATCTATGATTGTGTGAACTATTACGACGAGAGACAGAATGAATTGGTCGCTCTACAACCAACTATAGAGGAAGATGGGAGAATATATGATTGTGTGAACTATTACGACGAGAGACAGAATGAATTGGTCTCTCCACAACCAACTATAGAGAAGGTCTAAATGAAAGCCCACAAACTTGACGTTTTCAGCTTTTCGAACAGCGGCAGTTGTTGGTAAGATTTTGTGCGCCGTTTATACCTGGCAGATGTGAACCTTACTAGTGACGTCAGGATTGTGGGGTTGCGTTCCTTCTGTATAGTTGACTGTAGTATTTCATCGTAGAGGTATTTCATTTGGAAGACAACACAACAAGATGAACAACCTATGAGCTGTTTCATCCATTGTGAATTCAAGCGGATATAACACAGAAACTTTTGGTAGCCAAACAGACAAAAAGTATCAGCATCATCACCGAGTGCCGTCTCCGCATCAAAGTTTGCTACCATGGAGCGCCATTCCACTCTGTCTCTTGCTTTGATGATGTAGATTGTCATAGGCTGACTTGACCATCTTTGGATGTTACTCGTCCATGTTAGCCTTGGTCTGTCACTGCCTCTTTCACCTTGTATTTTCCCTTCCAATACTACTTTTAGTAGGCTGTTGTGTCTTTTAACATGCCCCACAAATTTCATTTGTCTTGTTCTAATTAAATCGCACACAAACTTTGGTAGGCAAACAGACAAAAAGTATAGGCCTGTCATTGATCAACGAACTCATGCAGAGCTGCACATGATGATTTGATTCTTATGAAGATACGCATAATGAAATTGGCCCCAGGTATCCCTCGATCGTCTGGAATAGCAGAGTAGTCTACAAGGGATTGTTAAAGGAACGAGAAAAATAATGTGGCAGAGAAATAGATGGACAGATAACATCAAATTTGA
Source organism: Megaustenia siamemsis (assembly GCA_032433765.1). Taxonomy (NCBI): domain Eukaryota; kingdom Metazoa; phylum Mollusca; class Gastropoda; order Stylommatophora; family Ariophantidae; genus Megaustenia; species Megaustenia siamemsis. Next base: position 35,364,009 of record JAVIAB010000088.1, on the reverse strand, counting down.
CAGACCGTGACTCTGCAAATTCTCAAAGAGTGACTGAAGATAGAGAGAAATGGAGAAAAAAAATTCACGAAGCGTGTCAGTGGTTCTCCAATGATTCTCTCTCTCCCCCCCCCCTCCCCTCCTCGGGGTACTGGGAAGAAGGAGAAGACTCCGCCTCTACGACCTTAATCACACAAGAATCCATTTTCTCTAGCAGCCGCGTGTACAGGGGTCCCTCGCCGCGCAGGTAGATAACACCGTCTTCGGAGGTACTCATATGAGTTTTTTTCTGTCGATGAGTAATTGACTTTTCAAGCCGAGCCTCGCTACTGAGACCAGGGTTGGTTGCCGCAGAGAGAAATCAGTAATTGACTTTTCAAGCCGAGCCTCGCTACTGAGACCAGGGTTGGTTGCCGCAGAGAGAAATCATATTGACTTTTCAAGCCGAGCCTCGCTACTGAGACCAGGGGTGGTTGCCGCAGAGAGAAATCAGTAATTGACTTTTCAAGCCGAGCCTCGCTACTGAGACCAGGGGTGGTTGCCGCAGAGAGAATCGGTAATTGACTTTTCAAGCCGGCCTCGCTACTGAGACCAGGGTGGTTGCCGCAGAGAGAAATCAGTAATTGACTTTTCAAGCCGGGCCTCGCTACTGAGACCAGGGGTGGTTGCCGCAGAGAGAAATCAGTAATTGACTTTTCAAGCCGAGCCTCGCTACTGAGACCAGGGTGGTTGCTGCAGAGAGAAATCAGTATTGACTTTTTCAAGCCGAGCCTCGCTACTGAGACCAGGGGTGGTTGCCGCAGAGAGAAATCAGTATTGACTTTTCAAGCCGAGCCTCGCTACTGAGACCAGGGTTGGTTGCCGCAGAGAGAAATCAGTAATTGACTTTTCAAGCCGAGCCTCGCTACTGAGACCAGGGTGGTTGCCGCAGAGAAAAATCAGTAATTGACTTTTCAAGCCGAGCCTCGCTACTGAGACCAGGGGTGTTGCCGCAGAGAGAAATCAGTAATTGACTTTTCAAGCCGAGCCTCGCTACTGAGACCAGGGGTGGTTGCCGCATAGAGAAATCAGAATAAAATCTCAACTAACTGGCGCAGCCGGGGCTTGAGCCCACAACCTCCGTGTCGAGGCCGGCGTCTTGCCTCCAGACCAGCCAGTCCCCCAACTAAAATAAATGGATGTTCGTGTAACGTGACTTTAAATAAATATAATGATACATTATTATCTTTTTTTTTTTTGTACGGGAGTAAAGTTATAATTTATCGGAGCCTTCAAACGTGACCACATCTGTTTGTTTTCATCTCAAAGTGGCATTTTATTTATCATCTTGAGAATTGGAGGCATTTACGGAAGAAGATGACTGAATCTTGTACACTCCACTCGTTCTTAATATTGATATTTTTGGGAGTGGTTTCAATTTGTTTTTCTCTCTCTCTCTCACACAACACACACCATACACACACACCACACACACACACCATACACACACACCACACACACACACACCACACACACGCACACAACTACACACACACACACCACTCACACACCACACGCACACACAATAACATATTTAGCGAAAGAAAGTATTTATATATAAATGGTATCTTAGTACTTAATTTTATAACCAAAAAAAATAAAAAATAAAAAATCAAAGATTAAAAAATCTGAGAGTTTCGGTCGAAGCAGTTTCAGTTTTTGGCAACAAAGTTTGTACATTTAAACAATACCACTTCATCTAATCACTTTCAATGTATAATCAACAAATAAATACGTGTATTTATTATTATGTAAAAACACAAATGAGCAAATGAACTAAATTATCCATGACAAACAACCGTGTCACGCAGGCAGTCAGCTATGAGTCGCTGACCGCTTTCAGTCCTGACGTTGATGTTCTCCCCTCCCACACCGCACTCACACACACAGAACAACATCTCCAATAGTGACAACAAAATGCAACAGTTTTTTCATCTGAAGCTAATGCTATGTGACTGCACATATAATTCGTGGTGTATATATAATCTAGGGGCAGGAGAAAGTTTGAATTAAGTCCTTATGTAGACCGAGTCAGGCCAGTCCTTATGCAGACTTCGAGTCAGGCCAGTCCCTTATGCAGACTTCGAGTCAGGCCAGTCCTTATGCAGATTTCGAGTCAGGCCAGTCCTTATGTAGACTTCGAGTCAGGCCAGTCCTTATGTAGACTTCGAGTCAGGCCAGTCCTATGTAGACTTCGAGTCAGGCCAGTCCTTATGTAGACTTCGAGTCAGGCCAGTCCTTATGTAGACTTCGAGTCAGGCCAGTCCTTATGTAGACTTTCCAGTCCAGGCCAATCCTTATGCAGACTTCGAATCAGGCCAGTCCTTATGTAGATTTCGAGTCAGGCCAGTCCTTATGTAGACTTCGAGTCAGGCCATCCTTATGTAGACTTCGAGTCAGGCCAGTCCTTATGTAGACTTCGAGTCAGGCCAATCCTTATGCAGACTTCTTATCAGGCCAGTCCTTATGTAGACTTCGAGTCAGGCCAGTCCTTATGTAGACTTCGAGTCAGGCCAGTCCTTATGTAGACTTCGAGTCAGGCCAGTCCTTATGTAGACTTCGAGTCAGGCCAATCTTTATGTAGACTTCGAGTCAGGCCAGTCCTTATGTAGACTTCGAGTCAGGCCAGTCCTTATGTAGACTTCGAGTCAGGCCAATCCTTATGTATACTTCGAGTCAGGCCAGTCCTTATGCAGACTTCGAGTCAGGCCAGTCCTTATGTAGACTTCGAGTCAGGCCAATCCTTATGTAGACTTCGAGTCAGGCCAATCCTTATGTAGACTTCGAGTCAGGCCAAGGTACAGATTCCATGGCATCTGCAACATATAATAATAATTCATCATCATCATGTGCCCTACCGGTAAACGTAGGCGATCATTTCCCTCCACAATATTCTATCTACAGTGCATCGTATCAGCTATGTTGTTGACTGTTTTCCGTGCCATGACACCAAGCTATCCAGTATTTTCTCTCTTTGTCGTCCGCGATCTCTTTTTTCCTTTTATTTTGGCCGTTGTAACCAAGTAATCCAACTTTCCTCTTTTCATGTGTGCCCGAGAATTGTTGATCTTTTCTTTCTGATGTTTTTAAGGAGTTCCCTATTTGATGTTGGCCTCTTTGAGAACTTCCTCATTGGTCTTTATAACTGTCCAAGAACTTTCAACATTCTTCTGAGAAATCCCATCTCTGTGGCCTCAAATCGTCTTTTCATTTGTTCTGTCCATGATACGCTTCTGTAGGTCATAGTGATAATGATTGCATCTGAGAGGAGAGTGAGAACTAGAACTATGTACAGAAAGAAATGTACAGCGAAGTAATGATGACGAAGAAAGCGAAGCAGAAAAATCGTACAGTTCCTGTATCAATAAATGAATTCATTTATGAATAATGATTGGTATATTCTTGTTGTTCTTCTGCTTTCCTTTCCTCATTTGCCTTTCATCATCGAGGAGAAATATAATTTTGTGGTCTTCTGCTCTTTTGTTTGCCTCTGCAGCTGTTATATGTCCGAGTTTTTCTAATACTCCATCAGTCCATATTTTTCATGGTCGACCACTGGGTCTGGTGTTCTCGCAACGTTTATTGAATGCTCATTGTGTTGTGTTTTGATCACTCTGCCTTATGACGCGGCAAAACAATTTTTTCTGTTGTTTCTTTATATATTCTATGCGGGAGAATATTCCTAGCTTTTTTTCTCTCAGTTTTTTGTTCATGATATTATCTCTTAGGTTGTTTCCTGTTTGTTTCCTGTCATTCTTCTGACACATTTAATCTCAATCTCTACTAGTTATTGTTTCTTGCATCTAGGGTCCCGGACTTTCATTGGTAGCACAACTTTAGAATTAAAATTGTATTGTATGAGGCCCGTATTGCCTCTAGAGTTACTTGTTTTTCTTGGCAATATTTGTAATAGCAATCCATGATTTAACAGGCTTTGTTGCATTTCGAGTCTATTTCTGTTGTTTATTAGTTGTCGTATGTCACTAGACTTCCTATCTGTTTAAATACGTTACTCAACAATGATTGCCTAACATCATCAAGCGCTATATATTTTAAAGAAATATAACGATCATCACTTTCGGGAGGACGTGAACTTCTGGTATATGGTGGATAGGCGGCAGGAATCATTGAGGCTATGCATGAAAAGTGTTTCTTTTTGCAGTTTCCTCATATTCCAAGTCCACGGGGGACTGGTTGGTCTCGAGGCATGACGCCAGCCTCGGGACAGAGAGGTTGTGGGTTCAAATCTCGGCTACACCGGTTGGGATTTTTATTTATGATTTCTCTCTGCGACAACCACCCCTGGTCTCAGCAGCGAGACCCGGCTTGAAACGTCAGGTACTCATCGACGGAAAAAAACATGAGTACCTCCGAAGTCGGAGTTATCTGCCTGTGCGCGAGGGACCCCTGTGCACGCGGTTGCCAGGGAAAAATGGATTAACGCGCAACATTCAGTTCCTAGTCTCTAGGGACTTCGTCAGAGTTGAAAGCTGGCGAATGTAACAAACAACACAATACCTCTACTTATATCACTTGTCTGCAATTGGTACATTAGACTGTTACATTATATTGGTACATTATGTTTGGTACATTATATTGGTACATTATATTGGTACATTTATTGGTACATTATATTTGGTACATTATGTTGGTACATTATGGTGGTACATTATGTTGGTACATTATATTGGTACATTATATTGGTACATTATATTGGTACATTATATTGGTACATTATATTGGTACATTATGTTGGTACATTATGTTGGTACATTATATTGGTACATTAATGGTACATATATTGGTACATTATGTTGGTACATTATATTGGTACATTATATTGGTACATTATGTTGGTACATTATATTGGTACATTATATTGGTACATTATATTGGTACACATTATATTGGTACATTATGTTGGTACATTATGTTGGTACATTATATTGGTACATTATATTGGTACATTATATTTATACATTAGACTGGTACATTATGTTGGTACTTATATTGGTACATTATGTTGGTACATTATATTGGTACACTATATTTATACATTAGACTGGTAACTTATATTGGTACACTATATTTATACATTATATTGGTACATTATATTGGTACTGGCTCGACAAAGCTGCATGTAAAAGTATTGTTATAGAAACAGCGCCATATATTTTAGAGCAGTGATCTCTGCAATATGTGCCACTTTGGCACGCAAGGTTTCTCTGTTTTTGAGATTGTGGTTCTGCCCTATATTCTGTTTTCGGCTCGAAGAGCAATAGATAGATAGATATTTATTGGTACATTATATTGGTACATTAGACTGGTACATTATATTGGTACATTAGACTGGTAGATTAGACTGGTACATTATATTAGTACATTAGACTGGTACATTATATTGGTACATTAGACTGGTACATTATATTGGTACACTAGACTGGTACATTATATTGGTACATTAGACTGGTACATTATTTTGGTACATTGGACTGGTACATTAGACTGGTACATTATATTGGTACACTAGACTGGTACATTAGACTGGTACATTATATTGGTGTACTAGACTGGTACATTAACTGGTACATTATATTGGTACACCTAGACTGGTACATTAGACTGGTACATTATATTGGTACATTTTATTGGTACACTAGACTGGTACATTAGACTGGTACATTATATTGGTACATTATATTGGTACACTAGACTGGTACATTATATTGGTACATTAGACTGGTACATTAGACTGGTACATTATCTACACATATATGAAGGTTTTTACCTCTGGAACAGTCTGGAACTATTTCTGGTGGTTGAGGAATTTAACACGTTCTTTTCTATAACCGTACAGTTTTTAAATCCCGTTTAATAAACATAATATAAATACAGTTATTAAAAATGATTTAGATAATATATCGTCAACAGAAATATGTACAATACAGCTTTAGTGACCAGTATATCTTTCTCTTTCTATTGTTTGGAATGATGAAGCTCCGCTAAACTTTTTGTAGAAAGAAATACTTGTATGAGTATCATAAATGTATAGACAGACAGACAGACAAAGAGACAGACAGACAGACAGACAAAGAGACAGGCAGGCAGGCAGGCAACAGATAGACAGACACATAGATGGACAGACAGACAGACAGGCGTGACAGGCAGGCAGGACAGATATGCGGACAGACAGACAGGCAGACATACACGCAAACAGACAAGCAGGCAGATAGGCAGACAGACTGGCAGGCAAGTAGCAGGCACACACACACACATATATATATATATATATATATATTATAATATATATATAATATATATTATATTTAACGGCACAGACAGAGAGAGAGAGAGAGAGAATGCGTGCTTGTTCTACTTATCAGTGACTTCCGCCTTGTTTATGCTGTTGACTCTTGTAATCTGCTGATTAAGCACACGTTTCTTTCCCGTCCTGTCAATCATACGTCACTTCCTGCTGGAATATTTGTTTGACGTCTGCTGTTGTTAGGTTATTTCAGTCCCAGTTGCCATGGTGATCCCATAGCTTACGTTAAAAACGACTGAGCGAAGAAAGGGAAACCCCGGAATACCTCCACTAGCGTGCGTTTTGAGCTTTGCGAACCGGGGCAGTTGTAGACCAGCCGTCTATAGATCGTATAATTGAATACGTCAAGCTAGTGGAGTTTTTCCAGGTTTCCTATGTCTAAAGTTGGCAGTGGGTAAGCTACATATGATGTCATACTAAAACCTTGTGTTGTACCACTAATTAAGTAACTATGGGTAAGCTACAGTGGACGTCATACTAAAGATTTGTGTTGTACCACTAATTAGTAAACTATGGGTAAGCTACAGTGGATGTCATACTAAAACCTTGTGTTGTACCACTAATCAAGTAGGTTATGGTAAGCTACAGTTGATGTCAGACTAAAACCTTGTGTTGTGCCACTATCAAGTAGGTTTCAGGTAAGCTACAGTTGATGTCAGACTAAAACCTTGTGTTGTACCACTAATCAAGTAGGTTATGGGTAAGCTACAGTGGATGTCATACTAAAACCTTGTGTTGTACCACTAATCAGTAGGTTATGGTAAGCTACAGTGGATGTCATACTAAACCTTGTGTTGTACCACTAATCAAGTAGGTTATGGGTAAGCTACAGTTGATGTCAGACTAAAACTTTGTGTTGTACCACTAATCAAGTAGGTTTCAGGTAAGCTACAGTTGATGTCAGACTAAACCTTGTGTTGTACCACTAATCAAGTAGGTTATGGGTAAGCTACAGTGGATGTCATACTAAAACCTTGTGTTGTACCACTAATCAAGTAGGTTATGGGTAAGCTACAGTGGATGTCATACTAAAACCTTGTGTGTTGTACCACTAATCAAGTAGGTTATGGGTAGCTACAGTGGATGTCATACTAAAACCTTGTGTTGTACCACTAATCAAGTAGGTTATGGGTAAGCTACAGTGGATGTCATACTAAAACCTTTGTGTTGTACCACTAATCAAGTAGGCTATGGGTAAGCTACAGTGGATGTCATACTAAAGATTTGTGTTGTACCACTAATCAAGTAGGTTATGGGTAAGCTACAGTTGATTTCAGACTAAAACCTTGTGTTGTACCACTAATCAGTAGGTTATAGGTAAGCTACAGTTGATTCATACTAAAACCTTGTGTTGTACCACTAATCAAGTAGGTTATGGGTAAGCTACAGTTGATGTCATACTAAAACCTTGTACCACTAATCATGTAGACTATTCAGAGAAGGATGTCGTTTATTGTTGAAATGAAACTGGTTAGCTTTAAATATTGCACGCCTCAGCGAACGTGATCTGTAAAGTGATTTTAACTGTCATCATCAATTCAACTTTCATGTCGTCCTCTCGTTTAAAGAACTATGATCGTGATTATCATCATCTACATCGTCATCTACATCATCATCATCACCACCATTATCATCATTATCATCATCTAAATCATCATCATCATTATCATCATCTACATCATCATCACCATCATCATCATCATCATCACCATCATTGTCATCGTTGTCATCATCATCATCGTCATCAGCATGGTCATCATCATCACCATCGGGTTACTTGTCTTAGGATTTCTCACAGCCTACCGGACAGAATCTGTCTCTAACCAAATCCTTCCACTTATACTATCATGTTCAATATCTGGGGGAAAAGGGGGAAGGGGAAAGGGGAAAACGGTGAACGGGGGCCATGGTGATCTAGAAGTAAGACGTCGGCTTTAGGACAGGAACGTACCGGGTTCGATTTCCACCATAGGCGGCGGAAAAGAAAAATGAAAAAAGAAAATACAAAATAATAAACCTAATCAGTGGCTTTACCATCCCCTGGTCTCTGAGTAGTGAGATCCGATGTCTAGCCCTATCGGAAAGTGGTGAAATCAGGAGTCCCATGAATCATGTTGTGCACATAAAGAATCCTTAAGAGTTGGAAATCGAAAAGAGTAAGCCAAAAAATGGCCGCCGCCCAGGGAAAAATCTACCCAAAAACATTGAAACTCTCGACGATAAAATATGAGAGTACCTCTGAAGTCGGAGAATGTCTGTCTATATGGCGAGGGACACATGAGAACGCGGCTGTCGGGTGTGAAAAATAGGAAAAAGGGATATTCACACGAAATTCAGTCTTTCTGGACTTCGCTAGAGACCACTTTCTTCTTGGTCTGCCTCTGTCTTGTCTTTCTGGAGCCATACCTTCTGTTACTGTTCTTTCCATCCCATTGTGCCTTTTGGCGTGGCTGTGGTATTTAAACTTTCTCTATAAGATGGTATTTATAAGCCAGTGGGGGTGTCCCGGTAGCGCAATCGATAGGCGGTTGGCTTACCACGGCAACAGCCGGGGTTCGTACCCTGGCGAGGACACCTGGGTTTTACTAATTCCCTAAAAATTAGTACCTCTGAAGTCGGAGTAATCTGCCTGCATGGCGAGGGGCATCCTGTAATGGGATAAAACAGACTTTACACGCAAAATTCAGTCCCCACAAATTGAGTGGGTGGGACTTTGTCAGAGGTCAAAGCTGACGAAAGCGAACGAACGAACGAATAAGCCAGTGGACTTTCGGTCGTTATGGCGGTAGACGGCAGGAACCATTCAGGCTCAGTTTGAAAACTGTTCCTTGTTGCAGTTTCATTTTATTATAATCCTTGCACTTAGTGCTCTGTGCACACAGTGAGCTGTGTTTTTCATCCATATTGTGTTTCGATATTCCGATTGCTTACGATGAATGATGATATAGTATGACGAAAGACATTTCACCTGTTTTCACTTTCAGTGCAGCTTCGCCTTATGTCTTTTGGCATGTGCTGTAGCTGCTATGATGGGGACTGCAGCTGCCTTTCTTTGTTTGTATCCTTCAATGAGATCAGTTTTCATTCCGATGATTCCAATGTCATCGGACGGTTGAACAATTATGGATTTTAATTCGTTTGCAGTGATACCGGGGCCTTCGACGAACCATTACCATTATATATGTTAGAAATATAGTTCTTTTCTATGTTTAGGTCTTGTAATATGTCCTCATTGCTCTTTTGTCATTCTCTAAGTCATACTAACGATTTTTCTGCTGCATTTTATTTAAAATAAAAGAATCATACTCTACGTTATTGTTTTTTTGTTTTTTTTCCGAGGCCAATAAGGCGTCTGGTAAGTTCATAATATTTCTGTTGTATTTCCTAAGGCAGTAAATTTGTGTTTATTTTCAGTTTGCGAAAGATAAATTGGTTCTTTCGTTTCTCCATTTAGAATATAAGAAGGATATGGCAGCAGTATTTCTTTTATTTTTTTTAAATTCACATTTTATTTCCAGCTCTTTGTGTTGGTGTCCTAGTCCTGCAATACAGTCTGCAGTTTTGAGAGACACTACCATTGTGCAACCTCAACGTAATGAAACACTAAGTGTTGTCATATTAGCTTCGTTGTTATCTTTCTTTGTGTGGCAAGTATCATTCTCTTTTTCATTTTTAACAATTATCTTTCTAACTCAACAAGACAGTTTCAGTTTGTTGGTTGTGAATGTCTCTAAGTATTCTATTTTTTGTATTTCCTCATGGACATTTTTGGAGTTTTTACCTCGAAAGTTTTGCTGATCTCTCTCTCTCTCTCTCTATCACTCTCTCTCTCTCTCTCTCTCTCTCTCTCTTTCTTTCTTTCTTTGCACATTCGCCCAACGACTGCTACTCTTCATCGCCCGCCTTTAGATGAATGTTAAGTAGACGATGTGGTTTATGCAGCATAACTGCGATATTTGCGCTTTTCGGCCCGAAAATATTCGACTTGAGAATTGCATTTTTGAGCACCCTGTCGAGTATCTTGTATGATCCCTATTGATTTATCCAGACTGATTTGTTTTGTTTCCAGGAGCACCGCCTTCAGATGTTGTAAGGTCTTCATCAGCTTTGATGTTAACCGATCCCCAAGTCCATAGCCCGTAGACCACACGTTCGTTTGACCACTCTCAACTCAATTGCTGGTTTAGCGTGTTAGCCTCCGGTGCATTGTATTAAGATGAAAACAGACATCATTTCTTTGCACCCAGTCAGCAATTGACTGGTTGTGAATTAACATATTTTGTGCTCCATAGAAAATAAATATCTCAATAAGACTACATTTTATAACTAGTGTTCTCGTATTTACTCTAATATCTAGCAATTCACTTGTTGTGAATTAACATATTTTGTGCTTCACACCAAATAAATATATGCTGACCAAATCTTTTGTATCTATTTTATATTGTTGATCCCTTAAGAATAAAACTCTGTTATTCGGCAGTGTCATATAATATGGTGTTGCCATTACTGCTTAGCTTTCGTGTTTAGATTTCTGTGTTTATTTTAGAGTAGTCTGTGATTTGTACCTAAAGAAGACTTTTGGCCGAAACGTCATAACTTGTCTCGTCTCTCTGTTAGTTCAGCTACTTGACGCCATTTTGTGATTATTTCACATTGCCTGTCATATTTTGACTGCACATTTTCTGCTCCATTATATCCGAAACAAGAGAAGGAAAAACGACAATGGTATAATTGCAGTATATAAGATGAGTTAGTAATTCGGATGTTTCCACTGGCACGGGCGGTCGAGCAAATATGGATTTTAATTCGTTTCCAGTGATACCGAGGCCTTCCATAACCAAAGATAGTGATTAAGGTCTTATCCTACATGACATAGACAAGCGAGGGTTCACTGTTGTTAATTCCCTTTAACAAATGTCTGTTGGTTGTCTCTTTCCCCCCCCCCCCCCCCCCCCCCGGATCCAGCACCCTTGCTCAGAATCATAGTTTAAGACAAACAGATCCTCACGTCCTGAGCCAAAGAGCCTCTAAGTTAACTTTCACGCCAACAATAGAGTTACTAAGGCTCGCGGGCAGAAAATAAAACTGGAAAACCCGACCAACTAGGGACGTTATCAACTATAGGAGCTATAGACGGCTGACTTCACTCTGCACACCTCTGCTCGGAAAGCTGACACGTCACACTGGTTGTTGGTTTTCCGGGACTTTCTCTCAGCCAACAGGTCTAAGTAAATCTATAATAGGCTGTGTGCAAGAATGCAATATAATATACCACCCTGACTCCGGTTCTGATTTTTTTTTTCTCACCACAGAATGCCAGCAAAATTAACAGGACACAAATGCGTGTTGGTATGTATGTCACGGGTCATATGACACATGACATATGTCGAGCTACACTTTGGCACGGTTGGAAAGCCAGTTTTAAACAAAGAACAGAATAAAGAACGTCAAGTACATGAATTCGTGAACATGTTTTATGTCATCAAAGATATTTGAATAGCCGACCTTGAAGTTGAAAATAGCCCAGGAAAATACCCCATTGAACGCTTGTATTTATCAAATGAGGACACGGGTTGATGAAATTGTTGAGGATTTCCCCATCAACAGAAATCAAAACACGATTTCCAGTCTCTCTTGTTGAAAAAAAAAAAGAGTTCTTGGCATTTAGTCAGAGGAGAAAGACATTCGGACATAAGTTATATTCTAATTATAATGATGCGTCGGGAACATAGTTCAAGTTGTATTCTAATTATAAATGATGCGTCGGAACATAGTTCAAGTTGTATTCTGATTATAACTGATGCGTCGGGAACATAGTTCAAGTTGTATTCTAATTATAACTGATGCGTCGGGAACGTGGCACAAGTTGTATTCTAACTTTAACTGATGCGTCGGGAACATGGCACAAGTTGTATTCTAACTTTAACTGAAGTGTCGAGAACATGGCTCAAGCTGTATCTAACTATACTGATGCGTCGCGAACATGTCTCTAATTGTATTTTAAATATAACTGATGCGTCGGAAACATGGCTCAGTTGTATTCTAACTATAAATGAAGCGTCGAGAACATAGCTCAAGTTGTATTCTAAATGATCTACTCAGTGCTAGTGTGTCTACATCTCAGCGTTTCTAATTCTTATAATTTCTTCGCAGCATCTCACTGGCAGCCGCTATCAGTTTAACGCTTGGCGTCATCTAGTTTATCCCCAACATTTCTCATATCCTAAAATGAAAATGAACCTCGAAGGCTTTAATTATGTTCTTCATTTACTAAATGCCAAATTCATTTGTGTCTTCATATTTACCTACATCAATTCTTGAAATATTTCTCCCTCATCCCACCCCTCAACGCTTATTTGATTAAAAAACTTTTTGGAAACTTTGTTAATAAAGAAAAAAAATGTCAAAAATATTAATTGTTACTTAAACATTATTTTGCTAACATTGAGTTATTGAGTTACTTGCGGGTCATAATCATTGCACTCCGAATATGTATATTGGTGCTCAGATCCCCTCCTCAGCAAGTCCGGAATGAGTCATTTTACATTTGGCAAGATTATGAGGAAATAAAACAATCAGAAGACAACGATATTGTTTTTAATTATCTGCTTAATTTACTCACCGTAAATTTAATTTGTATCTTCTTAATAAGTATGGGTGTATTTTAAAAATAAAACTGTATTCTTTATTTTGTCTTTCATTAAACTCAGATTTCACGTTTTGCATCAATTACAAACTTTAAGTAGAAGCCTCTCCGACCTCACACTCTTTTTTCTTTTATATCAATTCTTATGTGAACAATTAGAGAGATTAATGGAATTCGACGACCTTTTAGAATTAGAATTTTAGAAAATGTAGGATTCATCCTCCCTTTACTTCTTTCCCATCTACAAAATGACAGCATTATCATGTGCACCAACATTTGAAATGGAGTGTGTACTTTAGTTATCAGTACGGGGTCAGACGTCATTGTAATAAAATAATATTGGAAATATAACATGACTAAATCACCTTATACTAAATCTCAAAGACTGGGTATATATGAATATACATATCCGCGGTAAAATTGAATGTTTGTGTACATTTGTTAAGTCATAGTAGAGGGCCAATTTTTAAGCTGAAACGCAGAAAAAATAAGACCATACACTCCCTATTGACCAAAACCCGACATATCTTGGCGTCACCATGAATCGCAGAATGACTTGGAAAAATCAGACAGACAAAGCAAGGAAAAAAGACAGAAACGAACAAATATTATGAAGAAATTGGCAGGAACGGACTGGGGAGCAGACAGCAATATTTTGAAAAGACTATACATAGGAAGAGTCAGACCAGTTCTAGTGTATGGAGTTACAGTCTGGGCTATGGCTTCCAAATCACACCTTAGCAAAATTAACAGAACACAGAACCAAGCTGCCCATATCATCACTGGTGCTATGAAATCTACACCTATCAAGACTCTAGAAACAGTAACAGGTTTACAACCCTTAGATGACAGACGGTCACTAAAGTATTGCAACAAGCGGTGAAATCTAGAAGTCTCCTTAGCCACCCCATGCACCAAAGAATATCTGGTTCCGGAATTGTACGACTAAGGAGGAGCAACTTCGCTGAAATTGCCAATGAACTAACTACTGGAGACCCAGTACTTTTCCAAACAATATCGAAACCCTTGGGCCCATCTGATATGTCTCCTCATGGAAACATAAAATACCAGAACGTAAGGAATATTACAGGAATCATGAAAAAGACACCCAGTCAGACACAGAAAGAAAAGATGTAGCAGAAAAACACAAAAACGATACCTACCCACAGGACTCTTGATCCCACATATACACAGATGGCTCTGCTACAAATGCCACCAGAAATGGAGGGGGGGGGTGGTGTGTTCTTGACGCTGAAAGCCCCTAGAACAATGAACTAGATGACTTGAGAACAACCCTGGACCAACTATGCAATAACTTACAGAGAGTAGTCATTCAGTGGATAACATCACACTGTAATATACACGGGAACGAACGCGCAGACAAATTAGCTAAAGTGGGAGGGAGATTACCACAAGAGAGCCATCCGCTCAGTTATAATGAAGCCAAATCCATCCTCAAGGTCAGTTCCATGAAAATGGAAACGAGAACAGCCAAAGCATAACGAGAGTGACGGATACCACCAACTATCAAGGAGGGATCAAGTCATCATACTTCGCCTACGCACTGGCCACAATAGAATGAGAAATCACATGTTCACCAAATATTGAAAATAGGTACAACCAGCCTATCACTGTACACTGGACAATATGACTACAAACATGTTCTACAGGATTGCCCTCAGTACAGTCTTGAGAAGAGCAATGTGGTCCACACCCACCTCCCTGGAAGAAAAACTATATGGGGCAATCGATTCACTTAAACAGACAGCTGACTTCATGAGAGAGTCTGGAATCCTACTCTGATTGAGTCTTGATCGCAAAGAGAGAGAGAGAGAGAGAGAGGAGAGAGAGAGAGAGAGAGAGAGAGATGCTGAAACGTCGAATCGTTTTCCTCCGTTCTTATCTACTCAAAATATGCAACGACACAAATTTGTTAACGTTATTTTTGCGATTGTGTGTAAAGAACGTAGATTCCGTGAGGAAAGATAGAGATGCTATTATACTGCATCGACTCCCTGGTAAGTTACTCCCATTCATTTCTAAGGGAAATTCATTTGCCGACTGAAGCGTGTTCATCCGGGTTCAAACCCACGTACAAGTCACGCGATTTTCAAGCTTAAGAAAACATAAAAGATGAAGTCAACAAGGAAGTTAAGATGGAAATACCTGATATATAATACAATGTAAATAAATACACTCGCAGGGTAATTTTCGTAGAGAAGTTCTCCAAGAGACACATTCACTAATCAGAGTAAAAATAATCACAGAAGAGAAAAGAAAACTCCACAAAACGACAAAGGGAGAAAATTTAGCAAAGAGACAGAAAGAAAGGAATATTTACATAGAGATATAGAAAGAAAACTTGAGAAGGTAGCTTAGGAACTTTGCAGGGAGACAGGAAGAAAAACCATATAAATATCATCATCATTATCATCATCACCATCATCATCATGTACCGGGCCTGCTAGCGTAGGAGATCATGCCTCTCCACAACTTTCGATCTCGGCAGTTATTTATCATTTCTGTTGTTGACCTTCTGCCAAACCATTCTCTTAAGCTGTCTGTATTTTTTCTCTTTGCTTCCCTCCATCTCTCCGTCCCTCATTTTTCCAGTTGTTACAATATATTCTCTTCTCTTTACATGGCCAACAATTGATGACTGTTTCTTCCTAATATTGGAAATTAGCTCATTTTTGCTTTGACCTTTTTCAGAACATTTTCATTACTATTCTTAGCTGTCCATGGTATTCTCAACATTCTTCTGTAAAACCACATTTCTACAGACTCCAGTGATTTTCTTGTCTGTTGACCTATTGTCTATGATTCACATCCATATGTTAAGACTGGGTCTACATAACATTTAAGAACTCTTATAAGTATACAGGGATAGAAAACATCAACAATGAAGCGGAAAGAAAACTTCACAAGGGGATATAATTAGAAAACCTTACAACATCGTAATAAAACCCAAAATAGACAAATAGGAAGAACATTTCACAAGAAGATAATATGTTAAAAATTCACAAGAAGGTAATATGTGAAAAATTCACAAGAAGATAATATGTTAAAAATTCACAAGAAGGTAATATGTGAAAAATTCAAAAGAAGATATGTGAAAAATTCATAAGATGATAATATGTGAAAAATTCACAAGAAGATAATATGTGAAAAATTCACAAGAAGATAATATATGAAAAATTCACAAGAAGATATTTTACGGAAAAATCGATAAGATGATAGTTTACGAAAACAACTCATATTTAAGTACTTGCTTAAATGCCACAATGAGGTAAATTGTGAGAAATGCACAAGAGCGTACTTTAAGAAACATTCACAAAATTGACAACCAGGTTTTGTTACAAACGAGATGAGATTTCTGAGAAAAGTACTTCGTGATCATAAAAGATAGACTTAGAAATATTTTTTTTAGAGAAAGCAATCATTGAGCCAATCCTACACTACACACAGAAACAACAAATAAACTGATTTGTTTGTCTACCAGAAAGAATGCCACTTGATTCCATACCATACAATGGATATATTTGCTTGCAAGCCTGCGTTCGGCCGGTGATAAATGGATTACACCTCTCATCATCCGCCCTTAAGAGGAAGTTAAGTGGGCGTGTCTGCGTTGTGTTGTGGCTTGCAGTTAAACTGTGATATTTGCGCCTTTCAGCCCAACACATTCAACTTGAACAAAGTTATTTTTGAGTACCGGGTTGTCTTCCCTCTGCGATCCTCACTTGCCTGGCGAGACTTGACTTATTAGTCTGTTACTAGAGGTACCACGAAGAGGTGGAGTAGAGTCTGGATGGTCCTGGTTCACCGACTCTGTCGCAAGCCATCAGCTCTGGGTCGCTGACAACTTTCAGCTCTGCTGTTTGGAGGCGACTTTGCCTCCATGCATATATTTAAAGAGGATCAAGTAGAAGAGGACGAGGCAGACCCAGAGTAAGATGGACAGACAACATCAAAGAATGGCAACAACATCAATTGACAATAATTGAAACCGGCAAAGGGGTGAGAACCAAAACTTTGTACCGCTGTCAACACCCGAAAGGGAAGTGAAGATATAAATAAACAAAGAACGAAAGCAACAAAGAAAGAAAGAAAGAAAGATTGTTACAAACATTCACATGATGAAGTGAAGATATCAATACATAAATGAAAGAAAGAAAGAAAGTAAAGCGAGAGAGAGAGAGAGAGAGAGAAAGAAAGAAAGAGAGAAGAAAGAAAGATTGTTACAAACATTCACATGATGAAGTGAAGATATCAATACATAAATGAAAGAAAGAAAGAAAGTAAAGCGAGAGAGAGAGAGAGAGAGAGAGAGAGAAAGAGAAAGAGAGAAAGAAAGAGAGAAAGAAAGATTGTTACAAATATTCACAAGATTAATGATATACTGTAAGATAAAAGTCACAAGCGAGTGCGTTATGAAAAAAAAAATCACAGGAATTTAAAGTTTAAAAACAAAACCAAAAAAATTACAAGGTACGGCAAGATAAGATAATCCCACAAGGAAGTTCTTTCTAAAACACTTACAGTAAAAAAAAAAAAATCATTAGAGGGTTCATGAATAAATATTCATTATGAGGCATATAAATAAACATCTAATAGAGTTTATAAAAATAACATTCGATAAACTAGATATTGGGATAACAAATTCAAGGAAAGACGTAAATAGCACAAAATTGAAGATAGTAACTAAAATTACACGCTTTATATTCAGCCACGCTATTTCAAGCCACGTCATGTCACGATGTGATCTCAGTAGTAACCACGTTCTGGTTCATGTGTGCTTGTTTCAGAAAAATGCAAATTGTTATCATATTTTTTGTGTGTGGGAAAAATATCTGCAATGATTATGAACGTACGAACCCACAATTCTGAGAGGAGTTTTGACGGTTTTCAAATTATACAAGAAATATGTTTTCTAGCAAAAATAAAGGACTCAGCCTTAGTAGCAAAAAGACAGAAGTAATGGTAACAACAAAGAAAAATACATCACCTCAGTGCAAAATAAAAACAAGTGAAACGATATTAAAACAGGTAAATGAATTTAAATATGTGGGAACTTTGTTACCCTCAGATAGAAGATGTACAACAGAGGTGAGATGCAGAATGGCTCAGACAAAAGCAGATTTAAAAAAAATGAGGAAGATACTGTGCAATCCATTTTGGCAATAGAAACAAGAAAAAGAGTTCTTAAATGGTACAGAGAGCCAGTCTTAACATATGGATGTGAATGATGGACAATAGGACAACAGACAAGAAAATCACTGGAGGGTGTAGAAATGTGGTTTTACAGAAGAATATTGAGAATACGATGGACAGCTAAGAAGAGTAATGAAAAAGTTCTAAAAGAGGTCAAAGCAAAAAGAGAGCTAATTTCCGATATTAGGAAGAAACAATCATCATTGTTTGGCCATGTAATGAGAAGAGAACAACTGAAATATATTGTGACAACTGGAAAATTTGAGGGAGATAGAGGGAAGCAAAGAGAAAAAAATACCAGACAGCTTTTAAGAGAATGGCTTGGCAGAAGGTCAACAACAGAAATGATAAATAACTGTCGAGATCGAAAGTTGTGGTGAGACATGTTCACCTACGCCAGCAGGCCCGGTACTTGATGATGATCTAAAATGTGTGGAAACATTCCAGAACAGTTTTATTGATTTATGCTTTTTGAGTTATGGGATTTTGTGTGTGATGAGGTCTTTTTTTTTCTATCTGGCGTTCACCCGATGACTGCTAAAGGAATTGACTGTCCTCTTCATCATCCGCCCTTAAAACAACGTTAAGTGGGCGCATAGTTGTGCCTTAATAGCAAAAGGACAGAAGTAATGGTAACAACAAAGAAAAATATTAAAAGAGGTAAATGAATTTAAATATTTTGGAACTTTGGTAACCTCAGACGGAAGATGTACAACAGAGGGAGATGAAGAATGGCTCAGGCAAAGGCAGATATTTTTTTAATGAGGAAGATACTGTGTAATCCATTTTTCACGATAGAAGCAAGAAAAAGATTTCTTAAATGTTATGTAGAACCTGTCTTAACATACGAATATGAATCATGGACAATAGGGCAACAAACAAGAAAATCACTGGAGGCTGTAAAAATGCGGTTTTACAGAAGAATGTTGAGAATACCATAGACAGGCTAAGATGAGTGATAAAAACGTTCTGAAAGAGGCCAAAGCAAAAGAGAACTAATTTCCAATATTAGGAAGAAACAATCATCATTTTTGTCCCATGTAATGAGAAATGAACAGCTGAATATATTGTGACGACTGGGACAACTGAGAGACAAAGAAAAAGAGGGAAGCAAGGAGAAAATATCCCAGACAGCTTATGAGAATGGGTACAAATAATAATACATAAATATTATTATATGGGGAACTTCCGAGGCGATAATAGGGAATAATAGAACAAAGAAGTATGTGTTAGCACTCGGAAAAATTGACAGACAAACAACAATAGAAAAAAAACGAAGAACAATATATGTCCGAAGTGGGATCGAACCCGTACTCAGTGGCACCGCGCCTTGATCTGAAAAAAAGTTGAAAAAAAGTTGAAAGTTGTGGAGAGACATGATCACCTACATCAGCAGGCATGGTACTTGAAGATGATGATGATGAAGATGATGGTGATGATGATGATGATATGATTTGTGTGGACGTTTTCAAGTAGTGTTGTGACATTTGCACATTTGCAAGGCGCGGTGCCACTGAGTACGGGTTCGATCCCACTTCGGACCATATATTGTTCTTCGTTTTTTTCTATTGTTATGAGAATGGCTTGGCAGAAGGTCAACGACAGAAATGAAAATAACTGTCGGAATCGAAAGTTGTGGAGAGACATGATCACCTACATCAGCAGGCATGGTACTTGAAGATGATGATGATGAAGATGATGGTGATGATGATGATGATATGATTTGTGTGGACGTTTCAAGTAGTGCTGTGACATTTGCACATTTCGGCCCAACATATCAGACTTGCAGCACTGAATTTTTGAGTATAGGGTTGCCTTCCCTCTTCGATCCTTACCCGCTTCGCCAGACTAGACTGGTAAATTTGCTTCTAGAAGCACCGAAAGAAGTGGAGTAGGGACCATATGTATATGGTTCACTGGTTCTAAGCCATCAGCTATGAGTCGGCGACAACGTCCAGCTTTATTGCTGTGAGTCAATGGAAACATGGAAAGTATCTGATGGAGAATGAAAGCAGTAACGAAATGAGGTAATCAAATTGATATATGTTTGTGGGTATTTTTATGGCTTTAAGGAATGGTTAGGAAGAGGGCATATGGTCTCTCGAAAGGATTTGTAGGAGACGATATATGGTTGAGAGCGAGGATTTGTAGGAGAGGATATATGGTTGAGAGAGAGGATTTGTTTGAGACGATATATGGTTGACAGAGAGGATTTGTAGGAAAGGATATATGGTTGAGAGAGAGGATTTGTAGGACAGGATATATGGTTGAGAGAGAGGATTTGTAGGAGAGGATATAGGGTTGAGAGAGAGGATTTGTAGGAGACGATATATAGGCGAGAGAGAGGATTTGTAGGAGACGATATATGGTTGAGAGAGAGGATTTGTAGGAGAGGATATATGGTTGAGAGAAAGGATTTGTAGGAGTAGATATATGGTTGAGAGAGAGGATTTGTAGGACAGGATATATGGTTGAGAGAAAGGATTTGTAGGAGTAGATATATGGTTGAGAGAGAGGATTTGTTGGAGAGGATATATGGTTGAGGGAGATGATTTGTAGGGGAGGATATATGGTTGAGGGAGATGATTTGTTGGAGAGGATATATGGTTGAGGGAGGTGATTTGTAGGAGAGGATATATGGTTGAGGGAGATGATTTGTAGGAGAGAATATATGGTTGAGAGAGGTGATTTGTAGGAGAGGATATATGGTTGAGGGAGATGATTTGTAGGGGAGGATATATGGTTGAGGGAGATGATTTGTAGGAGAAGATATATATTTGAGGGTGATGATTTGTATGAGAAGATATATGGCTGAGGGAGGTGATTTGTAGGATAGGATATATGTTTGAGGGAGATGATTTGTAGGGGAGGATATATGGTTGAGAGAGAGGATTTGTAGGAGAAGATATATGGCCAAGGGAGAGGATTTGTAGGTAAGGAGGATTTATTTTTAAGGAGACAGACACAAACATAAAACATATATTTCTTTCTCTTATGCTTGATGAGATTCGTACTTATGTTTTCTGTTTGTATTTGTATTAATGTTTGTTATTTTATACCTGACGAAGACTTTTGCCGAAGCGTTGTAGTTTGTCTCGTCTCTCTACAGGTTGGTTTAACTGTTTAATACTCTTTTAATTTACATATTTGTAAGACAGATCGTTGGAGTGTGGACGTTTAGTTTGAGGAGTTTTGTCTTGCGAGAAGATTTGTTAAGGTGACAATCAGGTAATTAAAAGAAGGGAGCTACATGGTAAGATCGAGGTAAGAACAGGGCGTTACAAATGGTTAATGAGAACTCATGTGGTTAAGTGAAAGGTCTTGTCAGTTAAAAGAGGAGGACCTATCGCTATAATACAATAGTGGGGATATGGGTGGGCTGTAGCTGAAGGAAAAAGGACAAGGTGTAGGGTCCGATCCCAAACGACAGCTTCCGGGTTTACCCAGCCTTAAATGGGTGCCGGATTTTTTCTGGGAAAGTAAAGCGGCACGGGCGTAATACCGACCACATTACCCCTAAAAAATCATGGGGCTGAAGGTTTGTAAAATGTATGACGTCTAATACCATATTCCCTATACGCCATTTGGCGTGACGGGGTTTTAGAGAGAGAGAGAGAGAGAGAGAGAGAGAGAGAGAGTAGCTGAAGGACATGTGGTTAAGAGTAGTTGAAAGAGAGAGAGAGAGAGAGAGAGGAGAGAGAGAGAGAGAGAGAACATACAGATAAGGGTGAAGTAGACAATTGTAAGAGTGACAGTCGGAGAAATGGATAGTTAGTTGTAGAAGTGGACAGATAGTCGTAGAAGTGAACAGATAGTCGGAGAAGTGAACAGATAGTCGGAGAAGTGAACAGATAGTCGGAGAAGTGAACAGATAGTCGGAGAAGTGAACAGATAGTCGGAGAAGTGAACAGATAGTCGGAGAAGTGAACAGATAGTCGGAGAAGTAGGAAAGTAGTTGAAGAAGTAGGCAAATATTTAATGAAGTGGACAGATAGTCGGAGAGGCAGACAGATAGTCGGAGAAGTTGACAAACAGTTGGGGAAGTGGACAGACAGTCGGGGAAGTGGATAGATAGTCGGAGAAGTGAACAGGTAGTCGGAGAAGTGGACAGATAGTCGTAGAAGTGAACAGATAGTCGGAGAAGTGAACAGATAGTCGGAGAAGTGAACAGGTAGTCGGAGAAGTGGACAGATAGTCGTAGAAGTGAACAGATAGTCGTAGAAGTGAACAGATAGTCGGAGAAGTGAAACAGATAGTCGGAGAAGTGAACAGGTAGTCGGAGAAGTGAACAGATAGTCGGAGAAGTGAACAGGTAGTCGGAGAAGTGAACAGATAGTCGTAGAAGTGAACAGGTAGTCGGAGAAGTGAACAGATAGTCGGAGAAGTGAACAGGTAGTCGGAGAAGTGAACAGATAGTCGTAGAAGTGAACAGGTAGTCGGAGAAGTGAACAGATAGTCGGAGAAGTGAACAGGTAGTCGGAGAAGTGAACAGATAATCGTAGAAGTGAACAGGTAGTCGGAGAAGTGAACAGATAGTCGGAGAAGGTGAACAGGTAGTCGGAGAAGTGAACAGATAGTCGTAGAAGTGAGCAGATAGTCGTAGAAGTGAACAGATAGTCGGAGAAGTAGGAAAGTAGTTGAAGAAGTAGGCAAATATTTAATGAAGTGGACAGATAGTCGGAGAGGCAGACAGATAGTCGGAGAAGTTTGACAAACAGTTGGGGAAGTGGACAGACAGTCGGGGAAGTGGACAGACAGTCGGGGAAGTGGACAGACAGTCGGGGAAGAAAGAAAGTAGTCGAAAAGAAGTTGTAAAGTAAAAAAAAAAAGTAAAGTAACCCGTCACGCCAAGTGGCGTATAGGAATATGGGCGTATAGGGAATATGGGCGTATAGGGAATATGGGCGTATAGGGAGTATGGTGTTAGTGACCATACATTTACAGACGTTCGGCACATGATTTTTGGGGTAATGTGGTCGGTATTACGCACGTGCCGCTTCACTTTCCCAGAAAAAAAATCCGGTACCCATTAAAGGCTGGGTGAACCTGAAAGCCGTCGGTTGGGATCGAACACTACCCCTTGTCCTTTGTAGTCCAGTTCACTAACCACTGAGCTATCGCGGATCCCTAGTTGAAGAAGTAGGCAGATATTTAAAGAAGTGGACAGAATAATAGGAAAAGGGACAGATAGTTGGTAAAGTGGACAAACAGTGCGTCGAAGTAGACAGTTGGAGAAGTGAAAATATTGTTTTAATAGCGCACAAATGGTGCGATATGACAATGTGTTTAATTAGTTTAAGAAGTCTGTTTAAAGATTAGCGCATTAGAGCAGTGGATTGATGGCTGAAGGAGTGGATCAGCGGTTGAAGGAGTGGACTGATGGCTGAAGGAGTGGATCAGCGGTTGAAGGAGTGGACTGATGGTTGAAGGAGTGAATCAGCGGTTGAAGGAGTGGACTGATGGTTGAAGGAGTGGACTGATGGTTGAAGGAGTGGATCAGCGGTTGAAGGAGTGGACTGATGGCTGAAGGAGCGGATCAGCGGTTGAAGGAGTCGACTGATGGCTGAAGGAGCGGATCAGCGGTTGAAGGAGTCGACTGATGGTTGAAGGAGCGGATCAGCGGTTGAAGGAGTGGACTGATGACTGAAGGAGCGGATCAGCGGTTGAAGGAGTCGACTGATGTCTGAAGGAGTGGATGAGCGGTTGAAGGAGTGGATTGATGGCTGAAGGAGTGGATCAGCCGTTGAAGGAGTGGACTGATAGCTAAAGGGGTGGATCAGCGGTTGAAGGAGTGGATCAGCGGTTGAAGGAGTGGATCAGCGGTTGAAGGAGTGGACTGATGGCTGAAGGAGTGGATCAGCGGTTGAAGGAGTGGATCAGCGGTTGAAGGAGTGGACTGATGGCTGAAGGAGTGGATCAGCGTTGAAGGAGTGGACAGGTCGTTGAAGAATTTTATGGACAGTTGGAGATATAGAAATAGTTAGAGAGAGTGGACAATTGAATAAATGAATAAGTGAATAAGTGAGAGTATATATTGCTGACTGCAGATCGGGTAATCATTGCAGTGAAAAGACGTGACAACACTGTCTCAGTGGTTGAGAGTTGCATTCCTCATAATGTATAACTACTCTTAAATTATATTACTCATAAAGTGTACTGCACATATAGTGAACTGCTCATTAATTGTACTACACATAAGGTGTACAACTCATAAAGTGTCTATCTATCTATCTATTGACCTTTCGAGCCGTAACCGGCCCATAGGGCGTAGACCAAGATACACTTCTCCTATATGAATTTTTGTTCTAGCAGTTTTCTTTTAAAGATATTTTATCAAATCTCGCCATCTGTCTCTGTTATGTGCAAGCAGTTCTATCTCATTGAGGGAGCCGATTCCTGCTGCTCTTGCCTCTCTCATCAATGTTCTTCTCAGTGTCTCCCTGGGTCTTCCTCTTTTTCTTTTACCTGTTGTTTCCCATATGAGGGCTTGCTTTGCTATTCGATTATTATCTCTTCTCATCACATGTCCAACGTATGACCATCGTCTTTTCTTTATTACTGAAGATATTAGTGGTTGATTGGCGATTTCTCTAATTTCCTCGTTTGTTTTGAATTCGTTCCATTCTATACCAAGTATTTTCCTTAGACATTTATTTTCGAATGCGTTCAACTTTGTTTCTATATCTCTTGTTGTTTTCCAGCTTTCACACGCATACGTAAGGGTTGATAGTAAGGTTTATAGTCATAAAGTGTACTGCTCATATAATCTCATAAAGTGTGCTATTTATAAAGTGTACATCTCATAAAGTGCATTACTCATAAAAATTCAAAAAATTTAGTTATTGCGTTATTGAGTTATTTGCGGGTCATCATCATTGCACTCCGAACATGTCCATAGGTGCTCAGATCGCCTTCTCAGCAAGTCCTGCAGTGTCCGGCGATTGACGACTCCAGTTCTGTGTTGGTTGATAAGTCTTCTACACGCCCAATAAGTTTCTCCTTTCTGGCTGTGCCTATCTTAACTCCCATCTCTTCCATCCGAAGGAGTGACGTGAACTCATGGTTGTTGAAGTCATGTGCAAAAAAGTAAAAAGTAAAGTACCCCCGTCACGCCAAGTGGCGGCGTATAGGGAAATATGGTGTTAGTGACCCTATATTTCACAGACCTTCAGCACATGATTTTTGGGGTAATGTGGTCGGTATTACGCCCGTGCTGCTTTACTTTCCCCAGAAAAAATTTCGGAACCCATTTAAGGCCGGGTGAACCTGGAAGCCGTCGGTTGGTATCGAACCCTACCCCTTGTCCTTTGTAGTCCAGGTCACTAACCACTGAGCTATCGCGGCTCCCAGAAGTCATGTGTCCTTCCCACAAATTTCCTTTCTACAAATCTCTTTCACAAAGTATGTCGATGTTCGCCCGACCTGCCTCGATGAAGACCAACCATGCTGTCATATTTTTTGTAGATATATAGTGAGTTGGAAATATGGTTTGGGAGGCTACACGCGCCATACATTTGTTGTTCCTTTGATGGAATCATGTAGCAAACAATAACTCAACATGTTAACCTTCTGCTCTTAAACCTATCGATAAAAATATTACATTTAATTTGTGTTTCTTCCTCTTTAGTTTTTGTTAGCCGATTTAGTGAAGCTAAACAACCTCATTTACCATGTAGCGTCAACGTATCTTATTTCTGTATCTGGGTATTTCCCGGGAGTAGTTGTTTCTGGTTAGGGACGTTATTTGTTATCTCATACCTCGCTGTATTACCGTACAACCTTGAATGTTAAAGTCACAGCAAGGACGATCCTAACTAATGAGTTTTGGCGTTACGGTTTGACCTCGTCAGGTTCATGGCAACAGAAGGCAGTGACAGGAAGTTATGAGAGCGCCATAATGAGATTTGGCCGCCAGTACAATTTCAAATGATGAAGGAAAAACTAAGAAAGTTGGAAAAATTATGGAAAGTACTATTCTTGTGTTAAGCAGGATATAAGTGCGAGAGATCGGGGAAGGAAATTATCATTCTATTGTTTTCTGTGTTGGTCATTCTGTGACGATAACAAATAAAACTTTCTTCACTCTCTGATGATATCTGCCAAACTTGATTGAATAGTTTATTGACATTGATAAAAGATTGAATCTTCATATTGAGAGATTGAGGGAAGCAAAGAGAAAAAATACAAGACAGCTTAAGAGAATGGCTTGGCAGAAGGTCAACAACAGAAATGATAAACAACTGTCGAGATCGAAAGTTGTGCAGCGACATTATCACCTACGCCAGGAGGCACGGTACTTGATGATGATGACCTTCATATTTTCTTTTACTCCCTCACCTTTCGACTTTCTATACGCTTTGAGTTCACCACTAAATAGTGTTTATGGAACAATCCATTGACCATCGATGCCGAAATGGAAAACGGGATAGATACCAAGAAGACAAGTTTACGCGAAGAGACGAACGTCAGAAGTGGTAAGAACTTCGTTTCTCCTGCTTCAAAACACGTCATCACTTGGACCCACCTGAAATAATTTTGGCACCTGGCCTTTGGACGGGAAAGGAAAATTATCCAAGATTGATACACAGGACCATACTCGCCCAGTACGTAATATATGTACTATAGGGGTTGAGAAGAAGTGGAGGCTCTATACTATACTTATCAACGACAGTAAAGTCATGGAGTGCCTTTGCCGTCGGCTATCAATCAGAACTCTTTCAAAGATGGTTAACAGAATCATGAGAACAATTAGAACTCTTTCAAAGATGGTTAACAGAATAATGAGAACAATTAGAACTCTTTCAAAGATGGTTAACAGAATAATGAGAACAATTAGAACTCTTTCAAAGATGGTTAACAGAATAATGAGAACAATTAGAACTCTTTCAAAGATGGTTAACATAAATAATGAGAACAATTAGAACTTTTTCAAAGATGGTTATAAAAAAGAACAATTAGAACTCTTTCAAAGATGGTTAACAGAATAATGAGAACAATTAGAACTCTTTCAAAGATGGTTAATAGAATAATGAGAACAATCAGAACTCTTTCAAGATGGTTAACAGAATAATGAGAACAATCAGAACTCTTTCAAAGATGGTTAACAGAATAATGAGAACAATTAGAACTCTTTCAAAGATGGTTAATAGAATAATGAGAACAATCAGAACTCTTTCAAAGATGGTTAACAGAATAATGAGAACAATCAGAACTCTTTCAAAGATGGTTAACAGAATAATGAGAACAATCAGAACTCTTTCAAAGATGGTTAACAGAATAATGAGAACCATGAAGTGATTGTAACTAGGAGGACAATAATGTTTTGATTGACAGCGGTAATGTTGCATTGGATTGCAGTTCCTGTAAATGCGCCTCTCGAGAAAGCCTCGGACAAGATGCAATTTTGCAAGGTTTGTTTGCACCAAGCACCATCTCTCGTCGTTCCCATCAAGGAAAAGTGCATATGGCAGCGGAAAGGAAGTGTGTTTATGTGTGTGTGTGTAAAGGTGGGGGGGGGGGGTTGTACATTTGATGAGAGTTGAGGGAAGACATACCTCTTTGGGAGCATCACGCTTTGTTTGTTCCAGTTGATACTCTCACCTTTAGATACAGGCAGTTATAGGATTTCTGAAGCTCCAGGTATAGTTTCCGGTAGTTGGGCTAGAATGCGATAAGCGAATTTTTAGAACATTCAAGAGTCTATCAACACCATGCTATCCTCAGATTGATGGGTAGCAATAGGAAGTATTTTGCTTTGTAACGATAGGTCTAGAAGAAGAAAAACAATATTTACACAGTTACACAGAGACGTGTATTACTCTCTGTGTAATTACGATTGTACATGTCACTTTGCTAAATAATGAATAAAGGATGGAAATGGCAGGACAAAATCACTAACATAGAATTATGGAAATGTATCAGTCAAACACCAGTGGATAAAGAGATACAGTGAAGACGATGGCGCTGGATAGGACACACACTACGGAAGCCAACTGACAGTATTACACAACAGACCCTTTTTTGGAATCCCCAGGGGAAAAGACAAAGAGAAAGACCAAAGAATTCTTGGAGAAGACAGATGGAAGCAGAGATGAAGATGATGGGGAGACATGGAATGATCTTAAAAGAATGGCAAAAAACAGAACGACTTGGAAAGTGTTGTTGAAGACCCATGCTCTACTGGGAGCTAAAAGGTAGAAGAAGAAGAAGAGGAAGATGTCACTTTGCGTATTTGTTATTCTTTTCAATAGAAAATTCATTTTTCTGCTTTCTGTTTTAATTGCACTTTTTTTGCCAATGCTCTTTTTTAATGGGCGTGAGAGAGAGAGGAGAGAGAAGAAGAGACTGATATTGAGTGACTCTTTTCTTTCATTGAAGCTATTTCAAATATTGTCACAATATCAATTAGTAAATAAGTCCTTTGTTGAGGAAATATTGTGATTTTCAAATATACATTATGGAAAGTCAACAATAGTGACTGAACACAAGATACAATAAATAATTCAGAATTTGATGATAAATGAAAGCAGAACAGTCGCATACATGCACATAGAGGATATCGTGATTTCCATAGCGACATTTGAAACATAAAGGACACACAACGACAAATAGTAGTAAACAGCTGAATACTTGATCGCAACTCAATTCTCAGGGACAGTCATTCCATCAGCGCAAACAGAGGATGTGGTTTTCAGATTAGATGCAAGTGATGATTGTTTCATTGACTAGTAGTGGGTATCTCACTCGATACCAAGCATTTCATTAATAATTGTAACAGCAATAAAGATATTGCAACGAAATTTGAATTGGAGTATGTTCGTTCGTGGAACATTCAAACAAATGCGTCTTTATTGTATGTACATGTGCGTGTGGCGATTAATTGTTGCGACATAAGTAACCTGCCTGACTCGCCTCTCTTTTGATCTCTGTCATTTGGGTAAGGATGTCTGCACAATACGGTTGTTGTTCGAGGCCGTTAGGAAAGGTAAATGTGAAGGACGAGACTTGAATCGGCGTCTTAGCATGCGAGTTTTCACCCATAAGTGCTCGGCCGCCTATCCAGATGTGTTCGGAGACTTCTAGATAGTGTCGCTTCAAGCATCGAAAGTCACAATGCGAGGTGGCATTCCTCACCTTCCCAGAGTACCCATTTCTACCCCTGGGATATGTTTTTTTTTTTTTTACAACCACGATTACAACTCACACTGCTTCCAGCGGCACACTGCTTCCAGCAGCACACTGCTTCCAGCAGCACACTGCTTCCAGCGGCACACTGCTTCCAGCAGCACACTGCTTCCAGCGGCACACTGCTTCCAGCAGCACACTGCTTCCAGCGGCACACTGCTTCCAGCAGCACACTGCTTCCAGCGGCACACTGCTTCCAGCAGCACACTGCTTCCAGCAGCACACTGCTTCCAGCAGCACACTGCTTCCAGCGGCACACTGCTTCCAGCAGCACACTGCTTCCAGCGGCACACTGCTTCCAGCGGCACACTGCTTCCAGCGGGAATCGAACACATGTTGTCCGAACGTCGGTAGCCCAGTCGAGTGATTTTCCCAACTAGACAACCAAGTCTCCAGCAAATGTGTTGTATTTTATGTGCGTGTAGCGATTAATCATTGCGACCCTAAGTACCCTGCCTGACTTAACTCTCTCATCTGATCTATGGCATATATATTAATATATATTTACTTATTTTATATATTTGGGTGAGGGTGTCTACACAATACGGTTGTTGTTCGAGATCGTTAGTGTACAGTTAAAGTGAGTTCATACAAGATAGCTGGAAAAAGCGTTGGTTTTACTCTGCAGAAACGAGTTGTAAAACCAATAAAGAAATGCAGAGTTCGGTAGAGAATGAGATTACCAATACAAATAAACACATTTGTAGCAAAACGGCAGCTGCTTAGTTACTTAGTTCATTAGTTCGTTGCTTAATTATTTAATTGGTTGGTGGTTGGCTAGCTGACTGACGGTCTGGGTGATTGGTTGCTGGTTAGTCGCTGATCATTCTCACTACACAGTGGAAAACGCCATAATTGCTTATAATCCTCCTGGTTATATCCTCAACGTATAGCGCGACTTGCAATCTCATGTATGTGTTGATCTTCCATTCTCCTTCAGCTCCACGTGTAGCGCTCATGGCTACCTGCAACCCTTTTGTGGTGATGTTCTTGCAGTCTATTTACGGTTGTAGATTCACATTATTTCTCTAATCAGCTACACGCCCTGTCTTCTTGAAAGTGTTTAATTTTAAATTTTTCACCTCGGACCTTTGCTCGCCCACTCTCCACAATTGTCAAACCAGTCTGTCTACACGTTCAAGATCTTTTACACCAGCATGTCGTTGCACCAAAATACAGCAGATTTTAATCAGCCATGATATCTTCAGAGACTGCAACCACTGTCCACAAGCCTAGCTCGATACTTACCGAGACAATGAACAGAACTAAACGAGAGATTCTCAAACTGGCAATGAAAAAAGAAGAGTTCACTTTGGAAGGCTACTTTAGTGAAACATAAACGGAAACAGTTCAACTGATAACACGTTCAAACATTGGTAGATGAAGTCGTGGAAGCGGTTGAGAACGTGTTGACTTATATTAGTGAATCAATTCAGAGGAAGAAGTATGTTTACAGTACTCGAAAACATGACAAATAATCAACAACACACAACAAAACTAAAAAAACAACAATAAATAGTCCAAAGCAGGATCGAACTTATATTAGCCTCACTGATTCGCCGTATCATAAAATCATGAATGAAGTCATACTTGGCAGGAGTGATAACCGTAAATAAATATTACACGGATGGAATATCAATATGATCGCCAAGGTTAAAAAGATCGTTCTATGTCGCTATCAATATCAAACAGTCAGACAATATCAAACAGTCAGACAATATCAAACAGTCAGACAATATCAAACAGTCAGACAATATCAAACAGTCAGACAATATCAAACAGTCAGACAATATCAAACAGTCAGACAATATCAAACAGTTAGACAATATCAAAAAGTCAGACAATATCAAATAGTCAGACAAATATCAAACAGTCAGACAATATAAAACAGTCAGACAATATAAAACAGTCAGACAATATAAAACAGTCAGACAATGTCAAACAGTCAGACAATATCAAACAGTCAGACAATATACAACAGTCAGACAATATAAAACAGACAATAGTAAACAGTCAGACAATATAAAACAGTCAGACAATATAAAACAGTCAGACAATATAAAACAGTCAGACAATATCAAACAGTCAGACAATATCAAACAGTCAGACAATATCAAACAGTCAGACAATATCAAACAGACAATAGTAAACAGTCAGACAATATTAAACAGTCAGACAACACTAAACAGTCAGACAATACTAAACAGTCAGACAACACTAAACAGTCAGACAACACTAAACAGTCAGACAACACTAAACAGTCAGACAACACTAAACAGTCAGACAACACTAAACAGTCAGACAACACTAAACAGTCAGACAACACTAAACAGTCAGACAACACTAAACAGTCAGACAACACTAAACAGTCATAGTGCCAAATCAGTAACTCGTCGTGCACCAAACCAGCGGGTTCGAATCCCCGTTCTATCAAACGTGTTTTTGTCCCAACACCCAGTGACAACTCGGGACAAGCGGCCTTTATTCTCCAGTCCTATATGCAAACCACCACCTCCCCCCGGGCAAATCCCAGTAATGAGATAATGTCTACAAGGTTTATTATTATTATTATTATGGTAATCTGTTGTTAACTCATGGAGACGTAAAACAATTAATTATAATTGACAAAGTCATTAGAAACAGTGGGCATGTGATTCGGGAGAAAGGGGATCTTTTTTTATGGAAAAACGTGTTGACAAATGTAGACGTTTTCCAAAAGCTAAGCAAAGTGAATAATAAATTGCATTATATTCTCCTCACCAATCACCATCAAGGGCGTTCTTCTCGAAAATGCATGGAATAAGACCAAGAGGAAGACCTAGAAGAAGATGGATAGATGCAGTGACAGAGACATGTAACAACAAAGGAAAATCACTAATTCAGACAATTCGAGCAGCTGAAGAACGACAAATGATATAAACCACGACACCTTTTAGGTATCAGGGAGAAAGAGAAAAGAAGAAAGAAAAGAGGACTCTATTTTTTTCCAACATTTTGGACAAAAGACCATCAATTAAACCTCTCCATTAATTTCAAACATTTGGCCCTTCTTTTTATATTTCTATGCTTAATTTGTTGGCGATTCAAGTTTTCGTTTTCATGATTTTCTAAATCTTCCCTGTTTTAAACACACACACACACACACGCACGCACGCACGCACGCACGCACGCACACACACACACACACACACACACACGCACACCCTCCGCCCCGTGGGTTCCAGGTGGAAACTTATTTAGTAATGCCCACACTTAGTTTTTAATACGTAGTGTTCTATACCTCGGCACAGTTTTTAGTTTATCGCTGCTTCCAAAGGGAGCCGCGATACCTCGTTGATTACTGAACTGGACTACAAAGGACAATAGGTAGGGTTCGATCCCAACCGACGGCTTCCGGTTCACCCAGCCTTTAATAGATAACTGATTTTTTTCAGGAAAAGTAAATTGGCACGGGCGTAATACCGAACACATTACCCTGAAAATCATGTGCTGAAGGTCTGTAAAATTTATGGTCACTAACACCATATTCCCTATACGCCACTTGGCGTGACGTGGCTCTTTACTATTTTTATTTACTTGTGACAAGTAATGGGGCTCTCATTTCTGTTTGTGTTGCTCGTTTTTGGAGAATATTCCTGGAACATTTAGGAGTGTTTTTGTGTTATTTTTGCAGCTGGACTATGTTTCGGATGTGAGAGCTTCGGCACAGATCTTTGTTTGGTTCTAATTCATGTGAGTGGTGTCTGGAAGTGTCCCTAGGTAGATGGCTTGGGCCCTTCCTTATGGTTTTTTTCCTGTCTTGTAGTTGTTTGTGCAGTTGGTGAATAATGTATGTAATGTTGGTGTATAACTTTTAGTTAAAGATATTATTTATACTTGAACAATACTTTAGTAGTTTATGCTCGTAATTATGACAATCAAAATTGTCAAACTGGGGAGTGTTTTTTTTTTTTTTGCAATACTCAATTGCTAACGACATAGTTTTTACACATTAAGATACAGCTTTTACTAATTACTTTAGTAATTCTACTTATAATTATATTTTATAAAGAAATAAAACAAGTAGAAGAATTCAAGTATTTGGGCACAATGTTCACAGAAGATGGAAAACTAGACAGAGAAATTGACATGAGAATACAAAAAACAAATGCTGTCACATACCAGCTTTCACCATTGCTAAGATATCCAAACATTTCTATGCCAGCTAAACAACAATTGATAAATAGCATCTTCATACCAACTTTGTGCTATGAAAGTCAAACATGGACTCTTTCTAAATCCCATTTAAGAAAGATCAATAGATGTGAGATGCGTTGCTTGAGAAAAGTAACAAACAACACAAGAAGAGATAGAATACCAAATGAAACCATAAGAAAAATAGTAGGAACAAAACCCTGCCAAGAATATATAGAACAACAACTTAAATGGTTTGGCCACCTGGTAAGAATGAATCCTTACCAATCACCATCAAGGGCTTTCTTCTCGAGAATGCATGGAAAAGGACCAAGAGGAAGACCCAGAAGAAGATGGATAGATGCAGTGACAGAGACATGTAACAACAAAGGAAAGTCACTAATTCAGACAGTTCGAGCAGCTCAAGAACGACAAATGATATAAACCACGACACCTTTTATGTATCAGTGAAAAGAGAAAAGAAGTAGAAGACTAATTACTTTAAATGTAAATAAGAAAAACCATGTTTACGTTATCTACCTGAAAAGACACAAATGACCAACTCAACTAAATTATCAGTGACAAACAACCATGTGCTAAAAAATATAGCTCATACATTTATTCATAGGTAAAAAAAAAAAAAAAAAAAAAAAAACAACTAGGAAGTAACGCAGCTGAAGCAATAAAACATTTCGATTTGTGTGGAACATAAATCGATCCGACTGATACAGATTGCTCAAATGTAAATCTTACCTTCAGCACAGATGTTGTGAAATGTAGCGTAGGATTTTAATTTCTCTTTGAGATATATTTTTGATGACACAGCAAAGCTACTTTCTTCCTGAATGGAAATATAGCTCACTACTATCTTTCTGATTGGGAACATAGAATACTATTTTCTTTCTGAATGGAACCAGAGCTTATTACTTTCTTTGTGAATGGGAATATATCTTGCTAATTTCTTTATAAATGAAAACATAGCTTACTACTTTCTTTCTGAATGGGAACATAACTTACTATTTCCTTTCTAATTGGGAACATAACTTACTATTTCCTTTCTAAATGGGAACATAGTTTACTACTTTCTTTTTGAATGGTAACAGGGCTTACTACTTTCTTTCTGAATGAAAACATAACCTACTACTTTCTTTTTGAATGAAAACGTAACCTACTACTTTCTTTCTGAATGAAAACATAACTTACTATTTCCTTTCTAAATGGGAACATCTTCTACCTTTTAGCTCCCAGTGGAGCATAGGTCTTCAACAAACACTTTCCAAGTCGTTCTGTTTTTTGCAATTCTTTTAAGATCATTCCATGTCTTCCCCATCATCTTCATCTCTGCTTCAATCTGTCTTCTCCAAGAATTCCTTGGTCTTCCTCTTTGTCTTTTCCCCTGGGGATTCCAAAAAAGGGCCTGTTGTGTAATACTCTCAGTTGGTTTCCGTAGTGTGTGTCCTATCCATCGCCATCGTCTTCGCTGTATCTCTTTATCCACTGGTATTTGACCGGTACATTTCCATAATTCCACGTTAGTGACTTTGTCCTGCCATTTCCATCCCTTTATTCTGCGCAAGCATCCATTAATGAAAGTCTGTACCTTCGTGATTGTCAATTTTGTTATTCTCCATGTTTCACAGCCATATAATAGAACCGACTTAACATTGGAGTTGAAAATTGTTATTTTTGTATTTAGCCTAATTTCTTTGGATTTCCATATGTTTCCCAGTGCAATGAAAGCTCCTCTTGCTTTTGATATCCTTATTTTGGTATCGTTTTCTGTTCCTCCCTCTTTGTCTATATTACTGCCCAGATATATATAAGATTGTACGTCTAGTAGAGGTATTTCTCCTAGTTTTATTTGGTTATTGCCAACTGCATTAATTCTCATAATGTTGGTCTTATCTCTATTAATCTTTAGTCCTAGCTGTTGTGATCTCTCATCTAATATACTCATTTTATCTTGCATCTGTTGGTGGCTGTGTGATAGGAGAGCTATGTCATCAGCAAAGTCTAAATCATCAAGTTGTTTGGTCAGTGACCACTGGATCCCATTTCTGTTGTTTTGAGTTATTTTCATAATCCAATCTATGGCCATTAGAAAGAGAAATGGAGACAGAAGGCATCCTTGCCTTACTCCTGTTCTTATTTCAAATGCTTCTGTAAGCTGTCCTCCATGCACCACACTACATTTTGTTCCTTCATACATTGTTTTTATCAGGTTAATAAACTTTATGGGGATTCCATAATGACTCAGCAACTTCCAAAGCATTCTTCTGTCTAAACTATCAAATGCCTTTTCGTAATCTATGAATCCAATATAAAGTGGGGATTTTAGTTCTAAACTTTGTTCAACTATTATACGTAAAGTAGTTATTTGATCAGCACATGATCTGTTCTTCCTAAAACCTGCTTGTTCATCTCTCAAGTGTTTCTCTATAGCCTCTTTTAGTCTCTCCAGAATGATTCTGCCTAATATTTTTCCTGGCACTGATAGTAGCATAATTCCCCTATAATTAGTGCACTCCTGTAAACTTCCTTTCTTTGGTAGTTTGATCATATAACCTTCTCTCCAGTCTTTAGGTATTTCTTCCCTCTCCCAAATTTTATCCAATAGATTATGTAACATCTTGGTAGAGGTGATAATATCTGCTTTGATGGCTTCCGAAGGAATTTCATCTGGTCCTGTGGCTTTACCATCTTTTAATAGTTTGATGGCTTTCATTATTTCTTCTTTGCTTGGTTTTCTGCAGTTAACGTATAATTCTTCTTCTGCTGGTAGTATATCTGGAGGATTATTTGAGCCGGGTCTGTTCAAAAGTTCTTCAAAGTGCTCTTTCCATCTCTCCATTTGTTCCCTTATATTACTAAGCAGATTTCCTTTCTTATCTTTGATAAAGGCGTTGATCTGTTTGTATTTTCCACCTAATTTCTTTGTGCTGTTGTACAGTTCTTTCATATTCCCTTTATTTGCTGCTTCTTCTGCCTCTTTAGCTAATTCATCTATATATTTCCTCTTATCCCTTTTAATGCATCTTCTCACTTCTTTGTTCACCTCTGTGTAAGCTTCCTGTGTCTTGGCTTTATTACTTCTTGTTTTGCTTTTATTTATGTCTGCTTTCTTGTTCTTTCTTTCTTTAATTTTATCCAGGGTCTCTGCTGTCATCCATGCCTTATTCTGGTGTTCTCTTTTCCCCAGTGTTTCTTCGCATGTCTCTTTCCATATATTTTTTACCTGTTTCCAATGATCTTCTATATTTATTGTATTTTCTAGTTGTTGGAGGACTTGGTATTTGTTTGATATTGTGACTGTAAATTTATCTTTAATTCCTTGTTCTTTAAGAAACCCTACATTGAAATACTTTCTGCCTTATTCGTTGTAGTATACCTTTTAATTTAATTTTAAGTTTGGCTAACAGAAGATGATGATCAGAAGCTATATCTGCCCCTCTATATACTTTTACATCCTGTAAGGATGACTTAAACTTATTATTAATACATGTGTGATCAATTTGATTTTCCGTTCTATGATCTGGTGACACCCATGTAGCTTTGTGTATTCTTTTATGTTGGAATATTGTTCCTCCTAGGCTCATTTGATTAAGGGCGCAGAAATTCACAAATATCTCTCCATTCTCGTTTATATCTCAAGTCCATGTTTTCCCATAATCTCTTCGAAGCCTCTGTTGTCTGATCCTACCTTAGCATTTAGGTCTCCCATCAAGATTATAATATCCTTGGCTCGTCTTGCATCCATCTGGCATTGTAGCTGTTTATAAAAATCATCTTTAACTGAGTCATCTTTATTGTTGGTTGGTGCATAGCATTGTATAATGTGTAATTTTATTTTGTTTTTGATTGTTCTAAATGTTGCTCTCACCAGTCTTGGTCCCACTGCCTCCCATTCTATTAGTGTCTTCTGTGCATTCTTTGATAGCATTACAGCTACCCCTTCGCTATGTTGTGCTCCTGGTTCCTGGTTTCCTGATGATAAAATCATCTCCCTGTATTCAATTTTATTCTCTCCGCTCCCAGCCATCTTGTTTCACACATTCCCAGAATATATATCTTGTAGTTGGTCATTTCTGCTGCCACTTGTGCCGCTTTTCCCTGTTCGTTAAGGGTACGAACATTCCAGGTGCCAATTCTGGATGATTTCCTGGTAGACAAAGGGTGAGTCGGCAACCCGGACTCCTTATGGCTTTCTCCGATTGCGTCATACGTCTCTTAGACAGAGAGCCCTTCTCTTTCCTGGTTGACGGATTTACTTTATCTTTCTTTGACTTGTTCATGTTTGTGAAGTTTTTTCGGCTTTTTTTTTTTTATACAGTATGGGATAGCCAGTCCCATGCCTAACCCTCCTTTCTCGCCTCTTACGAACATGCCTGGTAGGGTACAGCGCCGCTATTCTTTACTTCCCTTTCGGGCCCCGGCAGCGCACGGGCGTAAATGGGAACATAACTTACTATTTTTTTTCTGCATGGGAACATAACTTACTATTTTCTTTCTGCATGGGAACATAACGTACTATTTCCTTTCTGCATGGGAACATAACTTACTATTTTCTTTCTGCATGGGAACATAACTTACTATTTCCTTTCTGCATGGGAACATAACTTACTATTTCCTTTCTGCATGGGAACATAACTTACTATTTCCTTTCTAAATGGGAACATAACTTTCTATTTCCTTTCTGCATGGGAACATAACTTGCTATTTCCTTTCTAAATGGGAACATAACTTACTATTTTCTTTCTGCATGGGAACATAACTTACTATTTCCTTTCTGCATGGGAACATAACTTACTACATGTATTTCCTTTCTGCATGGGAACATAACTTACTATTTCCTTTCTGCATGGGAACATAACTTACTATTTCCTTTCTGCATGGGAACATAACTTACTATTTCCTTTCTAAATGGGAACATAGCTTACTACTTATTTTTTCTTAGTGTTCATCCATTAAGTGTCCGTGGGTGCTTTAATCCATAGTTTACAGCAAGGCAGTGATATCTGCATCTTTCGGCTCGACACATGGTCTTCGACTTTGGTAAATTTATTTACTTAAACAAGTTTTGCCCTGGAAATGGTAGTTTTTTACCTATTCTTTTCGACTTTGAACAGCCAATGGTTATTTGACCTGTGCACAGGACCCCCGGTTTTTAGCCATTATTAAAGAGGGCTAGAGATCGGATCTCATTCGATCGGATTCATTCATCGGATCGTATTTGAAGCAAACCCCACCCCCCCACCCCCACTCCATCTCCTCCGTAGGGGGATTCGATATCACCAGACCTTCCTGTACAGTGGCCGGCGTCTTACCTCTATACCACCCAATTCCTACATATAATTTAATTGTTAATCTGCAATGCAATATCTATTATTTTCATTTTGATTTGTCATGATTAGTCTAGGCAATATAAGAAGATAGTTTCCCATTCCTTTCCTTCTTGGCAGTGACTGTACTAGTCGGAGATCGCAGCCATTGTCTCTATACATGAGATCCTCTGCCTGCCATCGCGGTGTGGGGACCATAACCGGCACGACTTGTCGGCTACTCCCACACCATCCACCACCTGCTCCAATGGCTTCACATAACCCTGATAGGGGGGCTAAATTGGAGCTCCACCTTGCCCAAGGGTGTCCCGAAGACTAACGAAGGAAAGGAGACGTCTTACTCCTCCTTTGGTAGGGCAGAACTCTACCCCGCTAACCTAAGAGAGAAAGTACTGGATAGCTTGGTGTCATGGTATGGAAAACAGTCAACAACAGAACTTCTACTATGCACTGTAGATAGAAGATTGTGGAAGGACATGATCGCCTATGCCAACCGGTATGGCACATGATGATAATGATGATGGTGATTATTTTTATTATTATTGTTATTATTATTATTATGCATAACATAGTATTGTCGATACTCTCCACTAATATCAGCTTTATGTTCTCGTCACATTACACATTACAGTACTTCCTTGTTATTACATATAAGGGCATATGTACTAAGTGTGAAAATTTTGTGAAGAACCATCCTTGTCAGTTACTTGTAAGAGCGTTTTGTTCAAAACATCTGCTGCACCATCTGTTTTCTGTACACGCTGTTGTTTAATCAAAGCAGACAAAGATATTGCTTATACATTTTCATTTTTTTTTCTACCAAGCCATTCTCTTAAGCTCTCTCTGGTATATTTTCTCAGCCACAAAAAAATGTTAACTGGACAGCCAAAAAGATAAACGAAGAAAAATCTACACGAGGCCTATACACTTAAAAATGCTCTTGAAAATATCAGAAAGAGTCCATCAACAAATTATCAACATTACTCGGGCAAATCGGTAGCCGCGATAGCTCAATGGTTAGTGAACTGGACTACAGAGGACAAGGGGTACAGTTCGATCCCAACCGACGGCTTCCGTCTTCACCCAGACTTTAATGGGTACCGGATTTTTTTCCTGGGAAAGTAAAGCGGCACGGACGTAATGCCGACCACATTACCCCAAACATCATGTGCCGAAAGTCTGTAAAATTTATGGTCACTAACACCATATTCCCAATACACCACTTGGCGTGACGGGGGGTACGTTACTTTTTTTTTTAGCTCTGGCAAATCATGAGAAAAAGAAAGTTGGAATATTTGCTGCAACAGGCAAAATGCAAGAACGGAGATATCGCGCCCGAGAAAGAGAGAAGGTACTAGATAGCGTGGTGTCATGGCATTGTACTGTCAACAACTGGACAGATACAATGGACTGAGGACAGAGATTTGTGGGGGAGGGGGGGGATATGATTACCTACGTCAACCGGCTTGTCACATGAAAATGATGATCATTTATTTTAAGCGGTAGTAGCTGAAGTGGTTATACCGCTGGCCTGACAAATACCAATAATAGATGCTCTGTCTCCAACTCTCAAATCGACGAAGATAAAGAGTGAACAGGTACCTTATTTTGGGTAAAGTATAAACAGTAGCGTATAAATAGTATTTCTCTTAACTCTACATGCTTATATCTGTGTTTTCTTCCTCTTTATCATCTGCTTCTTCATTCCAATACTCTAGGGGTTGCTGGGATACCACCGATAGAGTTAGCAAACCTTCTACATTTTCTCTCTATCTTCAGTCACTCATTATGGAGGCGAAGGCGCGCCTCCCAGCACCAGAGCTGGAAGTTGTCAGCGATTCAGAGCTGCTGGCCTGCGCCAGGACCGGTGAACCAAAACCATCCAGACTCTGCTCCACCTCTCCGTGGTGCCTCTAGTAACAGACTAACCTGTCTAGTCTGGCCAAGCGAGTAGAGATCGAAGAGGGAGGACAACCCGGTACACAAAAATGTCGTGCTGTGTTGCGCCGAAAGGCACAAATATGACAGTTATACTGAAAATCACAAAAAAACGCAGACACGCCCACTTAGCGTCCTTTTAAGGGCGGATGATGAAGAGGTACACTCCTTTAGTCGTTGGACGAGCGCAAGCAGTCACTGATTATGGCTCTGCGAGGTCGAGGCTAGTCCATTATTTGATGTTACATTTCCATCTCTTCCTCTACCTGCCTCCACTCGTTCCTTCTAAGCCAGACGGTCGAAATACACGTCATCCTGTCCAGTATTACTAGAGGTGTGGTAGCGTTTAATACTTTATTGTTTTGTTATGAGATTATTTATTTTAAATTCTGTGATCTCTTTCCGTACGGAAGCATTTTAGCGACGCAACGGAAGAGATTTCAGAGACATAATTTGTTCATGGTTTTAAGAATCAATCTACATATTTATATTTATCTAACATGTAACATATTATATATGAATGTTTAGATAATTGAACAAGGTATTAGAGTTCACCAATATCCAGATGATACATCGTCATCATCATGTGCCTTCCCTGTTGGCGTAGGTGATCATGTCCCTCCACAATCTTCTATCAACAGTGCATCGTATCAGTTATGTTTTCCATGCCATGACACCAAGCTATCCAGTATTGTATCTCCTTGTCGTCCGCGATCTCTCTTTCCTTGTATTTTGCCACTTGTAACCAAGTATTCCAACTTTCCTCTTCTCATGATGTGTCCGAAAAATGTTGATTGCTTCTTTCTGATGTTTTTTAAGAGCTCCCTTTTTGTGCTGGCCTCTTTGAGAACATCCTCATTGGCCTTTTTAGCTGTCCAGGGAACTTTCAACATTCTTCTGAGAAATCCCATCTCTGTGGCCTCTAATAGTCTTTTCATTTGTTTGTCTACTGTCCATGATTCGCTTCCATAGGTCAGAATTGGTTCTATATAGCACCGATGAACTCTCTTTCTCATTTTTATTGACATAGATTTGTTGCATAAGATATTTTAATTTTCTGAAATGCCATTTTGGCCTGAGCAATTGTGCTTTTTATATCTGTGGTGCATCTCCCATCTGATGTAATTATTGTGCCCAAGTATTTGAAACGTTGCACTTGTTTCAGATTTGTCTCGTTTATTTTTATACTGCATGCTGGTGATGGTTGTTTCTTCGATATAACCATTACTTCTGTTTCTTACTATTCAGACTGAGACCTTTCTTGTTGCTTTCTTTTACTATTATGTCTATCATTTCTTGTAGTTCGTTCTCTGTCTCTGCTATTAAGACTGTGTCATCCGCATATCGCAAATTATTTATGTTGTGACCTTTGACTTCAATTCCTTTTTTTGTCTATTATTGATCTCATAATAACGACATGTAAAATGAATATGGTTGGATGATGTTCACACTAATCATATTGAGAGTGACGGACTGTGCGGCGAAACGTACGGAAAGAGTTAAATGTTTCTCCGCTCTTAAATGGCTTTGTAGGAGATCAGCTGAACGGGACAGCTGTCCCAATCAGTGCTTTGGTATGAGAACCTTTTGTTCCCAAATGAATCTATTTTTATTGTATAAAGATGAAAACAGCTGGAATGTGTCAGCTTTACGATCAAGACCAAGAAAAAAACTAACGTTTCGATCAAAAGATTTTCAACTTTGACGAAAACAAACAAACAAAATACAAATATTTAAAAATCAGAAGAAATCTGAACAGTGGACATGGTTATCTGGTGTCATCATTTATGTACAGGCCAAATGAGGCGTCATAGAGCAATAAAAGACGAGAAGAGAGCGCTGGTCATCTATAGAGAAAAGCTATAGTACAAAAAGGGAACCCGGAACAGTCCAATTAGAGTGACGTCGCGAAAAGGGCGGTTAACAGTCAACTATACTTTTACTAAGTCCCGTGGGCAGAAAGTAAAACTGGGATACCCTCCAACATGCGTGACGTTTTCTGCTATAGACGACTGACGTCACTCTATTCACAACCACCACTGTTCTAAAAACTTCAAACGTCACACTAGTTGGAGGTTTATTTGGGAATTCTCTCTCAACCCACAGGCCTAAGTAAATCTATAGTTGACTGTTGGCTATACTGTTGATCTGCTATTCTATTCTATTCTATTCTATTCTATTTCTATTCTATTCTATTCTATTCTATTCTATTCTATTCTATTCTATCCATGAAACCAGTTTCATCGCAGCCATTAATTCCCCATATACGCTTGCCATCTTATCACATCCATTTCCAAAAATACTTTTGGAAAATTCGGTAAATCCTTTTGATAAGGTCGCACTGTGTAGCCCTCTTACACAGAATAGGCGACGATTCCGAACCCATTTAGTCCCCTCTTACGACATGTAACAGTGGGTCTATTCTTGTCTCACTTCGCTG
The DNA here is from genome assembly GCA_032433765.1 of Megaustenia siamemsis. Taxonomy (NCBI): domain Eukaryota; kingdom Metazoa; phylum Mollusca; class Gastropoda; order Stylommatophora; family Ariophantidae; genus Megaustenia; species Megaustenia siamemsis. Next base: position 35,320,732 of record JAVIAB010000088.1, on the reverse strand, counting down.
TGGGGCTCCGGCGAGATATTTACACTTGATAGGCCTCATAGTATACGGCAATTGATATCAGTCATTTTTTTGGTAAAATACAATAGCAGTTTTATGCTCAGGTTAGTAGAGAGACTGGCTGAATAAATCCACTTCTATTCTATTCTACCTATGGAACCAGTATTACTGGAGTCAGGAATTCCACATTTATGGTTAACCTCTTATCACATTTCTGAAAATGTTATATTTTACTATGTTCGGGAGTCATGTACGTCACTTACTTCAGATTTTTTTTCTCTCGTTTGTTCCATATATCTGAAATCGTAGCGAAGTGGTTAGTACTCCAATTCACCGGCAAAGTGGGCCAGGATTCAAATCATACATTCGGAAAATTATTTTCGGACCTTCCGGGTTCTAAGATCTTTTTTTTCCCTCTAGGAAAATAAGTCAGCCTGGGTAAATATCAGCAACATTACATGTAAATATTGGCAACATTACATGTAAAATATTGGCAACATTACATGAAAAATATTGGCAACATTACATGTAAAATATTGGCAACATTACATGCAAAATATTAGCAACATTACATGTAAAATATTAGCAACATTACATGTAAAATATTGGCAACATTACACGAAAAATATTTGCAACATTACATGTAAAATATTGGCAACATTACATGTAAAATATTGGCAGCATTACATGTAAAACATTAGCAACATTACATGTAAAATATTAGCAACATTACATGTAAAATATTGGCAACATTACATGAAAAATATTGGCAACATTACATGTAAAATATTAGCAACATTACATATAAAATATTGGCAACATTACACGAAAATATTAGCAACATTACATGTAAAATATTGGCAACATTACATGTAAAATATTGGCAACATTACATGTAAAATATTAGCAACATTACATGTAAAATATTAGCAACATTACATGTAAAATATTGGCAACATTACATGAAAAATATTGGCAACATTACATGTAAAATATTAGCAACATTACATGTAAAATATTGGCAACATTACATGTAAACTATTGGCAACATTACATGTAAAATATTAGCAACATTACATGTAAAATATTGGCAACATTACATAAAAATATTGGCAACATTACATGTAAAAAATTAGCAACATTACATGTACAATATTGGCAACATTACATGTAAAATATTAGCAACATTACATGTAAAATAATGACAACATTACATGTAAAATATTTGCAAAATTACATGTACAATATTGGCAACATTACATGTAAAATATTGGCAACATTACATGTACAATATTGGCAACATTACATGTAAATATTGGGAACATTACATGTAAAACATTGGCAACATTACATGTACAATATTGGCAACATTACATGTACAATATTGGCAACATTACATGTAAAATATTAGCAGCATTACATGTAAAATGTTGGCAACATTACATGTAAAATATTGCCAACATTGCATGTACAATATTGGCAACATTACATGTAAAATATTGGGAAAATTACATGTAAAACATTGGCAACATTACACGTACCATATTGCCAACATTGCATGTAAAATATTAGCAACATTACATGTTAAATATCGGCAACATTAGATGTAAATATTGGCAACATTACATGTAAAAAGTTGCCAACATTGCATGTAAAATATTGGCAACATTACATGTAAAATATTAGCAACATTACATGTAAAATATTAGCAACATTACATGTAAAATATTAGCAACATTACATGCAAAATATTAGCAACATTACATGTAAAATATTGGCAACATTACATGTACAATATTGGCAACATTACATGTAAAATATTAGCAACATTACATGTAAAATATTGGCAACATTACATGTACAATATTGGCAACATTACATGTAAAATATTAGCAACATTACATGTAAAATATTGACAACATTACATATAAAATATTAGCAACATTACATGTAAAATATTGGCAACATTACAAGCACAATATTGGCAACATTACATGTAAAATATTAGCAACATTACATGTAAAATATTGGCAACATTACAAGCACAATATTGGCAACATTACATGTAAAATATTGGCAACATTACATGTAAAATATGCCGGTGGTTATATAAAGATAATGACGCCAAAGCTACACATTATTCTATATTTATTTCAGACTTGCAAATTAGATATTTTTATCCCCTATCTGTTTACCATTTATACGAATCGCAGTCTGCTGTAAACGAAATGCAACGCAACAACGCCCACCCACTTAGCGTCCTTTATGGACGGACGAACGCAGGCGAAGGACAAGATAGAAAGTTCAACCTCCCCTCCTTTCTTCCTCCTTCATTCTCCTCCTCATCCGTCCATCCTCTTCCTGTCAGGTTTCTTTGGACACCATACGTCATCAGACCTATCTTTCTATTTGAGTGCCTGGGCTTAAAAGATACTGACCTTCGATTGAATCCAAAATAACTTATAAACAATCAAAGCCGTATTTACAATCAAAGGAATACGTATATTTTGAACGAATTATTTCAGTTTTTTAAGCAGGCCTTTGCGTCGTTTGTACCCCCCTACTGTGTGCAGTTAGCCGGTTCAACGATATTCAATTCTGAGGTAGTTAAGGCGGTGTCTGGAGCAGGGCACAGTTACCCTGTTCTAGCCAGTGTGGCTGGGTCAAAGCCCTGGCGGGTCGTAGCGACCATTTGTTGAGTTAGACTTCTCTTAAAATCAAAATGAAATCTGGGGATATGCTTTATACAAAGTCTGCTTACATTTCTTTGTCTCTTGTTTACAATAAATATCTCTAATTGTCCGCCTGTGTCGATGTCTGTCTTATCATTCGATTTTTTCCATAGGCTCCTCTGCATGTCTGCTTACATCCTTGTTTCTATGTCTGCTTAAAGATCTCTGTCTATCTAATAATTTCTTTGTCTGTCAATCGGTTCCTTCTCTTTTTCTGTCTGTCTGTTTATATGTCTGTCTGTCCTAATGGCAGTCTACCTAAGAATATGTAGATACATATTTCTATATCAACGTATAAATAACTGCTTGTATGTCTGTCTGTCTCTCTGATTGTTTGTCTACGTGCCCATTTGTCTGGCTAACTGTTAATGACAACACAAAACATTATCGAACATTACACAGACATCGCAGCGATGTAATAATCAATTATACATGATAGAAGACTAATCATTAGAAAAATACGTTCATTATAGATTATTTTATATTCGTTCATCCGCCTCTCTTTCTGTCTGTTCATCTAGTCTAGTTATGCAGTACATCATTTCATCCACCCATCCCTATATTATATACTGTCTTCAATATCCGTCACTCCATCGTGGTATATCTGTCCGTCTTTATGTTATTCGGTCTCACCGTTCGTCAGCTTGCGTGCCATACCCTTCTATCTTTTCTCTATATTTTATTGTAACATTACCACAGACTCCCTAGTATTACCATTCTACTTTCACCTAAATCTTTCTTTTATTATTATCATGCTTTCATCTCAATATTTTTCTTACTATTATCACACTTTTATTTCCATCTTTCTCTTACTATTATCACACTTTTATTTCCATCTTTCTCTTACTATTATCACACTTTTATTTCCATCTTTCTCTTACTATTATCAAACTTTCACATTTATCTCTGTCTTATTATTATCGTACTTTCACCTCTATATTTCTTTTATTATTATCGTACTTTCATATATATATATATATATATATATATATATATATATATATATATATATATATATATAGTCATACTTTCATCTGTATCTATTTTAATATCTTCGTACTTTCAACTCAATCGTTCTCTTAATCTTATCGTGCTCTCACCTCAATCTTTCTATTACTATCATCTTACTTTCACATCAATCTTTTTCTTAATTTCATCGTACATTCACCTCAATCATTATCTTAATATCATCAGACTTTCATCTCTATCTTTCTATTACTAGGATTACACTTTCACCTCAATCATTCTCTTAATATCATCATACTTTCATCTCTATCTTTCTATTACTATGATTACACTTTCACCTCAATCATTCTCTTAATTATCATCGTACTTTCATCTCTATCTTTCTCTTAATGTTATTGTACTTTACCTCGATGTTTATCTTAACGTTAAATTGTACATACAACCTTGCATCGCGTGGGAGGGAACTATAATATCTTACATCCAGGACTAGATTACCAACTCACAACCACTGTTATGAGGCAGGACATCGACTAGTCAATGTTTTCTCATCGGCGTATGGCGGAGGGACCTGAGTAAAAAAAAAAAAAAAAAAAAGTAAAGTATCCCCGTCACGCCAAGTGGCGTATAGGGAAATATGGTGTTAGTGACCCTATATTTTACAGACCTTCAGCACATGATTTTTGGGTAATGTGGTCGGTATTACGCCCGTGCTGCTTTACTTTCCCAAAAAAATCCGGTACCCATTTAAGACTGGGTGAACCGGGAAGCCGTCGGTTGGGATCGAACCCTACCCCTTGTCCTTTGTAGTCCAGTTCACTAACCACTGAGCTATCGCGGCTCCCTGGAGGGACCTGAAGCCGGACATAATTTTGATAGATTTGGAGTCAAACAATATAATAATGATAAGGAAGGGGTTGGATGTATAAAGTCTATATTTGGTATTCGAATAATAGAGGAATAAAAGTTCTAAATTCGAAATCGAAAATAAAAAATATAATAAAATAAAATAATAATAAAATAATGATAGTTTCGAATTTTAACATCATCATCATCATTGAGTGCGTACTCCGCAACGAAGGTTGGCTACCATGGATCGCCATTCTACTCTGTTTTCTTGCTTTGATGGTGCAGGCTGTCATAGATTGACTTGTCCATCTTTGGATGTTACTCGTCCATGTTAGTCTTGTTCTGCATCTGACTCTTTTACCTTGTATTTTCCCTTCCAATATTACTTTTAGTAGGCTGTTATGTCTTTTAACATGCCCCAAAAATTTCAATTGTCTTGTCTTAATTGTATTTAGTAGTTCTCTTTTTATTTTCAGCTGTTTTAAAACTTCATCGTTTGTTATCTTTTCTTTCCATCCAATTCTACCTATTCTTCTATAAATCCACATTTCAAAGGCTTCAATTTTCTGTTTTGTTTTCTTGTCTAATGTCCATGTTCTGCACCATACAGGAATATTGAGAAGATGTAACATTTTGCCATTCTTAGTTTCAGCCCTATGATGTTTGTTTTGTTGTTAGTATATTTTTTCATGGCATTAAATTACTCTTTGCCAATGCCATACCTATTCTTTTGTTTATTTCAATATTACAATTTCCATCATTGGTTATAGTATGTCTCAGATAGTTGTAGCTCTGGACTGTCTCCAGATGTATTCCCTCAACTTTTATTGTTTTAATTTAACAAAAATTATTATTAACAAGAATGAGAAGAATTTTAACAAGTTAATAAATTTTGACAATATTTTTTTTTCTTTTCTATTTCTGGCGTTTCCTCGATGACTAGTAAAGGAATAGATTGACGACTTCGTCATCCGCCCTTAAAGGACGTTAGATGAGCGTATACGTGTTATGTTGAAGTTTGTAGTAGAACTGAGAAATTTGCTTTTTTAGCCAACACATCCGACTTTATTTTGGGTGCCGGGTTGCCTTCCTTCTTCGATTCATACTCACTTGGTCAAACTAGATTGGTTAGTCTGTTTCTCAGAGGCGGCCGCGATGAGGTGAGCTATGAGCCGCTCACAGTTTCCAGCTCTGCTGCTGTCAGCGCCTTAAATCCTGATCTGACAATGTAATAATAGAAGAGCTGTATATAAAGTCGAGACAGGATTAAAACTTAGCCATATAGAGGTTAGCATTATAAAGTCGAAATCGGAGAGTCGAATAGCAGAAAATTATGGGTTGTGAAATATCTATTGTGATAGTCAGACAGCAAGCAGGTCGCTAGACGATCGGTTTTATGCATTTGAAATTGCGGCAGTTAAATAAAAAGCAGTATTGAAGAAGCAACGAAAAAAAAGAACCGAAGGTGAACCTTGAAGTTGACAGATCAATGACCAATGATATCACGATGACATCGGGTATGAAATAGACAGCTAAGCATTGACCGGAATAATTGATTTTCTCCTCGATAAAAGTTGCAGAGACAGGAAAATAAAGTGAAATAATGAAATTGGATTAAATGAATTTGGATAAAAAAGAAGTCGAAGTTTTAATTACTGTTTCAATATCACACTCGGTAAACAGATAGAGGAAGGGAGAGTTTAAGGGAGATGCACAAATATTATTTAAGTCTGAACTGACAGGAACATAATGATGGTCAACATCACCATGTGCTATAGCGGTTTGGCGTAGGCGATCATGTCCCTCCACCCTTTTCTGTTCACAGTGCATGGTATCAATTCTTTGGTTGACTGTTTTTCCGTGCCATAACACCAAGCTACCTAGTATCTTCTCTCTTTGTCGTCCACAATTTCTCATTCCCTATATTTTTCCAGTTGTAACCAAGTACTCCAACTTTCATCTTCTCATAATGGGCCTCAAATGAGAGATGACCTTTTTGTGCAATTTTTAAAGAAATTATACGTTATTTGAGATTAGCACAACCTTTTGCTGTTCCGTGTTTTCCCGCTAAGTCTTTCTTAATATCTGGATCGTCGGTAGGTCAGTTCAGTTTATTGCTTCTTTATCTTGAGAAGACTGACAGGAAGATAAGACAATTGTTTTTTGTTTTACAAAGTTACTAAACAAGTAACAGACTTTAAATGGGTGGGAACAACATTCTCCATTGAGAATATCATCAATGATCACCGAGATGTGGGAAGGACACAGGACTTTGGCAACCATGAGTCCACGTCACTCCTTCGGACAAAAGATGAGGAGTTAATATGGGCACAGCCATAAACAGGAAACTTGGTGGGCATGCATATAAGAAGACTTATTTTTAAAATAATAAATAACTGGAGTCGTCAGTCGCTGGACACTGCAGGGCTTGCTGTGGAGGGAATCTGAGCACCTATGGACATGTTCGGAGTGCAATGATGATGACCCGCAAATAGCTCAATAACATTCTCTGACGATCGTAACATCGGTAATGAAAAAGACATCTGATGCAACAAGGCAAATAAATATTGGGACAGTTATTCACTATACGTCAACACAAAGCAATACCTATTGCCACAAGAAACATCATATTCAGAATAAAGTCATTCCCACATTGTGCTATCATTCCCAAACATGGTCACTTACTACTAAGCATAAAAGAAACTTGTCACCACAAGGATAGATGTTTGGAAAAAAAAAACACTTGGAGTATAACCATAAGTGAAAAATCTGAAATGATACGATGTAGAATCAAGTAACTGTTTGAGAAAACACTTAATGAGTGAGCGGTTGTGTTGAATTAATTGTTTAATTGGTTGATGAATTTATTGTTGAGTTTATTGTTGAATTTATTGTTTAATGGGTTATTGAGTTTATTGTTGAATTTATTGTTGAATTTATTGTTGCATTTATTGTTGAATGTTTTATTGAGTTTATTGTTGAATTTATTGTTGAATGTTTTATTGAGTTTATTGTTGATTTATTGCTGAATTATTAATTGTTGAATTTATTGTTGAATGGGTTATTGAATTGATTGTTGAATTTATTGTTGAATGGTTATTGAGTTGATTGTTGAATGTATTGTTGAATGGGTTATTGAGTTGATTGTAGAATTTATTGTTGAATTGATTGTACCAAACGGGCGTTTGAGAATGAGTAAGCCGTTCTTTTTTTTCTTTTTTTTCTAGGACCAAGAATGTATGTGCTGTGTTTATAGAATCTAGTGAATGTGGTAGTTAAATTGTACTTGATGATGGGATAATTGTAGTAGTAGCATCACCAGGACGCGAGCTTGGTTAGAAAAGAAAGAGCCAAGCTGTTGCCCATGCAACAGGTTTCTTCTCTCCATGCAACCGAGAGATACAAAGATCTTGCAGGGCAAGAACAGTTTGATGCCAACTGCGACGCAGGAGTTGCCAGAGCAATGTTGAAATCAACACTGAACTGCCTTATGGACTGTTATCTCCAGATTTTTACTCAGGGTTTACTCCTGACGTCTATTCTGAGAACGGGTACCCGCTAGACAGAGGGATTTTATATATAGGAGTTGCCCTTCTAGATGCGTCGCTATTTATAGGTTAACAGGTCGCATTTACCCGGGGAGGAGGTTAGGACGCCTCCGACTCGCCGATGAAAACGTTAGAGGACATATGAGGCATTTTATAAAATTAGCTACATAGGGATAAATAACACGTAAACTATGAAGATACCATACTAAAGAGGCCATGGAAATAAGACGTTATAAAAAGATATCGTGTAAACTCTATAGAGACTCCAACACATAAGGGAGCTACAAAATCAATCTCCACAGGACCAATCAAGAGCTTACTATCGATGGAGAAAGAAAGAAAATGTAAATCGTACATATAGTTTAGAAGATGTATATTTTTGCTATGACCATTCTAAGAAGGACAGTACCAGGAAAAGGAAGATACGGCAGACAGAGGGAGGCAAAGTCAACTTCAGAGAATGAACAAATTGACCTTCCTCACTTCTCAGAAAGCAGGTCTTATTCGTGAAGTGTGGAAGATTAATTGGGAAGACGTCGTCGGAAGTGTTTCATGGACTGAAAAGTTTGGAGACTAATGTGATGACTTATGATGATGACTAATGATGATGACTAATGGTGATTACTGATGATGATGATTAATGGTGATGACTAATTATGATTACTGATGATGATGATGACTAATGGTGATGACTAATTATGATTACTGATGATGATAACTAATGTTGATGACTTATGATAATGACTAATGGTGATGACTAATGATGACGACTAATGATGATTACTGATGATGATGACTAATGATGACAACTAATGATGCCGACTAATGGTGATGACTAATGATGATTACTGATGGTGATGATTAATGATGATTACTGATGGGGATGATTAATGATGATTACTGATGGTGATGACTAATGATGATTACTGATGGGGATGACTAATGATGACTACTGATGGTGATGACTAATGATGATTACTGATGGGGAGGACTAATGATGATTACTGATGGGGATGACTAATGATGATCACTAGTGATGACGACTAACGATGACGACTATCGATGACGACTAATGATGACGACTAATGATGATGACTAATGATGATGACTAGTGATGACGACTAACGATGACGACTATCGATGACGACTAATGATGACGACTAATAATGATGACTAATAATGATGACTAATAATGATGACTAATGATGACTACTGATGATGACTAATGATGATGACTAATGATGATGACTAGTGATGACGACTAACGATGACGACTATCGATGACGACTTTCGATGACGAATAATGATGACGACTAATAATGATGACTAATAATGATGACTAATGATGACTACTGATGTGACGACTAATGATGACATCTAATGATGATGACTATCGATGACGACTAATGATGACGACTAATGATGATGACTAATAATGATGACTAATGATGACAACTAATGATGACTAGTGATGACGACTAATGATGATGACTAATAATGATGACTAATGATGACAACTAATGATGACGACTAATAATGATAACTATCGATGACGACTAATGATGATGACTAATAATGATGACCAATGATGACGACTAATGATCACTAGTGATGACGACTAACGATGACGACTAATGATGACGACTAATGATGACGACTAATGATGACGACTAATGATGACGACTAATGATGACGACTAACGAATGTTTTCTTCCTGGCTTTCCCCCCGGTGATTACTAAAGCAATGATAATCCTTCCTCTTCGCCATCCATCATTAAAAAACACGTTATTAAAAGCGTACATGCGTTGTGTTGTGAATATTTTGTGCCATTCGGCCAAACACATCCGACTTCAGCACGATATTTTTGAGCACCTGGTTGCTTTCCATCTGCTACCATCCCTACTCTCTTGGACCGACTGAACTGGTTAGTCTGTTAGCAGAGGCACCGCGAAGAGGTGGAGTAGGATCTGGATGGTTCCGGTTCACCCAACCTGGCACTAGCCATCAGCTATGAGTCGCTGGCAGCTTCCAGCTCTGTTGTTTTCAGACGTCTTGTCTCCTTGACTGATAATTTTGGCTAATCTTTACGGTCTTTTAATGGCGAGGAGAGATGCAGAATAGCTCAGGTGAAAGCAGCTTTCCACAAAAAATGAGGAAGATATTGTACAATGCATTTTTGACAATAGAAACAAGAAAGGGAGTTTTAAAATGTTATGTAGTGCCAGTCTTAACATAAGGAGGTGAATCATGGACAATAGGACAACAAACTCGAAAATTACTGGAGGCGGTAGAAATGAGGTTTTACAGTAGAATGTTAAGAATACCATGGACAGCTAATAAGAGTAATGAAAACGTTCTGAAAGAGGTCAAAGCAAACAGAGAGCCAATTTCCAAAATTAGGAAGAAACAATCATCATTTTTGCCCATGTAATGAGAAAGGATCGAAAGTTGTGGTGAGACATGATCACCTACGCCAGCAGGCACGGTGCTTGATGATGATGAATGTTGATACCAATGATGGCGGTGAAAAAGGTTGGATTAAACATTAGAAACGTTGAACGAACCAACATTTTGTTGGAATTTGAATCACTCTTTTTCTTTACCTTACATGACATGTTGGTCGATCGTGTCGTACTGTAACTTGCTTTCTGTGTGGCGGATGGCATTGATGGTCACACCAGTCTCTTTACAGATTGATCATCCTTGGACGGATTCCGTATCACACCGACATGGTGTGTGCGTACAACGTTAGATGAGGCATTATTATTGCTGTTAGATATATCCACTACGATGTGCTAACACCATCAAGCGCTATACATTTTACAAATATGACGATCATCATTTTCGGAAGGAAGTGAACTTCCGGTATATGGTGGATAGGCGGCAGGAACTATTGAAGGCTATGTCTGAAAAGTGTTCCTTGTTGCAGTTTCCTCATATTCCAAGTTCGGCTTGTTGCAGGAGCTACTGAGTTAAGTGCTCTGTGCTCACCGTGAGCTGTGTGTCTCATCCGTTTTGATCATGTTTTCTATATTCCAATTGTTTCTCGACGAATGATGCTTTCGTATGACAGGGAACAGTTGGCTGTGTTCATTTTCTGCGCGGTTTCGCCTTATGTCTTTTGGCATGTGCTGAGACTGCTACGATGGGACTACAGTTATCTTTCTTTGTTTGGGAGAAGAGTTAGTAATTCGGATGATTACGCTGGCACGGGCGGTTGAACAATTATGGATTTTGATTCATTTGCAGTGATACCGAGGCCTTTCATAAACAATAACTTACCTTCTACGGCTCGCTGTACATCAGGCATTCTATCTACCAAACGACTGTTCTTTTCAGCCGAAGACAGCACAGCGCATAATGTGGAAATTCTAAAATCTCCATGTTCGACGATCGTTCATGTCATGTGTCACAGACCCATGTTGTATATTGTCATTCGCCCCTAATTTGGACGAGCCTCTCAACATCTAAAAGGGAATGTTTGCCTACTATTGTTGCTACTCAACTTAGTGTTTCTCTATCTATATAGGTTTTTTTTCTTTTGCCCTTTGTTTCCTATTTTAGTCCGCTTGCTTTAAAATTATCTTGTTGTCTCTTCTGATCACATGGTCAACAAATATTCACTTTGATCTCTTGGTTATTGATGATATATGATATTTTTGGATGTATTGTTAGTTCTCTTTATTTCTTTAGATCAGAGATTACATTTGAGAAATAAAAACACATTGGGGCGAATTTCTGAACCACGTGGCCATGAATGGAGTTTATAATTCGTATATGTTTTAGAACCACTGCACAATCCTTTATCGATCTATCTAAGCCACAAACGGTCACAAATGTAAAATCTATATACCGAATCCAAGTATGTGTGTTTTCATACAGGCTACAATATATAATGAACGTATTGTTTCTTTGTTTATGACAACTTCCTTGTTACTTAATTTTCTTGAAATTAAACGTCAGCGATTGGTCGCTTTTTTATTGAAAGAGAAAATAACTCAATGAAAGCTTTCAGCCCTCGATTTGTCTTCGATCTTTTCTTTGTTAAATGTCTCATTATTAATTGTTTATTATCATTACTAATACTATTATTTCTTGTTACTTTCATTAAATATAAACACATTTTGCTGACGTGTTTGTTTAATCCTTTTTTTATTATTATTATATCCAACTGCTGTTGCCTTGAAATGTCGCAGGAGAAAGGATAAGTGTATAATATAATCAATCTTGTGTCTGTAGTTATCTGGATGTTGTATTGTTTTTGGAAATTTCTGGACGCTGTTTTGATAAAGATTCAAATAATTTGGTTCCTCTTCTTCGTCTTCTACCGTTCAACTCCCTTTCCACTTTCCAAGCCGTTCTGTTTCTTGCAACTCTTTTAAGATCACTCCATGTCTTCCCAATCATCTTCATCTCTGCTTCCATCGGTTTTTTCCAAGAATATTTTGGTCTTCCTCTCTAGCGAATCAGAGAGAGTGGCATCATGCCACTTGTTACAATATTAACCTGCATATGTTTTGCCTAGTCTTGCGATTAACGATCCAAAAAAGAAGGCAAACCCGGTACGTTGATGAAGTTGAATGCGTTGAACGGAGAGACGTAGATGTCTCTGTTCACTGTATGTTGTAAACAACACGATACATCTACGTCTATTTAACACCCTTTTAAGGACAGATGATAGCTATCGATTTATTTTTTTTTTTGGCGACCTTATGGACAACTTAATCTCTTAATGTGTTTCCTCTCATTGTGCGATAATCATTATTAAAATGCCCAAGTCTGGTCCACACTATTTAACACGTCTCTACTTATCTTTGTCAGGTTTTAAGCTTTTTTTTTTTTTATTTTTTATTTTATGGGTGAAATAACAATTCTGAGTCGGACACCCTGTGATGACTGCACTGGACAAGTGGTCTTTCCTCTCCAGTTCTGTAAGGCACTTCTCACCCCCACCCCTATGGAAACCTCATGTTCATGTTCATATTCATGCCATAACAATTTTAAAAAAAATTTAGTTACAGATTTACGGGCCCTTGGCATGACGTTCCCCCCCATATATACATGTATATATAAATCTCTCTATCTCTCTCTCTTTCTATGGGGGAGCAGAAGCGCCTGCGACCTGTCGTCGCAATACCAGGGTCGGCGCACCATCAGCTGACTAAGAGACCTCGCAATTCTACCTCCTCGTGGTCTCCACTAGAAACAGTCAGAGCGTCAAACCAGACTTGCTAACAGAAGCTAGGATCGCCGTGTTCCCTGTAGTGGTGGTGGCTGTTACTGTTATAGAGGACCCAGCATTGCAGTACGTCTGGGCTGGACTAGTTTCCCAGCATAGCCTGGGACAGACGAATTCCAACCTCTCCAGTAAGAGCCGGGAATGTCAAGAAAGCCATTAAGACCCGCCACACCAATGAGTCAAAGGGCAACCTGCCCGCATCTACTCGTGGCAATCCGTTAGCAACAGCTCTCTCTCACTCTCTCTTTCTCTCTCTCTCTCACTACTCCTCTTGTCTACTACGCGGCAGTTTTTCTTTTTAAAGAATCGTTCTTTCTTTCATTCCTTCTTTGCCTTTCAGTGTCGGGGAGAGATATATTTCGTAGTTTCTTGCTCTTCTATTGGTCTCTTCTGTTGTTATACCTTCAAGTGTTTCAAGTATTCCGTTTATCCACCCTTTTTCTTGGTCGACCTCTTGTTCTGACGTTCTTGTATCTTCTGTTGGTGAATCCTTGTATTAGATTAATTCTTTTGTTTTATCCAGACCCGAACCACTTCATTGGTGTCGCTCTATGTATTCATTAGTCGATTCCGATCTAAACTTTTCCCCAACTCTTTATTTCTGATTGTATCTCTCAAGCTGTTTCACGCAATGCGTCTGGCACACTTCATTTATGTGGTGGTTATAATACATGTCGTCTGGTATATATCCGCTGTTGTAGATATCATTCAATATTTTTTTTTTATTATTGCTATTCCAAAATCACCTATGGCTTCAATCTCTTCTTTAGTTATATTATCTGGTCCATGAGCTTTGACTTGCTTTCATATTGCGCAAGGCATCTTCCACTTCTTCTCTGAGTATTTCTGGTCCTTCTCCATTATCCTTAATATTTACTTCCGTTCGTTCATCATTATAAAGATCTTTAATGTATTCTGTCCATTGTTCCCTTATGTTTTCCTGATCAATCAACAGTTCTCCATCCTTTGATCTTAGACGTCCATTTTTTATTGCATTTTTCTTCCTGTTAATACCTCAATTTGTTTGTATATAGCTTTAGCATCTCCTTTTGTTGCAATTCAATCTCTTGCATCTCTCTTTTAGCCATGCTTCTTTTGCTTTATTGCATTTTACTACAATTTCTGTATTTAATCTCTTATACACATCTTTATTTTCTTTATTTCTTCTTCTTGTATCCATTAGCTGTAAAATGTCGTCTGTCATCCATTTCTTTCTTGAAATTGACCTCACTGGTGTCATGAACTCTTTTGATGTTTGTTGCATTGATTCTTTTAGCATTTCCCACTGTTCATCAATGCTTTGTATCTTCTCTATTGCATTGTACCGGTTCTGAATTGTGATTTATATTGTCCTGCAGCTTCTTGTCTGATTTTAGTAATCTAAATTTAATTTGATGTTAACTGAGGCTCGTTTTGTTGTTTTTGATTTTACTCTAAGCTTTCCCACAACTGGTACATGGTCACTATTGCAATCTGCCCCTGTGCTAGTTTTCACACACACCAGACTGTTTCTAAATCTATTGCTTATCATTATATAATCAATTTGATTACGTGCGTTGTCCCCAGGGCTTTTCCATGTTCACAGACGCCTTGGATGTTGCATAAACCAGGTGTTTCCTATCATCATGTTGTGTGTTCTTGCCAGTTAATAAGTTTCTCACCTCTTTCATTCCTCTCGCCTAAGCCATAATGACCAAATACTTCCTCAACTCTTTCCTTTCCTACTTTTGCGTTAAAATCCCCTAGAACTATGGTGTTTTCATGTGGTTTGCATTTATGAAGTGCCTCATTTAACTCGTTGTAAAATGTATCAATTGTTTCCTTTAGACTGTCTGCTGTTGGTGCATAAACTTGTATAAGATTTATGTCTATTGGCTTTCCATTCAATTTCACTAAAAGGACTCTGTCAGATATTGGGTAAAAGCCTTTCACTGTTCTTGCTCTTTCTGCATCCAAGATGATACCTACACCTCTTTGGTGTTCAGTACCTCCAGAATAGATTATTTTATGTATAAAGAATAAACGTAGACAGCAAAGATCTAAGAATAATAAAGAACATGTACTGGCAACAAACAGCGGCCATAAGAACTGGAAACCAATTGGTAATGTTTCAACAAATAAAACAGGGTGTTAGACAGGGTTGTGTGCTGTCAGCAGATTTGTTTTAATATTTATAGTGAGATTATTTTAAGATCCATAAGGGACATGCCTGGAATAACAATTGGAGGTCATAATATAAATAATCTAAGGTATGCTGATGATACAGCCTTAATCGCTAAGAGTGAAAATGAGTTACAAGAAATGTTGGACATTATAGTGAAGGAAAGCAAAAATAAAGGACTCAGCCTTAATAGCAAAAAGACAGAGGTAATGGTAACAACAAAGAAAAAGAACATCACCTCATTGCAAAATAAATACAATACAACAAATACAATATTAAAACAGGTAAATGAATTTAAATATTTGGGAACTTTGTTACCTCAGACGGAAGATGTACGAAAGAGGTGAGATGCAGAATGGCTCAGGCAAAAGCAGAATTCAAAAAATGAGGAAGATACTATGCAATCCATTTTGTACAATAGAAACAAGAAAAAGAGTTCCAGGTTCACCCAGTCTTAAATGTGTACGTGATCTTTATTCTGGAAAAGATAACGGCATGGCTGTAATGCTGACAACATTATCCCCCCCAAAAAACATGTGCCGAAGGTCTGTAGAAAAAAAATAATTTTAATTTAATTTATCTTATTAATTAATTAAGGCATTAATACCTAAATGCCCCGTGGCGTGACGAGGATTTTGACTTATGTTGCTTTGAACGAATTAGTAGCCGAGAAAACTGCGAACAAAGCAACGGAAGGCAAGGGGAATCCGTGGTTATTCCGTGTCGTCTTATTGTCGTGTACATAAATAAATTGGTAGGAAGTTAACATCAGAGTTGAAAAAATAAGTAAAAAGACAGAAAATGTTTGACAGAAATGATCACATATATCCCAGCAGACATGGTACATGATGACGATGATGATAGAGTTAATCTGTATAGAACATTCATCTATAGATTTATTTTTCTATTTCACTTTTTGCATTCGTATATATATATATATATATATATATATATATATATATATATATATATATAACTACAATTTTGGCATTATCCAATTACTTGTCTCTGTCAGGGAGGAGGAGGGGGCACATATAGGACCTGTGAAGAATAAAGGCTGCTTGTTCTGAGCGGTCGCCGCGAGGTGTTCAGGTAAGTTTTTTTTTTTTCATTTCACACTCTCCCCTCCCTTTTTTTCCCCCTCTCTCCCCCTCGACAAGGAAAAAAAAGACTTTTGACCCTGCACGGGTTTCGAACCCACGTCCTTCTGAGCACTACGAGTATCATTCACATAATACATTGAACATATTTATTCATTTATACATCTAAATACAACCAGTGTAAATACCTTAGTTGGTATTGGTGACTTCATATGAAGAGATAATAAACTGTGAGTAACGGCTAAAGGCGGGACCCACTTCATTGTCACTAGTGACCTTGTTACTACTTCACTGGCCATCTCAAACTATTTCGGGACTACCTTTGTCAATGTGAGAAAGGAATTTACTTTAAAGTGCATTGCACGTATCTGAATTATAGCCCGCACCACACTGCAGATAACCAAACTCCGGTTTAATAAAGGATCACTCCCTTTCAAATGTAGAATCGTCACGTTTAAATACTTTAAACGCTGACTGTTATCACGTTTTGCAATAGAGCGCGAGCTCGCCATTATTGCCCTGGGAATTTTCCGAGCTGTTGAACGAGGGTCTGGTCGGGGAGAGTGGGGGATATGCTATGACTGTGTCAGGGTAGCCTTATCTAATCCGTCGGGGCGTACCCACCGTCTACTGGCCAGACAAGCAGAAGTGAGGAATCGATATTGCTGCAGCCAGGGTTAATTTTAATGGCAGGGTGGCTTCCACTCATGTACCAGCGGTTCTATAAATTGTATGATGGCTTGTAGTCATTAAATGCAAATATGTATATATATTTGTATATATGACTCCTTATTTACTGATATCGGTAAACTCGCCAGTAGCAAAGTGGCAGCTCGATTATTCGCCGATAAACTTAACGTGCGTAGAGTGCAACGTGACACTCTTCATTCGACCCAGCTGGAAAAAATCGGGTACCTTGGGGAAACAGTAAATATCAGTAAGGAAATGCACTGTCTCTCTCACATCCAGATGTTGTGACATAGTACGATAAACTTTAATACTTAACCCCTTCCATGTCCTAGCAATAAATATGTCAAGGAACATGCTTTATTTTATGATATACTGATGTACAATAAGTTGATATCATAATTAATTGGGGAGCAGAAGTGCCTGCGACCTGAGGTCGCAATAGCAGGGTCGGTGCACCATCAGCTGACCAAGACCTAGCAGTTCTACCTCCTCGTGGTCTCCCCTGGTAACAGTCTGAGTCAAACCAGACTGGCTAACAGAAGCTAGGATCGCCGTGTTCCTTGTAGTGGTGTCTGTTACTGATATAGAGGACCCAGTATTGCAGTACCTTTAAGCTGGACTAGTAGTTTCCCAGCACAGCCTGGGATAGACGAACTCCAACTTCTCAAGTAAGAGCCGGGAATGTCAAGAAAGCCATTACGACCCGCCACATTAATGAGTCAACGGGTATCCTACCCACATCAACTCGTGGCATTACGTCAACTCAAATCAACTTCACAATTAATTCACACAGTGAATGAATCCTGAGAACCGTGTCGTCTGAAATAAACTTGCGATCTATCACAAATCACCTAGGCGGGGACTGGTTAGTCTCTAGGTAAGACGCCGGTCTCGAGACAGAGAGGTTGTGAGTTCAAACCCCGGTTGCACCAGTTGGGATTTTTATTTATGGTTTCTCTTAGCGGCAACCAGCCCTGGTCTCAGCAGCGAGGCTCGGCTTGAAGCGTCAATTACTCACCGACGGACAACGTATGAGTATCTCCGATGTCGGAGTTATCTGCCTCTGCGACGAGGGACCCTTGTGTACACGGCTGCCAGGGAAAAACGGATTAACACGCAAAAATTCAGTTCCTAGTCTCTAGGGACTTCGCCAGAGGTGAAAGCTGGCGAAAAAAAAAAGAAGCAAACAAATAATCACCTAGGCAGCAAGCAGATCAGTACACTTATCACTTTGTCAATTAAGATTCGTTCTTGCGTTTAGTGATACCTTTCTTCTTCTTACCGCTAAGTGGCCGTGGATGCATTGTGTCGCTAGTTTATGGCAAAGCCGCCATGTCTGCATTTTTAGACTCGACACTTCCGTTTTTGACATGGGTAAATTTGCTTAGCAATTTTTGTCCAGGGCGGCGGCCATTTTTTTCCTACTCTTTTCAAGTTTTAACTGCCAATGTTTTCTTTAACGTGCGCGAGCGCACAAGGGGCCGACCTCCTTTTTCCCCCATTATCCGAGAGGGTTAGACATCGGGTCTTACTACCTAGAGACCAGGGCAGGGTAACGCTACGAAGAAGCCACAGATTAATGTTTTGTTTAAATTCACGCCGCTTGTGATGATAGTTGACCACGGGGTCATCCCTGGTCAGAAGCCGAAATCTTTCTTTTATACAACCGAGTCTTCTACACAAATATTTCAAAGAGACTATCTACGGTTCTTTGTGATTTGCGAATCACAGTACAAATACTTGACAGGAAAAAGTTACATTGAAGGAAACAAACATATTTTAAACTTTATAAACATTTTTTAAAAGTAAAAACATTTACATCTAATACAGTGATACATATTTACATTTTACAGCACGCATCTCTATATAATTTACTTTCAACACGCAAACAATGTTCAAAAAAATTAATGCATTGCAAAAATTGCTTTATTATTATGTACAGTAATAGTAAAAGTAAAGAGTCCCCATCACGCCAAGTGGCGTATAGGGAATGTGGAGTTAGTGACCATAAATTTTACAGACCTTCAGCACATCATTTTTGGGGTAATGTGGTCGATATTACGCCCGTGCCGATTTACTTTCCCAGAAAAAATCCGGTACCCATTTAAGGCTGGGTGAACCTGGATGTCCCCGGGTTGGGATCGAACCCTACCTCTTGTCCTTTGTAGTCCAGTTCACTAACCACTGAGCTATCGCGGCTCCCTTTGTTATTATGTATGCATTATTATAATCGAAAGTGTTAAGTCCACTGAACTAAGGTTTACATTTTCAGTTATGATGTCACTGCTCTTTAGCGGCTCATTGCCTCTCTTTGAATATTGTCTTTGCCACTTGATTGTTGAAGGGAAAAATATAATGAAGAATATAATCCTCTTATACATATCATTAGCCGAAAACACGGCTTCTCAACTGAAAAAATGCTAGAGATAAAGGGATTATGGAATCTACGGGTTTTTAAACAAGAAAGGTTAGAAGGTCAAGGAGAAGTATACAGAGGGGAAAGAGATGACATTATGAAACATGAAAGAGATGTGCTGCATGATGAAGTATCATCAACATCATTGAGTGCCATCTCCGCAACGAAGGTTGGCTACCATGGATCACCATTCTACTCTGTCTCTTGCTTTGATGGTGCAGGCTGTCATAGATTGACTTGTCCATCTTTTGATGTTACTCGCCCATGTTAGTCTTGATCTGCTCTGCCTCTTTTACTTGTATTTTCCCTTCAAATATTATTTTCATTAGGCTGTTATGTCTTTTAACATGCCCCAAAAATTTCATTTGTCTTGTCTTAATTGCATTTAGTAGTTCTCTTTTTATTTTCAGTTGTTTTAAAACGTCATCGTTTGTTTTCTTTTCTTTCCTTCCAATTCTACCTATTCTTCTATAAATTCACATTTCAAAGGCTTCAATTTTCTGCTCTGTTTTCTTGTCTAATGTCCATGTTTCTGCACCATATAGGAATATTGAAATGATATCACTGCTAGAATAATTGATGGATGTCTGCTTAGTCTGTCTACCCTGACACTCTCATAGATCATGGGTCTTTAAATGTGCACAACTCTAATGTCTCCTGGTCTTACCACGTGAATGATCACCCATTTGGTCCTCCTTTCTGGCATTCAACCAGCTTTCTCTCATGGTGAGCAGACGGATCCATTCCTACTACAGGAAAGTCCCAATTTTTATATCTAATTATTTTCTACACATAAATATACTCTATTTCCACCTTTAACCTATCCTTCATCATGTAGCACATCCCTCTCTCGTTTCATTGTTTCATCTCTTGCCCCTGTGCCTACTTCCCCATATATACTATATATATTTCTATATTTATTTAATATATTTCTTTATATATTTTCAAATGAGGAAGATACTATGCAATCCATTTTTGACAATAGAAACAAGAAAAAGGAGTTCTTAAATGTTATGTAGAGCCAGTCTTAACATATAGATGCGAATCATGGACAATAGGGCAACAGACAAGAAAATCACTGGAGTATGTAGAAATGTGGTTTTACAGAAGAATGTTGAGAGTACCATGGACGGCTAAGAAGAGTAATGAAGATGTTCTGAGAGAGGTCAAAGCAAAAAGAGAGCTGATTTGCAATATTAGGAAGAAACAATCACCATTTTTTGGCCATGTAATGAGAAGAGAACAACTGGAATATATTGTAACAACTGGAAAAATTGAGGGACGAAGAGATAGAGGGAAGCAAAGAGAAAAAATACCAGACAGCTTAAGAGAATGGCTTGGCAGAAGGTCAACAACAGAAATGATAATAGCTGCCGAGATCGAAAGTTGTGGAGAGACATGATCACCTACGCCAGTAGGCTCGGTACTTGATGATGATGATATATTTTCACACGCAACACCTAATGCATTTCGAAACCACTAAAATGCAACAATTTTTTTTTTATCAAATTCAACACTCGTGACTTGGACTTTGAGCTTCAATGTTATCTCTCCGCCCATATCTCCTGGTTTATTTTTTGTTCTTTTGTTGTCGTTTAATCTGTCTGTTATTGATTAATTACATTTCGCAATCTACTTCAACGTTTCTTACAATTACCTTCACCTGAAAGTGGACACAATGTAAATGTAAGTTATCCTTTCTCAAGGTCGGAAATTCAACAATGACCCAGTGGCACAGTGACCTTCAGTAGACGTTCACCTGGGACTGAATAAGGCGGATATTACGCAATCTGTCGTTAATGACATGGCCGTGTGTGAGATCAGCCGGGTCACGTCTAAAACCAGACACTATGGCCTGGCAACTCCCACAGTTCTGTCGTTAGTGTCGGTCCTTGGTTACCAGGTCTGGTCAAGTCAGACTGTATCGATTGAACACATTCGCTGTTACTTATGGCCAGTAACGTGGTGACTTTGATCGTTTTTTTTTTTTTTTTTTTTTTTTTTTGGGGGGGGGGAAGATAATCAATATAAAAGGGTTTATTGGAGCGTAAAGCGTGTAAACTATAGCTCGTTTCAAATCATGTGCCCAACTTTTGAAATCGATATCTTTTTAATCTCTTTTTGTAATTTTTTCAAAATTTGCATGTAAAGTTATAATGATTAGAACCCAACAGGGAATTAATTTCATTAAAAAAAACATTTGGTTATTATTGTTGCTTATTTGATTTATATAAATTTATAACGACCCATTGATGTAGTCAAAACTTAATGTTTACAGTATTTTAAGTTAAAAATAGCGATTAAAAATCCATACACGGTACAATTGACGTTTTTGCACGCTTTCCACGTGGGCTTTCTGACACAATTAGACACTTGTGGAAAACACGAGGTATTTTGTGTTCCATTCCCGTTCATTCATAGGTGCAGACGTGGAACAATAACATTTATCATGAGTCTTAAAATGAAATTCTGCAGTTTACAAAACATCGCAATAAAAATGTATGACTATTTTTGCAAAGAGGCTAAACGAGGAAGATTATTTCATTCTTTAGAAAACCCTGAGAATAGGACAAGACACATTTTGGATTTATCTAAACGGTCATTTAATCGCTGGATTCAAGCACGTGACCGTCAATGTTCAAAATATACAAAATCACAAGGAAGAGCAAAAATGTTGGATAATTTCGACAGTGAACTTATTAGAAGTGAAATTCGCAAAATGTTGGGTATGAATGAAACTGTTACAATAAGAAAATTAAAAGTATCGCTGAAAAAGAACAACAGTATTGAAATATCAAAGTCTACATTATGGAGGAATGTGAGAGCTGCAGGCTTTACATTCAGAAAGTATTCCAATGGACGAAACATCATCTGTGAGAAGCCACATATAGTAGTCATGAGAAGCAAGTACTTACGTGAAGTAAAAGAGGTGCGCAAGCAAGGTTATGATATTGTGTACTTGGATGAAACATGGATCAATGCTCTCCACACTAACCAAGGGAATGGCAGTCATCAGATGGAAAGATTAAGAGATTAATACCTAGCAGCAAAGGACAGCGCTTGATAATTGCTCATGCAGGTAGTCGACAACATGGACTAATACAGAATGCAGAGCTCATTTTTCTTTCAAAATCCATAGACAATCGGGATTATTACTCTGAGATGAATGGTCACATATTTAGACATTGGATTGAAAATTCTGTTCTCCTATCACTAGATCGACCATCTTGCCTAATAATGGACAATGCAGCGTACCACAACATTGTTGCCCTTGAAGATAAAGTCCCGACGTCATCCAGTACAAAAGATGCTATTAAGATATGGCTCACAAAGGAGCACATACAATTTAATAACATGTACTTAAAACCTGAATTACTATCTCTAGTAAAGCAAAAACAGAGGACAAAGATTTTCAAATAGATAAGATTATCCAAGAGCACGGTCATATAAGTTTGAGGCTGCCACCTTACCATGCTCATTTAAATCCAATAGAACTAATCTGGGCAAAATTAAAAGGACAAGTGGCAGATGCAAATACAACATTCAAAATATGCGATGTAAAGACTCTTGCTAATCTCGCTTTATTAAATATAGACACAGATTATTGGGCTAAATGTGAAGACCACGTCTTAAAACAGGAAGAGGAATATTGGAAAAATGATGGTTTGTGGAATGTTCAACCCCAAACAGTTATTAATCTTTTAGACTCGTCTGATTCTGAATGAAAGTATATAGCCCCCACAATGTTGACCCCTATATTACCTTAAATTAGTTCAACAAACGGTCCTTTTCAGGACCACACAACTATGAAAATTGGACATACAGGTATACCTTGATAATATCGTCCGTCCTCGAACTGAGCAGACAATAATTTTCCTGGTGTTTTGTTTTATCCAGTTATTTCCCCATTACGGCCACGCCTTTACCTAGTGAAAATTAGTCATAGACCAGCAACTACGGTAATTTCTATTCTTTAGGGCTTCACAATTTACAATTTTGACAAACATCAAAGAAATATCGCCGCTTTAAGAAAACTGCAGCTGCAAGATATTTGTTAAATACACATTTAAAGGGTCTTTTGCATTCTAATAACATTTGGAAAATTTCAAAAGTTTTTAACAAATGGTTAGAGAGTAATAGCGTTTTGAAGTTGGGCACATGATTTGAAACGAGCTATAAACATAAAATCGTAAAGTAGTGAAATCTGAAGAGAGACGAGACAAACTACGAGGTTTCGACAAAAAGCCTTCATCATTACAAGACAACATATAGTAATACAAAAACAAACAAGGCAAGTGCTTACATTAAAGTGGCGATGTGAGGCGATTGTCTCGTGGGGTCCGAAGTAACAGGAAGAGGAAAAATGGCTTGGACCTATATGGCTGGGGTAAAACATAAAGTATGGGAGTGATTCTTCCTCTTATCTTTCTTTTCGTATGAGCAGATTGCATTGCCTTGTGTTTTGTACCCTGCGGTTCGGTGTAGCAGATGTTTGTAAAAGAGTGCATTCTCAGCCATCACCTTTATGCGAGACAGCAGCTATTTGTGTCAGATTTACTTTCTATTACTCCTATTGTTAGCAGGACAAACATGCTTGACTCGCCTGCAAGACAGCAGTTATTTGTAGTCAGAACTGTGTACCAGTCAAGTATCAGTGGATAAAGAGATACAGTAAAGGCGATGGCGCTGGATAGGACACACAATGCAGAAGCCAACTGAGAGTATTAAACAACACTCCCTTTTTCAAATCCCCGAGGAAAAAGACAGAGGAAGACCAAGATATTTTTAAAGAAGACAGATGGAAGCAGAAATAAAGAATATGGGGAAGAGATGCAACAATCTTAAAAGAATGACAAGAATCAGAACGGCCTGGAAAGTGTTTGTTGAAGACCTATGCTCCACAGGGAGTTGAAATGTAGAAGAAGATGTTCAAAGGACGAATTAACACCAAAGTTGTATTGGTCAGGTAAAACATCATGTCATGTGACACAGTTGTTGACCACGAGTAGCATGACGATGGAGGTGATGACAGTGACCAAGGCATTCAAATTGTTAGAGTCACAAGACTACACCCACGCCTGTATACTGAGTGATTCCATGAGCAAGATAAAAAAAAAAGTTGAGGCGGGCTCTGTACGCATGCAATGGGTAGAGTCATTGCATAAGTCAACAATACAAAAGGTCACCTTTGTCTATGTCCCTGGACATGCGGGAGTACAGGGAAATGAAAGGGCGGACAGGTTGGCTAGCTGCGCTATTGTTGAGAACGGTCAACCAATGGATCGGGCGCACATCATCAATGCCCTCCGAGATGTGGGAAGAGCACATGACTTCGACAACCATGAGTCCACGTCACTCCTTCGGATGAAAGAGATGGGAGTTAAGATGGACACAGCCAGAAACGAAACATGAGTCCACGTCACTCCTTCGGATGAAAGAGATGGGAGTTAAGATGGACACAGCCAGAAACGAGAAACATGAGTTCACGTCACTCCTTCGGATGAAAGAGATGGGAGTTAAGATGGACACAGCCAGAAACGAGAAACATGAGTCCACGTCACTCCTTCGGATGAAAGAGATGGGAGTTAAGATGGACACAGCCAGAAACGAGAAACTAGTGCCGTGTAAGAAGACAGACAATCAACCAACACAGAACTGTCGTCAGTCGCTACTAAGAGACTTGCTGAGGAGGGGATCTGAGCACCTATGGACATGTTCTGAGTGCAATGATGATGACCCGCTAATAACTCAATAACTAATAACACATGATTTTTCGATTTTACGTTCAATGAGATTAGAAGAAGTTATATCTTAAAATGTAAACCCTTTTGTGGTTAAAAACTGAATACTACTCCCTGGAAACTTTACCAGCCTTTGATCCTTTTTGTGATCAGCACTAACTACTAAAATACAATGCCTACATTCTGACTTCAGCTAAAACATTTTACGTTTGACATCTGGTGTCAGAAATTGAAACCACTTTCATCAATTATAAATTTTAAGAATGAGTGGAATATACTACATATTTGGACATCATCGGACATGTTCTCTCATAAAAGCTGAAACATTTCTAAAATGTAGCTAAAATGCCGCCGTTCAGTAGCACGCCCAAACGTAATACTCCCAAGTTAGATATATATTTCTTCTCGATGTTGCTGTCGGTCCTTCTTTTTCCACTTTCTGTTTGCTCCGAAAAGCCCACAGCACTGTATGTTAATTTTTGTTACAGTTTCAACAGTTCGTTCTAAGACTGTGACCTATCTATCTCCACCAAATTGATATTTTTACCCTTAATCTATTCCGATGCTCTGTTCTTTATTTCGTAATTTGATAGGGAAAAAAAACAAGCAAGAGAAATTGTTCCTGCAGAGCTTTCTCTTCATCGAATAGTTGTTAATGTAGGTTGTCATAACCCATTGTTATAATTTCGTAAAGAGCATGGAAGAAAATCTATGAACTCGAGAGAAAATGTACAGAAAAATGAGAAAGAGCTATGAAGACATATTAAACGATTTAAACATTGAAAATAATTAGTTTATAAACACCATTCTACAAAGTTAATTAGAATACAATGGTATTATATCAAAAGACAAACGGGCTGGAAAGAACAACAATGAAAGGTTCCTGGACGATTCATCAAGACATCAAAGAGACCTGGAAAATGACAACAGAAAAAGTGGGAGATCTGGCTACCGACAGAGATTATTTCAGATCGACTGTGGTGTGTGCAACGTTCTGCAAAGGATATACGACCTGATGATGATGATGATTGTTTATAATGTTCTTGAAACCCTTGATGACTTCTACGATTTGTATCATCTGCAATGTCTATATCATTATATCCGTACACAGCATTGTCTATTAATATAATACTATTTCTCTCCAATGTTATCTCTCATTATTCTTATTGTTACATTTCTGTGAGTTGAGTGTTTCATATTAGCTTCGTACTTGTGTACAAATATTTAATTTAGCAAATCTTCCTCTTCTTCTATTCTTCCTCTATTGCCGTTGGCGTCGAGGGGAGATACAATCTGCGATTCTTTGCTCTTCTGTTGTCCTCTTCTGGTGTTATCCCTACTAGTGACTCTAGTATTCCCTTTATCCATCTCTTTCTCGGTCTTCCTCTTAATCTAGCATTTTCGTAGCGTTTGTTTATGGCTCTTTGAGACATTGTTAGTTCTTTTTGTCTTGTTATGTGGCCGAACCAATTTATCTGTTGTTTCTTTATGTATTGATGGCTTGTTTAATTTCGAGTTTCTTCCTCAGGTCGGTGTTTCTTACTCTGTCACTTAAGCTGTTTCCTGTCATTCTTCTGACACATTTCATTTCGGTGGTCGTTATCTTTCTTATTGTTCTAGAGTCCAGCGTCCAAATGATAGCGTCCACTGATAGCACAGAGTTTGTAGAAAAATTGATTTCTATATTGTCCTTTTTGCTTCCGTAGTTATCGAAGAAACAATCATCACCATCATGCAGCATAAAAATAAACGAGACAAATCTGAAACAAGTGCAACGTTTCAAATACTTGGGCACAATAATAACATCAGATGGGAGATGCACCACAGAAATAAAAAGCAGAATAGCTCAGGCCAAAATAGCATTTCAGAAAATGAAAAACATCTTATGCAACAAATCTATGTCAATAAAAATGAGAAAGAGAGTTCATCGGTGCTATATAGAACGAATTCTGACCTATGGAAGCGAATCATGGACAGTAGACAAACAAATGAAAAGACGATTGGAGGCCACAGAGATGGGATTTCTCAGAAGAATGTTGAAAGTTCCCTGGACAGCTTAAAAGACCAATGAGGAAGTTCTCAAAGAGGCCAACACAAAAAGGGAGCTCTTAAAAAAACATCAGAAAGAAGCAATCAACATTTTCGGGCACATCATGAGAAGAGGAAAGTTGGAATACTTGGTTTCAACTGGCAAACTAAAATGAAAGAGAGATCGTGGACGACAAAGAGAGAAAATATGGATAGCTTGGTGTCATGGCATGGAAAACAGTCAACAAGAGAACTGATACGATGCACTGTAGATAGAAGATTGTGGAGGGACATGATCTCTTACGCCAACTGGTATGGCACATGATGATGATTATGATGTTTAGTTTTTCTTTCTCGTATTGCCATTACTTCGGTTTTGTTTATGTTGATCTTGACGTTGTATTGTTTACAAGTGTTGTTTAGCCTGTCCTGTTGATGTGTTCTTACAGGCCCTCAGTTGTTTCATGTATCAGAACGTGGTCGTCTGCAAATACATGGTTGTCGACTCGAAACAAGGTTGCGAACCACTGGATCAAGTGTATTCATTATGGAATGTTAATCGCTTTGGAACTTACACGGGTATTTAATTAGATCTGTGCTACGCAGGATAAAAATGCAAAAGAAATGTAATGCTTAAAAATACTAATACTGTTTTTGATATTCTCGTTCAAATTAAATAGAGGAACCCCACAACTTTGAGCCCCTGTGTGTGATATGTCTGCTGTGATTGATATCTACGCCTCTGAATGGAACTATGACCCAATAACTATTAAAGTTCAAATCGGGCGACAGCCAAAGTCAATATCTGATAAATGCTTCCTGCGAAACTTCGATACAGACTTGCGTCTACATTTCACTGGGAGTGTACGGCTCCACTTTCTGATAAATGCAGTGTTAAATCATTGATTAAAGGGAAAAGAAAAACGTCCCTGACAATTATAAAGTGTTATGTTCAAATAATATTATTAAACGCCTTTTGAGCCCGTTTCTAATGTTGTGGCATATTCTCTCTTTAATTTATAATGTGTTTTGTCCGTTTTTCTTTCTCTTTTTAATTTCATATTAGGTTTTGACCGTTTTTCTTTCTCTCTTTAATTTTATATTGTGTTTTATCCGTTTTGCTTTCTCTCTTTAATTTGTTATTAGGCTTTGTCCGTTGTTCTTTCTCTCTTTAACTTTTTATTAGGTTTTGTCCGTTTTTCTTTCTCTCTTTAATTTTTTATTAGGATTTGTCCGTTTTTCTTTCTCTCTTTAATTTTTTATTAGGATTTGTCCGTTTTTCTTTCTCTCTTTAATATTTTATTAGGATTTGTTCGTTTTTCTTTCCTCTTTAATTTTTTATTAGGATTTGTCCGTTTTTCTTTCTCTCTTTAATTTTATATTTTGTTTCGTCCGTTTTTTTTTCTCTCTTTCTATCTGGCGCTCACCCGATGGTTATTAAAGGAAGAATAATTCTCTTCGTCATCCGTCATTGAAAGAATGTGAAGTGGACGTAGAAGCGTGCTGTTGTGGTTTGCAGTGTGATATTTGCGCCTTTTGGCCCAACATATCCGACTTCACGGCATTTTTGAGTACTGGTTTGCCTTCACTCTTCGATCCCTACTGCTTAGCCAGACTAGGCTGGTTAGTCTGTTTCTAGAGGCACCAGGTAGTTTCAACTACTCATTTTCAACTCCAATGTTACATCAGTCCTATTATATGGATGTGAAACATGGAGAACGAGAAAAATAACAATCATAAAGATACCGACTTTCATTAATGGATGCTTGCACAGAATAAAAGGATGGGAATGGCAGGACAAAATCACTAACATAGAATTACGGAAAAAAAGATACAGCGAAGACGATGGCGCTGGATAGGACACACACTGTGGAAGCCAACTGAGAGTATTACACAACACGCCCGTTTTTGGAATCTCAAAGGAAAAAGACAAAGAGGAGAACCAATGAATTCTTGGAGAAGACAGATGGAAGCAGAGATGAAGATGATGGGGAAGACATGGAATGATCTTAAAAGGACGCAAAGAAACAGAACGGCTTGGAAAGTATTTTTATTTTAAGACCGATGCTCCACAGGGAGCTGACAGGAAGAAGAAGGTATAACAAATCTTGTCATTTTCTCAACTTTTCAATCTGAAAACATTGTCGTCTCTGATAATCGCAAGACTTCTAACATTCGGTCACTGAGGATCGTAACAATATCGTCTTTGTGCCCGTGTATAATACCCCACATTATCATCATCATCGAGTGCCGTCTCCGCAACGAAGTTTGGCTACCATGGAACGCTATTCTGCTCTGTCTCTTATGTGACCCCGCATCACAGACAAATTTAAAAGCCAGCCATTTTACTGTAACGAACCTCAACGTGACCTAGACGCTATTTCCATACGACCTTTATTTAAGATTTCACGTTACAAACATGTCATCCACTCCTATTTTTCACTCATGTACCGTTAATTATGAAATTGCTTCGAAGTTGCAGGTTATTTTTTAAAATCAAAATATGGAGGCAAACGTGTACACTCTCTTCCGGTTATAAATGACAGTGTTGGCTGTATGTCTGTTTCTTGTACAGCTGCCCAAGTCTTGAATACAAAGCTTTTTGCAACGACATTTGTTTTGAATTTAATTCCTTTGATGTTAATTAAGTGTTAATTCATTGATGTTAATTATATGTTAATTCATTGATGTTAATAAAATGTTAATTAATTGATGTTAATTAAATGTTAATTAATTGATGTTAATTAAATGTTAATTCACTGATGTTAGAGATAGCATTACAGAATTCCGGAAAAATCCATAAGTGCATCAGAAGAAATGGGCTTATAAACAATATCTAACAAAGAAAATTAAAATACAACTACGGCCACGTCAAAAGACAGAGAGAGTCTGAAAGAACAATAATAGAAGTATGGGTTTCGTGAAGACAGACAGGGGCAAACAAAGAAGAAGCCGATTTCAAAACATCAAAGAGACCTTGAACAACAGAAGGAGTGGAAGATCTGGATAGAGACAGATTATTTCAAGCGGAGTGTGCTAAGTTCTGCAAGCACACGCAACCCACAGATGAAGGCGTTTGTTGAAATGTGTGTCTTTTATACAAACACTGTCCCTGGCAGGTAATGAACTGTACTTCTCAGAACTGGAGATAAGAAGGCAAACTGCACTCTGTTTTCTTGTCAGACCCGTGACAGAGTCCAAATGGTTCTGACGCAACTGCCCGTTTACATTTAAACTACTGGTTCTATCTCTGGAGCCTTACACTGCATGATGTCATATATTTCAATAACAGTGGATATAGATCAATAGAATGATTCGCATTTTTGATTTATTCACGTTTAATTAATTCAGCTATTCTGAGCACACACAAATAACGTTAATCCTTAACGGGAGTTCCTGGAAACGGCTTTTGTGGAATATGTTCTTTCCGATAACACTTTCTGAAATAAACGTTTACTTAGAAGAAATATTTTCTGTAATAAACCATTTGTTGACATCTGTTGTGTTGTAAGGAAATGTTTTTGAGGAAGGGACAGTTGTCTGTATAATAAAGTAAAGTAAAGAGCCCCTTTAAGTAAAATAAAAAGCCGCCAAATGGCGTATAGGGAAAAATATGGTGTTAGTGACCATCGTTTTTATAGGCCTTCAGCACATGGTTTTTGGGGTAATGTGATCGGTATTGCGTCGGTGCCGCTTTACTTTCCCAGAAAAGAAACCCGGTACCCATTAAAGTCTGGGTGAACGTGGAAGTCATCGATCATAATCGAACCCGATCTCATGTCTTTTGTATTCCTGTTCTCTAACCACTGAGCTATCGCGGCTCCGTATGCTCTACACAATTTAAAATGGTCCCACACAAAAAGTTGGGTGCTTCCAAAATAGAAAGGAAGGGCTACGATATTAAAATTTAAAAACAAATCCGAACGTGCCAAGTATACTTATTCCAGGGGGTTAAGGCAAACAAATGCAAATGAATGCATAAAAATGCAAAGCTGCAGTAAAGCTAAATGTGAGGGAAAATAGGAAAAAAATAGAAAAAAATGGTATGTTAAAAGCTTTACGTGATTAGTAGACGACACCGATTTGAACGACGTTTCGGCTCAATAGGCCTTCAGCAGGAACAAACAAAAAACACGCACACGCAGATATGTAAGTAAATAAAACTGATCCTACATAGCTAACTAGTAACGAAACATCCAAAACAAAAATCTGACCATTCCTTTTCCATTCTGATCACGGTCCACGACACAGGGAAGTCATTTTTCTTTTCTTTAACCAATTTCGATTATTTTTGTTTTGGATGTTTCGTTACTAGTTAGCTATGTAGGATCACTTTTATTTACTTACATATCTGTATGTGCGTGTTTTTGGTTTGTTCCTGCTGAAGACCTATTGAGCCGAAACGTCGTTCAAATCGGTGTCGTCTACTAATCACGTAACGCTTTTAACATACCATTTTTTTTTTTTTCAATTTTCCCTATACTTATTTCAGTCCAACTAAACTAAAAAAAAACATTTCTTGGAAATGTCGATTTTCTATGAAATACTCGTCGTTCCAGTAACGATGTACTGGTTCTCAAAAGCGAAACGGTTTCGCGACTCCAAATCGAAAGTACATAAAATGAAAACGAAACCACATAATAAAGTACACCACATTATTAAAGTACATAGCAATACATATATTATAAATCTCTCTCTCTGCGATCAAGACTCAATCAGAGAAGGATTCCACATTCTCTTATGAAATCAGCTGTCTGTTTAAGCGAATCGATTGCCCCATATAGTTTTTCTTCCAGGGAGGTGGGCGTGGATCACATTGCTCTTCTCAGGTCTGTGTACTGGGGGCAGACCTGTAGAACATGTTTTGTAGTCATATTGTCCAGTGTACAGTGGCATAGGCTGGTTGTACCTATTTTGAATTTGGTGAACATGTGATTTCTCATTCTATTGTGGCCAGTGCGTAGGCGAAGTATGATGACTTGATCCCTCTTTGATAGCTGGTGGTATCCGTCACTCTCGTTATGCTTTGGGTGTTCTCGTTTCCATTTTTCATGGAATTGACCCTTGAGGATGGATTTGGCTTCATCATAACTGAGCGGATGGTTCTCTTGTGGTAATCTCCCTCCCTCTTTTGCTAATTTGTCTGCGCGTTTGTTCCCGTGTATATTACAGTGTGAAGGTATGCACTGAATGACTACTCTCTGTAAGTTATTGCGTAGTTGGTCCAGGGTTTTCTCAAGTCATCTAGTTCATTGTTCTTGGGGCTTTTTAGAGCTGATAATACTGACAGTGCATCAGTCAGAATCACCAATTTATTGTGCATGTTATTTTTGTGTTGAGTAGCCAGTGTTGCAGCATCTCTGATGGCCTCAGTTTCTGCTTTAAAGTTATTTGAGAATTTTCCAGTAGCTATTGACATGACGATCTCGTCCTGATTAATCAGTGTCAAGAACACACCTCCCCTCCATTTCTGGTGGCATTTGTAGCAGAGCCATCTGTGTATATGTGGGACCAAGAATCCTGTGGGTAGGTATCGTGTTTGTGTTTTTTCTGCTACGTTTTTTTCTTTCTGTGTCTGACTGGGTGTCTTTTTTCATGATTCCTGTTATATTTTCCTTAAGTTCTGGTATTTTATGTTTTCCATGAGGAGACATATCATATGGCCCAAGGGATTCGATATTGTGTGGGAATGTACTGGGCCTCAAGTAGTTAGTTCATTGGCAATTGCAGCGAAGTTGTTCCTCTTTAGTCGTACAATTCCGGAACCAGTTAATCTTTGGTGCATGGGGTGGCTAAGGAGCCTTCTATATTTCTCTGCTTGTTGCAATATTTTAGTGACCTCGTCTAAGGGTTGTAAACCTGTTACTGTTTCTAGAGTATTTATAGGTGTATATTTCATAGCACCAGTGATGATACGGGCAGCTTGGTTATGTGTTCTGTTAATTTTGCTAAGGTGTGATTTGGAAGCCATAGCCCAGGCTGTGACTCCATACTCCAGACCTGGTCTGACTCTTCCTTCGTATAGTCTTATCTCTTGTTCTTTGTAGTCCAGTTCACTAACCACTGAGCTATCGCGGCTCCCTAAATCTGACAACATAAATGCCATAAAATATGTTTGATGAAGCAAACAAATACCGTTATGCTTTTTTAAACTTTATACTTTGAAATGCTTAAACGTTTTCATTCCTATCTGGTCGTTGGTCCATGATTCTTCAATTTTATCAAGTAGCCAATAACTGCTGCAGCAAGATATATTTCCCTACACAACGTTATGATAGTCGTCTTTTTGTTCTTTCTCTCTCTATCTCTCTCTCATTCTCTTTTCGTGCTCATTACCTTGACCATCTCTCTACATTTATCTCGCCGATTATCGTTATCTCTAGCAAATTTATAGAGAAAGTAATAACCATAAATATTATATCTCATTTTGAAGTTCAAAGCAATCTTTCTGACAATCTTGATAGCTAACGGCGAACTATGGGAACAATATAGTCACGATTGAACGTGCAATTATTATGTGCCAAGATTTTTTTTTATCAAAAAGTATACGTTTTTGTAGCCCGCGATGACTCACGGGCGATGATGACATGTGTCTCACTTCCAGGATCAATAGGCCCCTATTGATTGGCCCCCATTGGGGGCCTCAAATCTAGTTCATGTACTGGTTGCAATGATTTCAGGATTTTAGGTGGTTGTAGTGATTTCATGGGTTTAGAAGGTTGTAGTGATGTCATGATTTTAAGTGGTTGTAGTGATTTCATGATTTTACATGGTTGTAGTGATTTCATGATTTTACGTGGTTGTAGTGATTTCATGATTATAAGTGGTTGTAGTGATTTCATGATTTTAAGTGGTTGTAGTGATTTCATGATTTTAAGTGGTTGTAGTGATTTCATGATTTTATGTGGTTGTAGTGATTTCATGATTTTACGTGGTTGTAGTGATTTCATGATTTTACGTGGTTGTAGTAATTTCATGATTTTACGTGGTTGTAGTGATTTAATGATTTTATGGGTTGTAGTGATCTCATCATTTTAGGTGGTTGCAGTGATTTAACAGTTTTAGGCGATTGGAGTGATTTAAATGATTATTGATGGTTGCAATGATTTAACTGATTTTAAATGGTTGCAGTAATTTCATTTATTTTAGGAGGTTGCAGTGATTTCACAGACTTTAGTGGGTTCCAATAGTTTCACTGATTTATATCTCACTGATATGCTGGGAATGTCTGATTTTACTGGGATTTCACTGATTGTATGAGACTGTAGTAATCTCACTGATTTTAGGAAATTACGGTAATTTCTCTCATTTTCCGAGTTCTACTGGAAAAGCTTAAGCTTGCCTATCCTATAATTGTACTGAAATACTAGGTCTTCTATATCAACATACATCAACACAGTGGGGTGTTCTATTTAAATACAAAGCATGCACGGTGTATAGGGAGCCGCGATAGCTCAGTGGTTAGTCAACTGGACTACAAAGGACAAGAGGTAGGGTTCGATTCCAACCAACGGCCTCCGGTTCACCCAGCCTTAAATGGGTACCGGTTTTTTTCTGGGAAAGTAAAGTGGCACGGGCGTAATACCGACCATATTGCCCCAAAAATTTACTAACACCATATTCCCTATACGCCAATTGGCGTGACGGGAGTTCTATACTTTTACTTTTATACACGGTGTATGGACTATTTCTGTATCGATGCCAGTAAAAGCGTCCCTATCCAAGTGTTAGCTGGATGCTCGCTGGTAAATTAAATTTGGGAGAAAACAATGGGTACCTGATTCAATGAGTTGTGGAGGGCATATAGAGGGAAAGTACGAGACTTGAACCGGCGTCTTAGCATGCGAGTTTACACGCATATGTGCTCGGTCGGCTATCCAGAAATGTTCGGAGATATAGTGTCGCCTCAAGCATCGAAACTCAGATGCGAGGCGACATTCCTCACCATCCCAGGGTTATACCCTGGTACCCATTTTTGCCCACGGCTGGGTCGATAGTGGGGTAATTTTTTTTTCCAACCACGAATACAATTCTCACTGCTCCCAGCGGGAATCAACACGGGTTGTCCGAACGTTGATAGTCCAGTCGGGTGGTTATCCCAACTCGACTACCGAGGCCCCCCAAAAAAATTCCAGTACCCTTTAAAGGCTGGGTGAACCCGAAAGCCGTCAGTTGGGATCGAACCATACCTCTTGTCCTTTGTAATCCAGTTCACACACCACTGAGCTATCGCTGCTCTCGGAATGTATATAGCAGTGCGGAAGAGCACTGACCTCGTCACACTCAGGTGAAGTGGTCTAGCAGTAGATTTCACCTCGTTGTTCTAACTATTCCATCTTCTCAATATTCCTATATGGTGCATAAATATGGACATTAGATATGAAAACAGAACAGAGAATTGAAGCCTTTGAAATGTAGATATATAGAAGAATAGGTAGAATTGGATGGAAGGAAAAGAAAACAAACGATGAAGTCTTAAAACAATTAAAAATGAAAAGAGAACTACTAAGCACAATTCAAACAAGACAAATGCGATTTTTGGTGACGACTACGGTGGACAGGACACACTTAGGAAACCAACTGAGAATATTACACAAGAAGCCTTTTTTTTAATCCCCAGGGGTTGAGACTAAAAGAAAGGGCAAAATAGATGTGGAAAAGACAGGTGGAAGCAGAGATGAAGAGGATGGGAAAGACAACAATCGTAAGAGAATGGCAAGAAACGGGAATGTCTTAGAAAGTGTTTGTGGAATACCTATTCTCCACAGGGAGTTGAAAGGAAGAAGAGAAAGAAGCGGCAGAAGAAGTGGAAGAAGGAGAAGAAGATGAAGGAGATGAAGAAGATGATGAAGAAGATGATGAAGAAGAGGAAAATGTAGGGATTCTTTCCTTTTTTTTTTTTGTTTCTTACTGTTCAAAGATGGGAAAGATTAAAATATCTGCTAGCCTTTATTAGAAATGAGCCGCTCTAGCTCAGTGGCTAATGAACTGGACTACAAAGATTAAAATATCTGCTAGCCTTTATTAGAAATGAGCCGCTCTAGCTCAGTGGCTAATGAACTGGACTACAAAGATTAAAATATCTGCTAGCCTTTATTAGAAATGAGCCGCTCTAGCTCAGTGGCTAATGAACTGGACTACAAAGATTAAAATATCTGCTAGCCTTTATTAGAAATGAGCCGCTCTAGCTCAGTGGCTAATGAACTGGACTACAAAGATTAAAATATCTGCTAGCCTTTATTAGAAATGAGCCGCTCTAGCTCAGTGGCTAATGAACTGGACTACAAAGATTAAAATATCTGCTAGCCTTTATTAGAAATGAGCCGCTCTAGCTCAGTGGCTAATGAACTGGACTACAAAGATTAAAATATCTGCTAGCCTTTATTAGAAATGAGCCGCTCTAGCTCAGTGGCTAATGAACTGGACTACAAAGATTAAAATATCTGCTAGCCTTTATTAGAAATGAGCCGCTCTAGCTCAGTGGCTAATGAACTGGACTACAAAGATTAAAATATCTGCTAGCCTTTATTAGAAATGAGCCGCTCTAGCTCAGTGGCTAATGAACTGGACTACAAAGATTAAAATATCTGCTAGCCTTTATTAGAAATGAGCCGCTCTAGCTCAGTGGCTAATGAACTGGACTACAAAGATTAAAATATCTGCTAGCCTTTATTAGAAATGAGCCGCTCTAGCTCAGTGGCTAATGAACTGGACTACAAAGATTAAAATATCTGCTAGCCTTTATTAGAAATGAGCCGCTCTAGCTCAGTGGCTAATGAACTGGACTACAAAGATTAAAATATCTGCTAGCCTTTATTAGAAATGAGCCGCTCTAGCTCAGTGGCTAATGAACTGGACTACAAAGATTAAAATATCTGCTAGCCTTTATTAGAAATGAGCCGCTCTAGCTCAGTGGCTAATGAACTGGACTACAAAGATTAAAATATCTGCTAGCCTTTATTAGAAATGAGCCGCTCTAGCTCAGTGGCTAATGAACTGGACTACAAAGATTAAAATATCTGCTAGCCTTTATTAGAAATGAGCCGCTCTAGCTCAGTGGCTAATGAACTGGACTACAAAGATTAAAATATCTGCTAGCCTTTATTAGAAATGAGCCGCTCTAGCTCAGTGGCTAATGAACTGGACTACAAAGATTAAAATATCTGCTAGCCTTTATTAGAAATGAGCCGCTCTAGCTCAGTGGCTAATGAACTGGACTACAAAGGACAAGAGATCGCGTTCGATCCTGACCGACGGCTTTCTCATTCACCCAGCCTTAAATAGGTACCTAATTTTTTTCTGTGACAGTAAGGCGGCACGGGCGTAATACCGACCACATTTACCCCAAAATCATGTGCTGAAGGTCTTTAAAAATTATGGTCACTAACAGCATAATCGCAATACGCCATTTGACGTGGCGGGGCTCTTAAGATTTAAAAAAAATTATTAGAAATAAGTGCTACCCTAGATCTGTAGTTAGTGAATTGGGCCATTGATGACAAAACGTCGGGTCCGATCCATATCGATGACTCTCTCTGGTTCACCAAGCTTTAATGAGCACCAAACTTGTCTTTGAAAGAACTACGGCACTGGCGTAATGTCGACCACACTGTCCCCAAAAAATAATGTGCTGAATGTCAATTTTAAAACATGAGGTCTAACCCCCATATTCCCTTCCTTTGCGCTACTTGATGGCGAGACCGGGAGTCTTTCTTTCTTTTTCTTGCAAGTATCATGTTGAGCCATACGTTATATAAGGCTATCGGTGTGTAAGTAAAGTAAAGAGCCATGTCACGCCACGTGACATCAAGGGAATATGGTGTTAGTGACCATAAATTGTACAGACCTTCGACACATGAATTTTGGGACAATGGGGTCTTTATTACGCCTTTGTTGCTTTACTTTCCCAGAAAAAAAAAAAAATTCGTTACCAGTTTAAGGCTGGGTGAACTCGGAAGTCGTCGATTGGTGTGTAGCAAAAAAAAAAAAAAAAAAATGAACAATGGAAACTGCACAGCTGGAGTATGGACTACTTGTCCTACTAAATCATTGATTGATTTTGTTTGTTTTTCTGGGGCTGGCACATGTAAGCAACTGACACGGCAATATACCAAAGCTCTATTGAGGATACACAAATAAAGACAGAGTATAAATTATTATGAAAATTATTACAAAACATTGAAAATAAAGATTTAAGAATATTATTTAGTTAATTAATTAGTAAGTCATTAGTTATTTAGTTAGTAGGTTAGTTAATTAGTGCGTTATTTAGTTGTCTAGTTAGTTAGTAGGTTACTTAATTAGTTAGTAAGTTATTTAGTTACCTAAATAAACTTTCGGTATATTGTGGATAGGCGGCGGGAACAATTGAAGACTATGCATGAAAAGTGTTCCTTGTGCTGTTTCCTCATATTCCAAGTCCGGCTTGTTGCAGGAGCTACTGAGTTAAGTGCTCTGTGCACACCGTGAGCTGTGTGTCTCATCCGTTTTGAACATGTTTCGATATTCCAATTGTTTACGATGAATGATGATATCGTATGACAGGGAACAGTTGGCTGTGTTCACTTTCTGCGCGGTTTCGCCTTATGTCTTTTGGCGTGTGCTGAGACTGCTACGATGGGGACTACAGTTACCTTTCTTTGTTTGGGAGATGAGATATTAATTCGGATGATTACGCTGGCACGGGTGGTTGAGCAATTATGGATTTCAATTCGTTTGCAGTGATACCGGGGTCTTCCATAACCAAATAACCAACCACATTAGTTATCTAGTTAGTTAGTAGGTTACTTAATTAGTCAGCTAACTGTATGGTTAATTAATTAATTAATTAGTTATCTAGTTAGTAGGTTAGTTAATTAGTTAGTAAGTTATCTAGTTAGTAAGTTGTCTAGTTAATAAGTTGTCTAGTTATTTAGTTAGATAATAGGTTACTTGATTAGTCAGCCAACTCTCTGGTTAATTAGTTAATTAATTAGTTATCTAGCTAGTTAGTAAGTTAGTTAATTAGTTATTAAGTTATCTATTTAATTAGTAGGTTGGTTAATTAGTTAGCGAGTTATTAATTAACTAGTGAGTTAGTAGGTTAGTTAATTAGTCAGCCAACTCTCTGGTTAATTAGTTAATTAATTAGTTATCTAGCTAGTTAGTAAATTAGTTAATTAGTTAGTAAGTTATTTAGTTATCTAGTTAATTAGTAAGTTGGTTAATTAGTTAGCGAGTTATTAATCATCTAGTTAGTAGGTTAGTTAATTAGTCAGCTAACTCTCTGGTTAATTAGTTAATTAATTAGTTATCTAGCTAGTTAGGTTGTTTGGTTGAGTGGTTAGCTAGCTTTCTGTTAAATTGAGGACGGCACATAATGGCGGAAGTCACAGCTCTCCACATTTACGATTTGCTGCTAGTTTGTGCAGGCCTTGCTTGTTTCCTAAGCTCAGGATTGAACCTTTCCTTGTAACTGTTCAGCGTTTCTCTTTGTCTTCTTTGTTTCCTATACAAGATAAGTTTCCACATGTGTGATTGATGTGGAATTTTTTTTTTCATCCTTTCTCAGCACATGACCGATGTATCTCCAGCGCCATCTTCTTATAAAGCTTGACACGTATTCTTTTCTTTATTCGTCTCCATGTCATAGTTTAAAAATAACTCTCTCTAACATGTTTTCGATTTTTAAAAAAAATATTTTTTCTCTCTAACATGTTTCAGATTTTTTCTCTCTAACATGTTTCAGATTTTTTCTCTCTAACATGTTTCAGATTTTTTGAACATATTTTTTCTCTCTAACATGTTTCAGATTTTTTCTCTCTAACATGTTTTAGATTTTTAAACATATTTTTTCTCTCTAACATGTTTCAGATTTTTTCTCTCTAACATGTTTCAGATTTTTTCTCTCCAACATGTTTCAGATTTTTTCTCTCTAACATGTTTCAGATTTTTTCTCTCCAACATGTTTCAGATTTTTTCTCTCTAACATGTTTCAGATTTTTTCTCTCTAACATGTTTCAGATTTTTTCTCTCTAACATGTTTCAGATATCTTCTCTCTAACATGTTTCAGATTTTTTCTCTCTAACATGTTTCAGATTTTTTCTCTCTAACATGTTTCAGATTTTTTCTCTCCAACATGTTTCAGATTTTTTCTCTCTAACATGTTTCAGATTTTTTCTCTCCAACATGTTTCAGATTTTTTCTCTCTAACATGTTTCAGATTTTTTGAACATATTTTTTCTCTCTAACATGTTTCAGATTTTTTGAACATATTTTTTCTCTCTAACATGTTTCAGATTTTTTGAACATATTTTTTCTCTCTAACATGTTTCAGATTTTTTCTCTCTAACATGTTTCAGATTTTTTGAACATATTTTTTCTCTCTAACATGTTTCAGATTTTTTGAACATATTTTTTCTCTCTAACATGTTTCAGATTTTTTCTCTCTAACATGTTTCAGATTTTTTGAACATATTTTTTCTCTCTAACATGTTTCAGATTTTTTGAACATATTTTTTCTCTCTAACATGTTTCAGATTTTTTCTCTCTAACATGTTTCAGATTTTTTTAACATATTTTTTCTCTCTAACATGTCTCAGATTTTTTTGAACATATTTTTTCTCTCTTACATGTTTCAGATTTTTTTGGAAAATATTTTTTCTCAAAAAAACATTGAATTTCCTTTCTAAAAAAAACTTGGTGGATGTCCAGCTTATACAATTAAGAATACTACAGAATAGCTACAGATATAATCAGAGTGTTTATAGTTAACTAAAGAATACAGGATAGTTTGAGAGAGCTATGTGCTGTCACTCAATCAGTACAGTGGGAAAAAAAATCATTTTTTGATCTACAATGGATGTCCAGGAATAGCTGTAGGTGGATTCGATGTTAATGATTTGAGATATGTCGATGTTGTTTACTGTTATATACAAGTGAGAAAGTGATGAGGAAATGTATGAAAAAAAGTAGTTAGATAAATAGAGAGTGAAAGGCTTAATCTAAACCTCCAAGAAATAGAAGTGGCGATTGCGGTGGGAGAATAAAAACACACACACACACGCACGCACGCACACACACACACACGCACGCACGCACGCACGCACACATACGCACACACACGTTAGGATTGTGTATTTTATATGTTTGATAAGTCTCTGCAACGTTGTTTTACCATATTCTCGGAATGTAAACTGTTTTCCAGGAATTACCTAAGCCGTGCTGATAATCTTCAGGTTACATTTACGCTTAGGTAATTTCCTAACGGTATCATGCGTTAGGCACCACGGTCGAGGACGGACATTCTCAAGGTGAGAAATATAAATTGGTCGTTTAGTCTATCAGCCTACAGAACAATTCAGTCTATATAGCGTTATTGACGTTTGTTTGTTAGTTTTTACTTTCTATTCCTCGTCTCAAAAGTTTTCACCACAACATTGAGTCAACGTTAATCAAACAGTCAATTAGTCAAAGACATTCAGGATACTTTTGGTAAAATAGAACACGGACACAGTTTATCCTTACTCTTGTCTTTTTGTCCCTCTATACTTACTTTCAATGAAGGCCAACGTCCATGTGAGTTGGAATATCGGTATTACAACATTCTTTATGATTTTCATTTTATCTTCAGCATTTAGTGAAAGGTGTATGCCATATTCAGTTGCAATATTGGCACTAATAAAAAAAAATTGCTGTCTAGTTTTGGGTCGAGCAATAATAATTATAATAACATCAGCCTTTTTCTTTAGTGTTCTCTTGGGTTGACAATTTACAGTTTAGAAAAGAGAAAATTATGACTGATCCGGGTTCTTTGAAAACAAATAGCTGGTTGTCACAGCTGGAATAAACGGCTTAATTCATGTGTCAAATCTTCTTGTGTGTCAGCTGTGTGTGAAGACTATTTGTGTGTTAAAACGCTCGTGTGTCAAGTCTGCTCTAGTGTCAAGTTTGTTTGTGTGTCATGTCTGTTTGTTTGCCATGTCTGTTCTAGTGTTAGATCTGCTCTAGACTCAAGTATGCTGCTCTAGTATCAAGTCTCTTTGTGTGTCAGGTCTGCTTGTGTGCCTATTCTGTTTGTGTGCCATGTCTGCTCTAGTGTTAAGTCTTTTCTAAGCTCGTCTGCTCTAGTATCAAGTCTGTTCTAGTGCCAAGTCTACTTCTATGTCAAGTTTGTTTGTGTGTCAAGTCTATTTGTGTGTCATATCTGCTTTAATGTAAAGTCTGTTCTAGGGTAACGTCTGCTCTAGTATCAAGTCTGTTTGTGTGTCAAGTCTATTTGTGTGTCATATCTGCTTTAATGTAAAGTCTGTTCTAGGGTAAAGTCTGCTCTAGTATCAAGTCTGTTCTAGTGCCAAGTCTACTTCTATGTCAAGTCTATTTGTGTGTCAAGTTTGTTTGTGTGTCATATCTGCTTTAATGTAAAGTCTGCTCTAGTATCAAGTCTGTTTGTGTGTCACGTCTGTTTCTGTGTAATGTCTGCTTGTTTGTCTGACTAACTCACTTAAGAGAACACCAACTAAGGGAAGCGTTTAAATTATAATTTATGTTGTTCAAGCCATAGCTAAATGTTGTCATCACGAGACAAGAAACAGCATAAGAGGCCAGGTCAAAAATGAAGAACTGAGGAAAACACCTCAGATTAATTCCGCCGTTGAATACATACGCACAACAACAACAACAAAACAATTTAAACCGTTTGGCCACATTATAAAATAATAAGATAAAAAAAGCAACACAACGAGACTTCAATTAAAGTTGCAAGAACACCAGACTTATGGTCGACCACGAAGAAGATGGGTTGATGGAAAATTAGAAACACCATGAAAGATAACAGCAGAAACCAAAAGAAGAACAAAATTCCGCAAATATATATCTCCCCTCGACGCTGAGAAGCAAATGAGGAACGTATAAATAAAAAAGAATAGCCAAATTACATCTGCGTGTTACTTTAAGGTGATTACAGAAGAAAACTACTGTCACAATGAAGAGGGAGAGAAATAGATGGAGAAAAAAGGAGACGGTGGCCAAAAAAGACAAAAAAACTAAACTTATGCAATTGAAGATGGATCTGTGTTTTGAAGAGAAGGGACCGTCATAGAACTAGAGTGTTCAAAATGATCATCATCAAGTACCATGCCTGCTGATGTAGATGATCATGTCTCTCCACAACTTTCGATCTCGACAGTTATTTATCATTTCTGTTGTTGACCTTCTGCCAAGCCATTCTCTTAGTCTGGTATCGTTTCTCTTTGCTCCCCTCTATCTCTTCGTCCCTCAACTTTTCCAGTTGTTGCAATATATTTTGGAAATTAGCTCTCTCTCTCTCTCTCTCTCTCTTTGTCTTGGTCTCTTTCAGGACGTTTTCATCACTACTTTACTTAGCTGTCTTTGGTATTCTCAATATTCTTCTGCAAAACCACATTTCTACAGCCTTCAGTGATTTTCTTATCTGTTGTCCTAGTGTCTATGATTCACATCCACATATTAAGACTGGCTCTACATAACATTTAAGAACTCTTTTTCTGTGTGCTGACAGTGTTCTGTTTGAAAGTGTCCAATGGCCACCCACAAGAAATGACTCAAATTTGGTCTTTACTACTTTATTATGCATCGTCTTTCAGAACATGTCAGCTTGTATGTCCTAAATCTTGATCACACTTATTATGACCCAGTTTTTATGTGTGCAAAATAAAGACCCATAATTTATAATCTGAGTAGGTCGTATCTATATTTGGGCGGGGGTTATCTGCACATTCCTATAATAAATTTTTAGATGTAGGTCCGAGTTTGAAAGTTTGTACACACACACACACATACACACATACACACACATGCATACATACATATCACAGTCAACGATCCTTGAACCAGAAAGCTGCAAAAGTTACATACAGCAGTCAAAGTAACACAATTATTAGTGCTAAAAGGGAATCAGATCAGGGATCATCAAACTGAGAATCCGTGCTACGTAGGTAGTGTTTGATGTTAACAAAAAAAAGTAAAGTACCCCCGTCACGCCAAGTGGCGTATAGGGAATATGTTATTAGTGACCATAATTTTTACAGACCTTCGACACATGATTTTTTGGGGTAATGTGGTCGGTATTACGCCCTTGCCGCTTCACTTCCCCAGAAAAATATCTGGTACCCATTTACGGCTGGGTGAACCTGGAAGCCGTCGATCAAGATAGAACCCGACGTCTTGTCATTTGTAATCCAGTTCACTAACCACTGAGCTATCGCGGCTCCCAATGTTTAATTTACCCTGTGTTTCATGTATCCTTTATTATCAACAAATAAATCCAAATGCTAATGAAGATTCTCGGCTACAGTGAGGAAGGTCCTGTAACA
This sequence comes from Megaustenia siamemsis, assembly GCA_032433765.1. Taxonomy (NCBI): domain Eukaryota; kingdom Metazoa; phylum Mollusca; class Gastropoda; order Stylommatophora; family Ariophantidae; genus Megaustenia; species Megaustenia siamemsis. The sequence continues at coordinate 35,275,936 of JAVIAB010000088.1, read as the reverse complement.
AACAAAAAGATAGACATTGACAGGTTTTAACCACAAACGGTTTTACATTTTAAGATAAAACTTCTTCAAATCTCATTGGACGTAAAATCGAACAATCATGTGTTATTAGTTATTGAGTTATTAGCGGGTCATCATCATTGCAATCAGAACATGTCCATAGGTGCTCGATCCCCTCCCCAGCAAGTCTCCCAGTGCCCAGCGACTGACGACTTCAGTTCTGTGTTGGTTGATAAGTCTTCTTACACGCCCACTAAGTTTCTCGTTTCAGGCTGTGCCCATCTTAACTCCCATCTTTTTCATCCGAAAGATTGACGTGGACTGATGGCTTTTGAAGTCCTCTGCTCTTCCCACATCATCTTATTATCACACATAGTCTGTCTAGACTCCGCTGTTAAAGAAAGTGTCCAAGTCACCGAACAGAACGTGGATCAATGGGCGAAGAATGATCAAGATCCTAATTTATATCTCCGCCACAACCCTGGAAACAGACTAATCATTCTGACAAGGCGAGTAGGTGTTTAAGAAGGAAGACAAACTCGGTACTCAGTAATACATTACTGAAGGCGGATGTATTGGAACGAAAGCCACAGGCGTTATGACTTGATCTTAAACCACGACACAATGTAACTATATATTGTCCTTTCAAGTCAAAGCTGTTACACAGCGCTGTAATTTCAGACTCTCAAGGTGCGACGATCTTTCCTGTTAAATATCAGGTTTTGGACAGGGCCAGCTGTGTATTTCGCTAATTGTTCCTGCTGTAGGCGAGCTTCTCCACCTCGTCAAAGGAGCTGATGCCAAATAGTGTTGCTTCTCGCTTCAGTGTTGTATTATTTGTTTGTTTTTCTAGGTCAGCCTTTTTTTTCCCGTTGCCCTCTATTTCTCTCTCATTTAAGGGCTTGTTTTGAGATTTTCTTGCTGTCTTGTCTCCCAATATGGCCGAAATGCGCCCATATTTTTTTTTCATAAACTAATTACGCCCAGATAACTTTCCATCTGAAGAGCGGATGACAAGAGAAGCGATCATCGAAGTCATGCTGAAGTTCTGCAGATATCTCTCGGACATTCAAATTGGTGGAGAAATCTTATCGATTTTGGAAATCTCGAATCTGCTTTATGTCAGAATGGGGTGTCGACTTCTAATCTTCCTCTTCTGTGTAGCCAGTGACTACTCCCCTTTAAAGTCCGTCCATTCAAATTGACGTTAATTAGGCGTTGTGTTATTTACAAGCTCAACCTGCAACAGCTGCTCATGTTGGCATAATACCGGCGTTTAAGATTTTTTAGTACAGGCCTTCCGTTCTCTACTGGTTAGACTTGTTACTTGGGTCACCGGGAAGAGTTGGAGTAAGATCTTGATAGTTCCGACTGAGTTCACTGATCCAGACGGAGACAGTCAGTTGTGAGTCTTTACCAGCTGTCAGCTGTTTTGCTGCTCAGGTTTGTGATTCTAGAAGTATTGATTTCGAAACTGAATATAACCATTTAAAACTTGCTAGGAGGACTGGTTGGTCTCGAGGCAAGACGCCGGCCTTGAGACAGAGAGGTTGTGGGTTCAAATCCCGGCTACACCAGATTTTTATTTATGATTTCTCTCTGCGGCAACCACCCCTGGTCTCAGCAATGAGGCCAGGCTTGAAACGTCACTTACTCATCGACGGGAAAAATATGAGTACCTCCGAAGTCGGAGTTATCTGCCTGTACGGCGAGGGGGACCCCTGTGCACACGGCTGCCAGGGCAAAATTCAGTTCCTAGTCTCTAGGTACTTCGTCAGAGGTAAAAAAAATATTTTAAAAAAGCTGGCGAACGAAAAAATAAAACTTTGCTAAAAATAAGGAACACTTTTCTGCATATGAAACAATCACTACCCGTTCTACTTTTAGTATTTACTCACTCGCTTGATTTCAACCAACATTGACTACTGTTTTATAAATTCATATACACAGCCAGAGGGCCTGAACACAACCCAGCTAGTGTGACGTTTTAAGCTTTGCGAGCAGGGATGGTTGTGGATAGGATTATATCACACGGCTATAGCTCGCACAGGTGAACCCTGACCGGTGACATCACGCTAGTAGGGTTGAGCTGAGGCCTTGTTTACAGTTGGCTGTGAAACATCTACAAAACAAAATTATAACATTTTATTCAGTACTATTTGTAGATGTTTCCACAAGCTATATTTTGATTAAGCGTTAAATTAAAAAAAAACAAAAAACAAAAAAAAACAACTATCTTTATGGCATTACTGGGATCTGCTGGCGGTACTTATACTTTATGGCATTACTGGGATCTGCTGGCGGTACTTATAGGACACAACAACTACTGAACCGACAAAATAACAGAAAGACTCCATTTAAAAAACCGTATGACCTGTGTTATTTTAAAGTATACAATTATAGTGGAAAATTTGAAACCACATGTAAACACTCACGGTAATCCATACATGGGTTGTTAAAATTATTTGATAAGGTTTGAGAATATGAATTATAAAACGTACTATAATTGAAATGTTGTAAGAAAGACACATATACATTAATAACAAGTAAATTTATAAGTGAGATAACTGTGTGTATTTCTCATTTAAAACGTGATCGTACTTTTCTTCTTCTAACTTTCAGCTCCCTGTGGGGCATAGGTCTTCAACGAACACTTTCCAAGTCGTTCTGTTTCTTGCCATTCTTTTAAGATCATTCCATGTCTTCCCCATCATCTTCATCTTTGCTTCTATCTGTCTTCTCCAAAAATTCTTTGGTCTCCTCTTTGTCTTTTCCCCTGGGGATTCCAAAAAAGAGTCTGTTGTGTAATAATCTCAGTTGGCTTCCGCAGTGTGTGTCCTATCCACCGCCATCGTCTTCGTTGTATCTCCTTATCCACTGGTATTTGACTGGTACATTTCCATAATTCTATGTTAGTGATTTTGTCCTGCAATTTCCATCCTTTTATTCTGCGTAAGCATTTAAAACGGGATCTGTTGGACTGAATATTGATTATTTTTCTCGTTCTTTGATTGAGATAAAAAAAAAAGAAAACTATAAATTCCTCACAACGCCTTCTACATCAAAGCGACGTTATATACATATTTAGTCCAGACACGTCAGAGTGTGTCACATGTTTGGGATATATTATACTACAATTAGTAGCATGCCCATATGCTTATTTGGGGTTGGCAGGGGATGGGGTGGAAAGGTAATCCTTGTTCCCACGATTCTTTATCCTGCTGTTGCTTATCATACTCATCGCCGACTTCTGTTCGCTTGTGGTCTATGTATTTTAAGCTCCATATTCTATGTACTTTAAGCTCCATATTCTATGTATTTTAAGCTCCATATTCTATGTATTTTAAGCTCCATATTTATAAACGCATTATCTACCTTGTGTGTGTGAGTGTGTACGTACTGTGACAGTATTTTTTTACGTACGAGTATAATTATATCAAGCAGCTATATTGATTTCTTTATGTCCTTAAAAATAGCAACGGAGAAATTTACAATTAAAAATTAGAAGTAACAAAATTACAAATTACATACATTAATTATCATCATACGATTCACAGAGGAACAAGTACCCACCACTTCCACAACACGAAAACACCTGTTCTTATTATCGGACACAGCTATATAGCTTAAAAGAATAAAATGTAATATTTACTAAATAGGTCAAGGCTATGTACTAGAAGATAGAAATATTAGTAAGTTTAATCTAGCTTTGACGATGAAAATATAAGTTATTTAAGAAAACATCTCTTTATTTATTTATTTTATTTTCCAATTAATAACTTTTGCTGTAATTTATGTTGATTGCCGTTAATTTTGATCTGGGATATTTTTTTTCCTTACCGTTACTTTACGATAAAGGTTCAGACTATGTTCACGACTTTGGTCCGTGGGATACGTGTGCAGTTGAACTGTTCAGAGACCAAGGTCTCTACTTAATGCAGGTCGAGATAAGAATTCACGTTACAGGTATATAAACTTGGGCATAAATATAGCAGTTGAACTTTGACACTATATAGATATGTATGCATACAGTCGTACAACATGCATACTGAAGGATGGGCTGTGAAACATTCATAGATAAAACAATGCTAGAAGGTTAGTAGGGAAATCATATTATTGATTTCAGTGTCACAAGACAAGATACTCAATGATAGTATATGTATATATAGGTTATCACGAGGTTGTGAAGAACATTAAGTTAGGCAAATGAGAAAGTGAACTGGTGGCATCACTGTGAGTTGACAATTTTCCATTTCAAATTGAGTTATTGAGTTTTTGAGTTATTGAGTTTTTGAGTTATTTGCGGGTCAGTATCATTGCACTCCGAACATGTCCATAGGTGCTCAGATCCCCTCCTCAGCAAGTCCCACAGTGTCCAGCGAATGACGACTCCTGTTCTGTGTTTGTTGATAAGTCTTCTTATACGCCCACTATGTTTCTCGTTTCTGGCTGTGCCCGTCTTAACTCCCGTCTCTTTCATTCGAAGGAGTGACGTGGACTCATGGTTGTCGAAGTACTGTGTCCTTCCCACATCGCGGAGGGTATTAACGGATGTCTAACATATCTACTGGTTGACCGTCCTCAACAATAGCGCAGCTAGCCAACCTGTCCGCTCTTTCATTTCCCCGTACTACGGCATGTCCTGGGACGTAAACAAAGGTGACCTTACGTATCTTTGACTTATGCAATGACTAACCATTGCATGCGTACAGAGAGAGCCCCCCTCCACTTTTTTTATATCATACTCATCGAATCACTCAGTATACAGGCGTAAGTGTAGTCTTGTAACCCTAACTAGAAGAATGCTCTGGTCACTGCCGTCATCTCATTGTCATGCTACTCATGGTCATAACGTATGCACCACTGTCTTCCTTAACTATTCTGCCTGTCGAGGGTGCTGTAGATACTCATCCACTCTTTGGTGGTGTATTTGAGATCCGCCTGTATATATGACAGCGACTTTCACATCGGTGTTATCCCAGGTGAGATCGGTGACCTGCTCATTGACCGCGACTGAGTTCTGTTCCCTATATTTCTGTTCCATTTCCAATAACCCCTGAAAGTGTGATGCAAAACGGGGGAATAGAAACAAAAAAAGCATAAACATCGCATTGTGTTGGAGCTTAAAAAGCTAATTAGAAGCTTAAGGGTTATCCGGATAAGCGTGTGGCATGACGATGTGGGTTTGCATATCATATGGCAAGGAGATGATTTAGCAACAGAACGAAGGTGTTTAGGAGCCTGTATGTTTATTTTTACCAATGGCAGCATATGGCTGTCTAACATGGACAAATACATATCTTCTAAACAATCCATTTGTGTATTTGAAGGTAAGTGTTACAGAAGAATATTGAGAATACTATGGGCGTAGGGAAGAACAAACTTATACATTTTGCATTAGCTTAATATTCCAGATGGTGCACTGTTTGGTCTCGAGGCAGGTCGCTGGTCTCGAGACAGAGAGGTTGTGAGTTCAATTCCAGGGTGCACCAGTTGGGATTTTTATTTGTGACTTCTCTATGCGGCAACCACCCACCCCTTGTGGTTACTCCCATATGCGAGACCCGGCTTTAAACGTCATTACTCATCGACGGAAATAAAATATGGATATTTCCGAACACGGAGTTATCTGCCTGTGCGGCGATGGACCCATGTGCACATCTGTGCCAGGAAAAAACGTGATTAACACGCAAAATTCAGTTTCTAGTCTCCAGGAATTTTTCCAGGAATTTCCGGAAAACTGATTGATAGAAATCATAAAGTAAAAAAAAAACAAAAGTAATATTTTGATCATGAAGATCTATATACTGGTCTAGAAATGATAATCCTGCAGGACTCAGTTCCAGGTAAACGGAGAGGTAGACCTAGATTGCTGCGCCGTTTCTCATCCAGTGAGGTGGGTATGGTCCGCATTGCCCTCCTCAGGTGTGTGTACTGGGGGCAATCCTGTAAAACGTGTTTTATTGTCATGAAATGTTATCCAGGGTACAGTGGCTGGCAGTTCCTATTTTGAGTTTGGTGAACGTGGTTTCTCATTCTGTTGTGGCCAGTGCGTAGGCGAAGTATGATGACTTTATCCCTCATTGATAGTTGGAGGTATCCGCCCCTCTGCTTGTTATTCCTAGCTTTTTTTTTTAATTTTTTTTTAGTTCTTCATTTCTGATCTTATCTCTCATGCTGTTTCATGTAATTTATTTAACACATTTAAACTGAGTAGAAGTTATTTTTATTTCTTATTGTTCTTGCATCCAGGGTCCAGTACTGACATTGGTAGCACCTCATCGGGATGAACACTGTATTGTAGAATGAATGTTTTGCCTCTAGAGTTATTTCCTTGTTAGACAATAGTGGTGATAGCTGTCCAATGATTTGACACAATTTGTTGCATCTAGAGTCTATTTCTGCTGTTTGTGAATTGTCGTTTGTCACTAGACTCTGTAGGTATTTATTTTTGTTTCTTTGTTTTGTTTGTTTTGTTTTTTGTTTTTGCGTTCACCAGCTTTCACCTCTGAAGTCCCTATTGACTAGGAACTGAATTTTTCGTGTTAAACCGGTTTTTCGCTGGCAGCCGTGTGTACAGGGGTCCGTTGCCGCACAGGCAGATAACTCCGATTTCGAGGCACTCATATTTTTTTCCTCCATGAATAATGGACGCATCAAGCGGGGCCTCGCTTCTGAGACCAAGGGTGATTGCCGCAGAGAGAACTCATAAATTATATATATATATATATATATATATATATATATATATATATATATATATATATATATATATATATATATACTGTAAATAAAAATCCCAGCTGATGCAGCCTGGATTTGAACAAACAACCTAACCTCTCTGTCTCGAGGCTGGCGTCTTGACTCGAGACCAACCAGTCTCCCCTACAGGTATTTAAAATCCTCTATTTGTGTTAGTTGTCTCCCGACTATAGTTATGTCTCCCATGGTCACTGGACGGAAAACAATAATTTAAAAAAAACAACAACAAAAAGCTGACCCTGAATCCACAATCAGTAACAGACTACATGAATCTAATGACAAGGTGGGTTGGAGATGCCAGACGGGAGAGCTATGCAGGATCCAAGGGAGATTTGTCAACCAACATAGTACCAGTGTCATTAGTCGCTATACGTTGATATAGGGGCCTCCTTAGCTTAGTTAGGAAAACGAACCCGACTGGGCTACCGACGTTTGGACAACCAGTTTTCGATTCCCGCTGGAAACAGTGTGAATTGTACTCCTGGTTAGAAAAAAAATACCACCACGGCCGTCCCAGCCGTTGGCAGAAATGTACACCAGGGTATTACTCTGGGATGGTGAGGAATGTCGCCTAGCATCGTGAGTTTCGATGCTTGAAGCGACACTATTCAGAAGTCTTCGAACACTTCTGGATAGTCGGCCGAGCATACATTGGTGAAAACTCACGTGCTAAGACGCTGATTTAAGTCTCGTACTTTACCTTTATCTTTACGTTGATATATCTCTCTGGATATATTATAACACATCAGGAATTCTGCCATGTGCAATTATGATGACCTGTCGACTAAAATAAAATAGATTAGACTGGACTCATCATTGAGTGCCGTTTCCGCATCGAAGGTGGCTACCATGGAGCGCATTCCGTTCTGTCTCTTGCTTTGATGGAGCAGGTTGTCATAGGTTGACTTGTCCATCTTCTGATGTTACTCGTCCACATTAGTCTTGGTCTGCCTCTACCTCTTTTACCTTGTATTTTTCCTTCCAATATTACTTTTAGTAGACTGCCGTGTCTTTTAACATGCCCCAAAATTATCATCTGTCCTGTTTGAATTGGGTTTAGTAGTTCGCTTTTAAATGTTACTTCTTTTAAGACTTCATCGTTTGTTTTCTTTTTTTTCTATCAAATTCTTCATATTCTGCTATATATGCATATTTCAAAGAATTCAATTTTCTGTTCTGTTTTCTGATTTAATATCCACATTTCTGCACCAAACACAAAAATGTTGAAGAGCTATAAGAGTATGCTACTTTTAGTTTTAGCCCTGGTGTTATTTGTTTTGATGTTAGTTTATTTTTCATGACATTACAATTACTTTTCGCCATTCCTATTCTTTTGTTTATTTTAGTTTTGCATTTTCCATCACTGGTTGTAGTCTGTATAAGCTAGTTGTAGCTTTGAACTGTCTCCAGGTCTATTTCTTCAACTTTGACTGGACTGAACTAAATTGAATTATACAAGACTAGACTACTAAACTAGATTCGACTAAACTAAATTAAACTAGACTAAACTAGATTTGACTAAATTAAAATAATTAGACTAGACTTAACATGATTGGACTAAACTAAACTAGACTAGACTAGACTAGACTACTAAACTAGATTCGACTAAACTAAATTAAACTAGACTAGACTAGGTTAGTCTAGACTAGACTAAACTAAATTAGACTAGACTAAACTAGATTTGACTAAATTAAACTAAATTAGACTAGACTAGACTAGACTAGACTTGATATTTTGAAACCAGCTTCCTCATCGTCTGCCTCTGAATCGTTTTCCAGAAACCATGCCTTCCATTATTATTCTTTCCAGCCCGCTGTGTTTATTTCACTGAACTATTATTTAATTTCCCGTCATCGTTTATAACAAATAACAGGACATTGCCTTTTCCTACAGCGCCGACGGCCTGTAATGATTATGGTCACTAATACAATGTTCCCTATACATGACGTCCCGTGACGGACTCTACTTTTTTAAATTATAATCTTTTTTCTACTAATGAATGTTTAAACAGACTTGATAAAAGTCACATCCCTTTCAAAGTGGTTTATTATTGTTGTTGTTGTTATTATTGTTGTTGTTGTGTATCTGTTTATGTCAAAAGATAAAACAGAGAGAATGGGAGACACACATCGCGTTGTCTGCGAATGTTGTTGATTCTCGGCAAGTGCAAATATCTTAGGAAAGAAAAATGTAATTTCCAATTTAAGTTGTTTATTTTCATGTTCATCCTGTTTACGTGGGCCTGTTTTTATTGTTTGTGTCTTGCTTGCACTCCTTTGAAGGTCGAAGTATTAGGAGATTTATTGTTTAATTATGTATTTTTTTTTATTGTTGTTATTGTAGCTTGATTTTTTTTTTTACTTTATTTATTTTGTAGCGTGGGCCTCCAATGTAACTTTTTTTTAAAAAAAAACTGTTTTTGTAGGCGAGAGCCCTCAAGGTAACTTGTGAGTGTATTTGTGAACGAGATAGCCAAGGTAACTTGTGAGTGTATTTGTGAACGAGATAGCCAAGGTAACATTTGAGTGTGTTTGTGAACGAAATAGCCAAGGTAACATTTGAGTGTATTTCTGAACGAGATAGCCAAGGTAACATTTGAGTGTATTTCTGAACGAGATAGCCAAGGTAACATTTGAGTGTATTTGTGAACGAGATAGCCAAGGTAACATTTGAGTGTATTTGTGAACGAGATAGCCAAGGTAACATTTGAGTGTATTTCTGAACGAGATAGCCAAGGTAACATTTGAGTGTATTTGTGAACGAGATAGCCAAGGTAACATTTGAGTGCATTTCTGAACGAGATAGCCAAGGTAACATTTGAGTGTATTTGTGAACGAGATAGCCAAGTAACATTTGAGTGTATTTGTGAACGAGATAGCCAAGGTAACATTTGAGTGTATTTGTGAACGAGATAGCCAAGGTAACATTTGAGTGTATTTGTGAACGAGATAGCCAAGGTAACATTTGAGTGTATTTCTGAACGAGATAGCCAAGGTAACATTTGAGTGTATTTGTGAACGAGATAGCCAAGGTAACATTTAAGTGTATTTGTGAACGAGATAGCCAAGGTAACATTTGAGTGTATTTGTGAACGAGATAGCCAAGGTAACATTTGAGTGTTTTTGTGAACGAGATAGCCAAGGTAACATTTGAGTGTATTTGTGAACGAGATAGCCAAGGTAACATTTGAGTGTATTTGTGAACGAGATAGCCAAGGTAACATTTGAGTGTATTTGTGAACGAGATGGCCAAGGTAACATTTGAGTGTATTTGTGAACGAGATGGCCAAGGTAACATTTGAGTGTATTTGTGAACGAGATAGCCAAGGTAACATTTGAGTGTATTTCTGAACGAGATAGCCAAGGTAACATTTGAGTGTATTTGTGAACGAGATAGCCAAGGTAACATTTGAGTGTATTTGTGAACGAGATAGCCAAGGTAACATTTGAGTGTATTTGTGAACGAGATAGCCAAGGTAACATTTGAGTGTATTTGTGAACGAGATAGCCAAGGTAACATTTGAGTGTATTTGTGAACGAGATAGCCAAGGTAACATTTGAGTGTATTTGTGAACGAGATAGCCAAGGTAACATTTAAGTGTATTTGTGAACGAGATAGCCAAGGTAACATTTGAGTGTATTTGTGAACGAGATAGCCAAGGTAACATTTGAGTGTTTTGTGAACGAGATAGCCAAGGTAACATTTGAGTGTATTTGTGAACGAGATAGCCAAGGTAACATTTGAGTGTATTTGTGAACGAGATAGCCAAGGTAACATTTGAGTGTATTTGTGAACGAGATAGCCAAGGTAACATTTGAGTGTATTTGTGAACGAGATAGCCAAGGTAACATTTAAGTGTATTTGTGAACGAGATAGCCAAGGTAACATTTGAGTGTATTTGTGAACGAGATAGCCAAGGTAACATTTGAGTGTTTTTGTGAACGAGATAGCCAAGGTAACATTTGAGTGTATTTGTGAACGAGATAGCCAAGGTAACATTTGAGTGTATTTGTGAACGAGATAGCCAAGGTAACATTTGAGTGTATTTGTGAACGAGATGGCCAAGGTAACATTTGAGTGTATTTGTGAACGAGATGGCCAAGGTAACATTTGAGTGTATTTGTGAACGAGATAGCCAAGGTAACATTTGAGTGTATTTGTGAACGAGATGGCCAAGGTAACATTTGAGTGTATTTGTGAACGAGATGGCCAAGGTAACATTTGAGTGTATTTGTGAACGAGATAGCCAAGGTAACATTTGAGTGTATTTCTGAACGAGATAGCCAAGGTAACATTTGAGTGTATTTGTGAACGAGATAGCCAAGGTAACATTTGAGTGTATTTGTGAACGAGATAGCCAAGGTAACATTTGAGTGTATTTGTGAACGAGATAGCCAAGGTAACATTTGAGTGTATTTGTGAACGAGATAGCCAAGGTAACATTTGAGTGTATTTGTGAACGAGATAGCCAAGGTAACATTTGAGTGTATTTGTGAACGAGATAGCCAAGGTAACATTTAAGTGTATTTGTGAACGAGATAGCCAAGGTAACATTTGAGTGTATTTGTGAACGAGATAGCCAAGGTAACATTTGAGTGTTTTTGTGAACGAGATAGCCAAGGTAACATTTGAGTGTATTTGTGAACGAGATAGCCAAGGTAACATTTGAGTGTATTTGTGAACGAGATAGCCAAGGTAACATTTGAGTGTATTTGTGAACGAGATAGCCAAGGTAACATTTGAGTGTATTTGTGAACGAGATAGCCAGGTAACATTTAAGTGTATTTGTGAACGAGATAGCCAAGGTAACATTTGAGTGTATTTGTGAACGAGATAGCCAAGGTAACATTTGAGTGTTTTTGTGAACGAGATAGCCAAGGTAACATTTGAGTGTATTTGTGAACGAGATAGCCAAGGTAACATTTGAGTGTATTTGTGAACGAGATAGCCAAGGTAACATTTGAGTGTATTTGTGAACGAGATGGCCAAGGTAACATTTGAGTGTATTTGTGAACGAGATGGCCAAGGTAACATTTGAGTGTATTTGTGAACGAGATAGCCAAGGTAACATTTGAGTGTATTTGTGAACAAAATCCCCAAATTAATTTTGAGTATTTTTGTAGATAAGTTTTAATGCTATGAAAAATATACTAACATCAAAACAAATAAAACCAGGTCAAAAACTAAGTGTAGCAAAATGTTATATCTTCTCAACATTCATATATGGTGCAGAAACATGGACAATATACAATAAAACACAACAGAGAATTGAAGCCTTTGACATGTGGATGTATGGAAGAATAGGTAGAACTGGATGGAAATAAAAGAAAACAAATGATGAAGTCTTAAAACAACTAACAATGAAAAGAGAACTACCAAATGCAATTCAAATAAGACAGATGAGATATTTGGGGCATGTTAAAAGACACAGCAGCCTGCTAAAAGTAATATTGGAAGGGAAAATAGAAGGTAAAAGAGGCAGAGGTAGACCAAGACTAACATGGACGAGTAACATCAAAAGATGGACATTCAGCCTATGACAACCTGTACCATCTAAGCAAGAGACAAAACGGAATGTCGTTCCATGGTAGCCAACCTTCGTTGCGGAGACAGCACTCGATGATGATGATGATGATGATGATGAGCCGATCATACTTGTGTGATGTTTAGCGCCAAAGTTGACGGTACTGATGAAGTGCCAGTGATGAAATTCATCAGTACTGATGTAACGTTCGTGATGTGATAGGTAACAGAATAAAGAGAAACGAACCACGTCACGCCTAGAACGTGACGCATAGGAAATATAAGTACATAGGCACTTCGGATGTGACGCATAGGAAATATAAGTACATAGGCACTTCGGATGTGACGCATAGGAAATATAAGTACATAGGCACTTCGGATGTGACGCATAGGAAATATAAGTACATAGGCACTTCGAATGTGACGTATGGGAAATAAAAGTACCCACAATTGTTAGACCACTGGTGCAGTTTTGCGTTACATGGTCAACACTATACCAGTATTTCTTTATGATAAAATTACTTACAGCTGGGTGAACCTAGAATCCAGTGGAATGAGTAATTGGAGTAGATAGGTTTACTAAACAGTGCTCAACAGCAACATTGAAAAGTACAGGAAAGTAAGATCATTGCTGCGACGTTCATGTGGCTAGTTCATGTACACGGGTGTGGAGTCCAGTTTGTAGCTGACTATTACTTAAGAAATATGTGTTTGTTGTATGTGTACCTTATGTGTACAAGTAATTAAAATTGACGATGCCACTTAATGTTATTGAGTTTTTTATGGGTTATCATATTTGCACTCCGAAAATGTTCGGATCCCCTCCCCAGTAAGTCCAGCAGCGTCCATCGACAGACGACTAGTTTTGTATTGGTTGATAAGTCGTATATTGCGCCCGCTAAGCCTCTTGTTTTACTGCACACATTTTAACTCCCATCTCTTTATGTGTCCATGCAGCCGCGATAGCTCAGTAGTTAGTGAACTGGACTACAAAGGACAAGAGGTAAGGTTCGATCTCAACAGACGGCTTCCGGTTCACCCAGCCTTTAATGGGTACCGGATTTTTCTGGGAAAGTAAATGAGCACGGGCGTAAGACTGACCACATTACCCCCAAAATCATGTGCCGAAGGTCTGTAAAATTTATGGTCACTAACACCATATTCCCTATACCCCACTTGGCGTGACTGGGGTGCTTTACTTTTTTTTTTCTTTACGTGTACATGCATAGTTAACATTACAGATGTCCAGGTCATGTGTACGTGTATAATTAAAGTTTGGGATATCACTTTATATGTTCATGTGTATTACAATCAAAATGATTATTAGATTACAATATATATAGTATATTAAATCAAAAAGTGAAATGGCATTTTATTTTGGGGCATGTTAAAAGACACATTCTAATTTGCGTAGTATTGACAGTAACAATTTCCAGAGCGTACTCGATTGATGCAAGTACGCTCTGGAAATTCTTACTGTCGGTACAATGCAAATTGACAGGCTGGAGTATATACAAAATGAAGTTATGCGCATTATATTGAAATGTACGAGGGACACTCCCTGTCTAGTAATGAGGCATCTCATTGACTTGAATCAAGATCTGGTGGGCACGAGCATACCTAAAAATAAGTGCAGATAAGGAGCATCCATTGTACCGCGAGTTCAACACAGAGAAATGTGTCAGGCTAGAAAGAGGTAAATCATGAGTGGGACGAGCAGAAGACGTCATCAAACAGGTCTGTGGGCTTACAATATCAACACTGCCAAGGAATGGATACCGGGGCCTACGTCATTCAGGGAGACATTCTCGTGTATTGTCACACTCGACAGGAAATGTAGGGAACATAGCCCAGCCGGAGGTCAACGGTCTCATCTGAGATAACACCGATGAGAAAGATCCGGTCATCTATACAGACAGATCTGTAATACAACACAAAAGGAGTGCATGGGCATTTACGCTCGGCAGGCAGAATAGTCAAGGAAGACAGTAGTGCATACTTTCTTTTCTTTCTTTTCTTTTTTCTTTTTTTTCCGTTCGCCAGCTTTTACCTCTGACGAAGTCCCTAGATACTAGGAACTGAATTTTGCGTGTTAATCCATTTTTCCCTGGCAGCCGTGTGTACAGGGGTCCCTCGCCGCACAGGCAAATAACTCCGACTCCGGAAGTACTCATATTTTTCTGTCGATGATTAATTGTATACGTTATGACCACCAGTAGCATGACGATGAAGTCGATGGCAGTCACCAGGGCATTCATCTGGTTAGAATCACATGACTACACCCTCGAGCATACTGAGGTGATTCAATGAGTATGATAAAAAATGTGAAGGCGGGCTTTGTATACATGCAATGGGCAAAGTCATTTCAGCAGTAAAAAATAAAATACCTTAGGTCACCTTTGTCTACTTCACTGGACATGCGAAAATATGGGGAAATGAAATAGCGGACAGGTTGGCTAGCTGCTCTGTCATTGAAGACGGTCAACCAATGAAACTGGCGGACATCACCAATGCCCTCCGAGATATGGGAAAGGCACATGACTTCAGCAAAAATGAGCCCACATTACTCCTTCCGATGAAAGAGATGGGAGTTAAGATGGGCATAGCCAGAAACGAGAAACTTAGCGGCCGTGTAAGAAGACTACTCAACCAACACAGAACTGGAGTCGTCAGTCGCTGGACACTGCGGGACTTGCTGAAGCGGGGATCTGAGCACCTATGGACATGTTCAGAATGTCCAAACCTGCTGGCGTAGGTGATCATGTCTCTGCACAGCTTTCGATCACGACAGTTATTTATCATTTCTGTTGTTGACCTACTGCCAAGCCATTCTCTTAAGCTGTCTGGTATATTTTCTCTTTGCTTCCTACTAACTCTTCGTCTCTCAATTTTCCCAGTTGTCACAATATATATAATATAATATATATATATATATATATATATATATATATATATATATATATATATACATATATATATATACACTTTATATATATACAAGTATAATACAATTTAAGGATGCCACATTTCGTATATTTAACGTTAAAGTTAAGGATGTTCTCTACATCATATTTTGCTATAGGGCAGTGAAAAATTAAAACTTCATTGTATTAAGAAAAAAAAGTAAGGATTAATTCCCTTCACGCCTTTCTATGCGTTTTAGTAATATGGTGTTAATGATCACAATTGTCGAAGACAAAAACACTTTTTGTATGATATGGTCAGTGTCATTCCATACCGCCTTTACATCGCCTACATTTCCATGTTACCAGCTTTTATAGTTTTGGTGAACTCTGGAAGTTTGTGGGCAAAAAAAAAAAATTATATCCGTCACTTTGAGAATTGAATGCGGACCATTCCAATCAGGAAACCTGGGTACTAACCACTCAGCCACCCTCGTATGTAATATAATTTGCGGGTGACCGATGTGGGGATCAAATACTCTTCCTTCCAGTTGTCAATGGTTTCCCCGTCTAGTTCAGGTACACATTTTTGGTTCAGGTGGCTCAACATGTATGTGTCAAGCCAAGTATTGATTCCACGCCTACTTAATCATTAAGCTGACGCGGACCACTTCTACTTCTCCTACCTTTCAGCTCCCTGCGGACCACTATGTTACTGATATTCTCTAGCTAACATAATTTGAAGGATATTAAGAGAAAAACAGAATATAATAGGCCGAAGTCACAAATCAGAAAATGACAAATATATTTTTTCAAACGAGTCTATGTCAATAGAAGGGAGAAATAGAGTTCATCGATGCTATATAGAGCTATTTTTGCCCGTGGAAGTAAGTCATGGACACAGACTATCAAATGAAAAGACGGTTAACGTCAAGAGAGATCGGATTTATCAGAAGAATATTGAGAGTTTCCTGGACAACTAAAAAGAAAAGGAGATTCTCAAAAAGGCCAAGACGAAAAGAGAGCTCATAGAAACATCAGAAAGAAACAATTGACTTTTTGGGACACATCATGAGAATACATGGTTACACTGGCAAAATACAGGTAGTGAGAGATCGTGGAAGACAATACGAGAATATACTAACTAGGTTAATGTCGTGGCACAGTAAACAGTCAACAACAAAAACCGAGAACAGAAACGCTTATTGCGCTTCATAACGAGAAATGTTATTTTTCTCAAATAGAATTATGACATTAAGACACAGAATTAATCAAATATATGAAGGTTCCATAACATTACGCACTTGTATCGATCAACTGTCTGTGGTGATATAAGCGTTTCAAACAATTAGGAGCCTGAAAGGTACCAGCATGCATTTACACAAAACAAATGCTACTCTAACGTTCCTTAATGATCACCATTAAGTGGGGACAAGACTTTTGATTATGAGTGAAATAATTATACTGCAGTGTGCCTCGTTTTCGTGTTGTGCTTCTTCTTTTTCTTCTCTTTTTCTCTTCTTTTCCGTTACTTTCTTCCTTGTCTTTTTTCGCTTTCTTGATCTTCCTCTTCCTATTTTATTGTTTCTTCTTATTAAAAAAAAACCTTTTCATACTTTTTTCTTTGTTTTTATTCTATTATTATGCTTGCTTACATGTGTTCACAAAGTCACTTCGTCATCCGCCCTTAATAGGACGTTAAATGGGCGTGTATTTGTTGTCCTGTGACTTGCTGTATAACTGTGACATTTGGGCCGACAGATCCGACTTCAGCACGCATATATGAGTGATAGATTGCCTTTCCTCTCAGATCCATACTTACTTGGCCAGACAAAGCTGGTTAGTCCTTTCCATGGCCACCGCAAAGAGGTGGAGTAGAGTCTGGAAATTTCTGGTTCACCGAATCTGGTGCAAGCCATCAGCTATGAATCGGTTAACCATCAGCTAACAAATCTCAGCTCCGCTGTTGTCGTGCGTCTTCACCTCATTATTTTATTATTATTAGTCTTACTATTATTACAATTACTAGTATTATTATTACTCTTGTTATTACTATTTTTAAAAAAAAGTAAAATACCCCTGTCACGGGAAGTGGCGTATAGGGAATATGGTGTTAGTGACCATAAATTTTACAGACCTTCAGCACATGATTTTTGGGGTAATGTGGTCGGTATTACGTCCGTGCCGCTTTACTTTCCCAGAAAAAAAATCCGGTACCCATTAAAGGCTGGGTGAACCCGGAAGCCGTCGGTTGGGATCGAACCCAACATGTTGTCCTTTGTAGTCCAGTTCACTAACCACTGAGCTATCGCGGCTCCTCTGTTATTACTATTACTATTATTATTTTCACTCAGACTGTTATTACAATTACTATTATTGTTACGTTACTATTATTATTACTATTACTAATATTATTATTATTACTATTACTATTTTTACAATTACTTACTATTATTACAATTACTTTTATTATTACTATTTGTATTATTCTTCATCACTGAGTGCCGTCTCCGCATCGAAGGTTGGCTACTATGCAGCGCCATTCCGTTTTGTCTCTTGCTTTAATGGTGAAGATTGTCATAGGTTGACTTGTCCATCTTTTGATGTTACTCGTCCATGTTAGACTTGGTCTGCCTCTGCCTCTTATTTTCCCTTCCAATATTACTTTTATTAAGCTGTTGTGTCTTTAAACATGCCCCCAAAATTTCATTTGTCTTGTTCTAATTGTGTTTAGTAGTTCTCTTTTCATTTTTAGTTGTTTTAAAACTTCATTGTTTTTTTTTTCTTTCCATCCAATTCTACCTATTCTTCTATAAATCCACATTTTAAAAGCATTATTTTTCCTGTTTTGTTTTTTTGTCTAATGTCCATGTTTCTGCACCATACAGTAATATTGAGTCAGAAGATGTAACATTTTGCTATTCTTAGTTTTAGCCCTGGTGTTGTTTGTTTTGATGTTCCTATATTTTCATGGTATTAAAATTAATTTTTGCCATACCTATTCTTTTGTTTATTTCATTTGTATTATTACTTGTAATATTATTGTTATTATTATTATTAGTATTACTGTTGTTATTATTATTACTATTATTATTATTGCAATTATCATATTATTATTATTACTATTATTATTATTATTATTACTATTATTATTACTATGATTATTACTATGATTATTATTATTACTATTTGTATTATTATTCACCTTCTCTCTTTTTTTCCTTGCTTGCCATTATCACTTAATTACACTTTTGGCTACTGTTTGGAGTCTCCTGACAGTGTCAGTTCACTATTTTGAATATTTCCATTTGAAGACGCTTGATGATTCATCATCATCAAGTACCGGGCCTAATGGCGTAGGTGATCATGTTTCTCTACAACTTTCGATCTGGACAGTTCTTTATCATTTCTGTTGTTGACCTTCTGCCAAGCCATTCTCTCAAGCTGTCTGGTATTTTCTCTCTTTGCTTCCCTCTATCTCTTCGTCCCTCAATTTTTCCAGTTGTTACAATATATTCCAGTTGTTCTCTTTCATTACATGGCCAAAAAATGATGATTGTTTCTTCCTAATATTGGAAATTAGCTCTCTTTTTGCTTTGGCCTCTTTCAGAACATTTTCATTACTCTTCTTAGCTGGCCATGGTATTCTCAACATTCTTCTGTAAAACCACATTTCTACAGACTCCAGTGATTTTCTTGTCTGTTGTCCTATTGCCCATGATTCACATCCATATGTTAAGACTGGCTCTACATAACATTTAAGAACTCTTTTTCTTGTTTCTATTGTCAAAAATGGATTGCATAGTATCTTCCTCATTTTCTGGAAAGCTGCTTTGCTTGAGCCATTCTGCATCTCACTTCTTTTGTACATCTTCCGTCTGAGGTTAACAAAGTTCCCAAATATTTAAATTCATTTACCAGTTTTAATATTGTTCCACTTGTCTTTATTTTGCACTGAGGTGATGTCTTTTTCTTTGTTGTTACCATTACTTCTGTCTTTTTTGCTATTAAGGCTGAGTCCTTTAAGTTTGCTTTCCTTCACTATAATGTCCAACATTTCTTGTAACTCATTTTCACTCTTAGCGGTTAATACTGTATCATCAGCATACCTTAGATTATTTATATTATGACCTCCAATTGTTATTCCAGGCATGCCCCTTATGGATCTTAAAATAAACCCACTATAAATATTAAACAAATCTGGTGACAGCACACAACCTTGTCTAACATCCTGTTTTATTTGCTGAAACATTTCCAATTGGTTTCCAGTTCTTATGGCCGCTGTTTGTTGCCAGTACATATTCTTTATAGGGAGCCGCGATAGCTCAGTGGTTAATGAACTGGACTACCACGGACAAGGGGTAGGGTTCGATCCCAACCGTTGGCTTCCGGGTTCACCCAGCCTTAAATGGGTACCGGATTTTTTTCTGTGAAAGTAAAGCAGCACGGGCGTAATACTGACCACATTAACCCAAAGAACATGTGCTGAAGGTCTGTAAAATATAGGGTCACTAACACCATATTTCCCTATACGCCACTTGGCGTGACGGGGGTACTTTACTACTTATTACATGTTCTTTATTATTCTTAGTTCTTTGCTGTCTACGTTTATGCTTTCTAAAATTTTGATTATTTGATGATATTAGTCACTCTAATCCGCATATTAAATATAGTCTTGTATGTTTGTGAATGTTAGTGATTAAGCATTGCAGACGTGAGAACAAGCAGTTGTTAACGTAGTTATGAAATGATTCCATTATTCCATTGTTACTCTCACGCTTTGACTTATTTTCTCCGGTGCATTAAGACTGGACTTTCAGATTTCCGGGAAGGTTGCTGCCCGTGACGTAGATTCACCCCCCCGCCCCTGTTTTTCCTCCATTTTCATTTTCTCAGCAGGTCATTGATCCGAGATAATGAGTAGGTCGATACAATTTGGCGTCACAGGCTGCGTCACATGTGATGTTAGAAAGACTTGGGTGGAGGTTAATAAATCTATTTTTAACTGACGCTTAAAAGGGATCACCCAAAGCTTGTGACCAATTCAGGATTGCGAGCAAGGTCGGTTGGGACTAAAAAAGACGTCAGGCGTCTATAGTTTGCATATCTGAAGACGTCAGGCGTCTATAGTTGCATAACTGAAGACGCCAGACGTCTATAGTTTGCATATCTGAAGACGTCAGCCGTCTATAGTTTGCATATCTGAAGACGTCAGCCGTCTATAGTTTACATATCTGAAGACGTCAGGCGTCTATAGTTTACATATCTGAAGACGTCACAAGCCTTAGGTAATTTCGGGGAAACCCTATCGGCCTGCAGGCCTTAGTAGAGTTATAGTTGGCTGTGGTGATGATTTTTTTTTTAACTTTTATATTTGTATTTGTTTCCAAAGTAATTTAAACAAATATTTTCATGGTTGGTTGACTTCATTGGGAAATAATATTTTAGATGCAACATTTCATTTTTCTTTAATTATGTGTGAAGATGGTCTCAGTTTATTTCACTGAAAGTATCTTAAAGCAGAAATTTTATGGAAGGGATTCAATTATGAGACTTCACAAGCCTCGGTGGCTAAGCCATAGTGTGATTGTTACTGATCAGAAGAGCATGGGTTTGACTCCCAGACTAAGCGACATTTTTTTGTTGTTTGCGAAACGATAAGAATGCAGCATTCACCCAGTTTCTAAAATGGGGATTAGGGATTTTTATAAAAGTAAGAGTGGCCTGGCTTGATTTACGGTCACATCAGTCAATAATGCGTGGTTGGTTACGGAAAAATATGGTCCCTAACATCATGTTTTCTGTACCCTAATAAAGTCTTTACTTTTAGTTCGGATATACATCATCGCTTGCTGCGGGAGCTACTGAGATTAGTGCTCTGTAAACACCGTGGGCTGTGTGTTTCATCTGATGGTGTTTCTATATTAAGATTGTTTACAATGAATGATATCGTATGTGGAAGGACAGCTCAGTTGCGTTTACTGTCGGTGATACTATGCCTTATGTATTTTGACGTGTGCTACGTTTGCTACGATGGGGACTGCAACTTCTTTTTTGTTTGTTTGGATATTCGGTGAAATGTTAATTCTGATGATTCCACTGGCACGGGCGGTTGAGCAATTATGGATTTTAATTCCTTTGCGGTGATACCGGGGCCTTCTAATAACTATAACTATAACTATAACTATACGTCAAAGCAGTTGGGATAATTATCATAACGACTTCACCGTTCGTTGGCACAACCATCAAAGTCTTCGTGTGCTTATATACCTGTTCAGCGTTGATTAAACGTGTTGTGTTCTCTTCAGCTGAGGATGCTTTTCTTGCTTCCTCCTTTCGTGGCACCTCATTCCACCATTTGTCTGAAGTTTGTTGCTTCTTGATTACAATAATGGCAGCCGTTAATTGTTTTCTTTAACTTTCTTTCTACGTTACTTAAAGCTTTCGTTGGTGACATTTAGTACAAGTAAAGTCAAGTCAAGAGCCCCGTCACACCAAGTGACGTATAGAGAATATGGTGTTAGTGGCCATTAATTTTTATTGACCTTCGGCACATGATTTTTGGGTAATGTGGTCGGTATTACGCCCGTGCAGTTTTACTTTCTCAAAAAAGATCCAGTGCCCATTTAAGGCTGGGGGAACCCGATCAAACTCATGATCGAAACCGACCTCTTGTCTTTTGCAGTTCATTTCACCTACCACTGAGCTACCGCGGCTCCCGATATTTAGCAGATTAATTATAATTATTGCTCCTGGGAATACATAGCTCGGATATTGAGTTTTTTATACACCTTGTGTTCTCATTATCGCAATTGTCCTCTTTTCTTTCTTCACTTCTCTTGTTTGGGTGTCGAGGGAGATTCAAAGTTCTGGTTCTTGCCCTTTTGGCAGCTTCACTTATTGTAACTTGATGTTGTAGCGTTTCTTAGATGTTGTCTGGCCGACATACTCTGGGTCTGCCTTTGCTCTTCTCCCTTCTCCTGTTTAAATATATGCTTTGTATGGTAAGATAAAATATGAAATAAAAAATACTAAGCAAGAAAACCTAACTTAGAATATTCAACTCAAATGTAGTAACACTTATTTATGTTCGTGAAAGCTGGAAAAAAATCAAAAGAGATTAGGAACAAAAATTAACGCGTTTGAAGACAAATGCTTAAGAAAAAAAGTCTGTGTACAATGGAGTGAATTCAGGACTTAATATTGAAAGAAAAGAAATGGTCATGCAACTAACGATCTTATCTACAGTTAAGGAAAGAAGATGGACACATGTCGTAGATGTGATGAGAAGAAACAACAAGAGAATTCTAAAACAGGCTCTTCTGTGGGGAAACATCGGGATACAGAAAAGAGAAATTCCTAAGAGACACTAAGAAAAAATACTTCTAGAGAAGCAAAGTTTACAGGCATACACTCATCAGATAAAATCGAACATCTCACCAAGAATAGAGAAGGGTGGAGAAAAAACACTACAACCCAATGCGACGTCTAACGGAGCCAAAGAATAAAGAATAAAGAATAAGGAATAAAGAATAAAGAATCAAGGTGGTACGATATCGCATGACATTCTTTCTACATGGCAAAAAACCTTATTTCTTGTTTCTGTAAATATCTTAAGATTGACTCAATGCCTACACTTTCACTTATAATATCATTTCTGGTACCGTCTTTCTGGTTACTTCACTGGTTGTCCACTACAGATGAAATTAAAATTAAATCAATAAGATCAGGACCTCGGCGAAAACGGGCAACGAATCATAGCTGACTTTTTGGGTCGTGATCAGCGAAAAAAAAATGGTTGATTGATACTTACTCCACCTCCTTGATAGACCCCAGGTGATTATATGGCATGACGGGGAACAGATGGCTTTGTTCACTTCTGTGCTGTTTCGCCTTATGTCTTTTGGTGTGTGCTGAGACTGCTATAATGAGGACTGCCGCTACCTTTCTGTTTGGGAGATGAGATATCAATTCCGATGATTCCACTGGCACGGGCGGTTGAGCAATTATAGATTTTAATTTCTTTTGCAGTGATATCAGGGCACACCATAACCATAACCCCGGAAATCAGACTAACTAGTCTTGCTAAGCGAATAGATGTGAAGAGAAAAACAATCCAGTATACAAAAATGTCAGGCCGAAGACGGATGTGTCAGGCCAAAACGTGCAGATATCGCTGCCTGTCGTAAACTAGTTATACATCTCATCTTCTCCACTTAAGTTCCTTTTTAAGTGCGGACGTGAAGAGACTGAATAACTGAGAAAAAAAAGCTAGGAATAACCCCCGCATAGAATATATAAAGAAAACTATAGATAAAATGTTTTGGCCACGTGACAAGGCAGAAAGATCAAAATAACACAACTAGCTTTTAATAAACTTTGCGAGAACACCATACCCTAAGGCCGACCACGAAAAAGATGGATCAACGGAATATTCGAAACACTGGAAAACTTACCAGCAGCAGCGGTGAACAGAAGAATAAAAGACCGCAAATTATATCTCCCCTCGGCGCTAGAAGGCAAATGATGAAGAAAAGAAGAGGAAGAAGAAGTGGAAGAGACTGGTAAACGAAGAAGAAGATTTATTTCTAAGACATTCAATTTGAATTTACCACGTCATCTACATGTTATGTTTCTGAATGTAGAAATGGAGAAGACATCGAAAGTACCAGCAACAACAGCTGTCAGTTACACAAAACGTGCCAGCTCCTTTACTTTGAACTTTAGTCACGTGTCTAAAACAGTAAAAACCTATATGTGATAGGTGGCTGAAGTCCTGTAATATAATTCTTTTAACTTTTCAACTCTCTGTTTAACTCTTTCTTCAACTTTTTGTTTACCTCTTCCTGAACTCTTTGTTTAACTCTCTGTTTAACTCTTTCTTCAACTCTCTGTTTAACTCTTTCTTCAACTTTTTGTTTACCTCTTTCCTGAAACTCTTTGTTTAACTCTCTGTTTAACTCTTTCATTAACTATATTAAATAGAAGCAGAGCGTAGCTTGTAGCCTCTACCATAAGTCAAAAGAGCCTATTTTAAATGTGACAAATATTTGGACACCTTACTTTGCGTGCAAAACAAAATAAACAAACAATGACAACTCCGTACTAACAAAGAACATGTTATATATATATAACATAACCACATTGTTAAAATAAAAGTATAAAAAATGTATCAGACAGAAATAAGATGGAACAGAAGTGAAATTAATTATGTCAAGATGAACTAGCATAAATGTCCTTGACACTTCTTTAACATTAGGAAACCCCTCCAGTCACGATTCAGATGGCAACTTCCTTCAGTATTGCCTTAGGTCGTTGACCCGTGGACGCGTAGATTTAAAAAAAAAACGCAGTACATCTTATAATACAATGACTGTTTTGTAACAAGAAAGGATTCTCAGAAATATTCGTTCACAATTTTAAATGTAAAATACGCCTTCTTTCAATCGTAGAAAAACCATATGCAGGATTTTCTTTTTTTCTGAATAGACCAAATGAGTAAGAAAACTAAAATACGTGAGATAAACTGCTGTGATGAAATAGAAATATAGAAATAATACAAATTAGAATAGATCTTACTACTCAAGTCTTGTAATAGAGAGTAACATTATTTAGACATTGTTTCAATGTATAAAGCTCAATTTGAGACATTCTTCATCTTTTTCTTCCTTTCTCATTTGTCATTCAGATTCGAAGGAAGATATAATTTGCGATCTTTTGCTCTTCTGTTCGCCTCTGTTGCTGTTGTTTCCCAGAACTACTAATATTCTGTAAATCCATCTTTTTCGTGGTCGGCCATTGGGTCGTGTGTTCTCGCAACGTTTATTGAAGGCTCGTTGTGTTGTGTTTTGATCTTTCTGCCTTGTCACGTAGCCACACTATTTTATCTGTTGTTTCTTTATATATTCTATGTCGGGATTATTCCAGTTTTTTTTTCTCAGTTCTTCATTTCTAATGTTATCTCTCATGCTGTTTCCTGTCATTCGTCTGACACATTTCATCTCAGTAGAATTTATTTTTCTTATTGTTCTTGCATCTAGGGTCCAGGACTGGAATTGGTAACACAATGTTGGGATGGAGATTATATTGTAGAGTGCTCGTTTTGCCTCTGGACTTATTTCCCGGTTGGACAATAGTGGTGATAGCTGTCCAGTGATTTGACAAGCATTGTTGCATCTTGAGTCTAGTTCTGCTGTTTGTGACAACATACAGTTGTATGTGTGCTGTTTATAGACGAAATAATATTCATATTATAAAGAACTTTTATTTTATCTTATCTTATCTTATGTTGCATTGCCTTGCCTTGGCTTATCTTATCTTATCTTATCTTATCTTATCTTATCTTATCTTATCTTATCTTATCTTATCTTATCTTATCTTATCTTATCTTATCTTATCTTATCTTATCTTATCTTATCGTTAACAGATGTCATATTATATCACTTTCGCATGTCAGGTCATAAGGATGTGAATGTAATTCGATGATATATTATACATCCGTTCATATCTCCTGCGTTTATTAAGGTATACCTTTTCTTGGCGTACGCGTATCTTTTTCAATGTCTTTAGAAAGTGTTATTTATTTATTTCCATTTTTTCACAATAGTAAAAAAAAAGTCATCATGTACACTGATCACTTGTTGTATCTTTGTGCAACTTTTCATTTGCAATACGATCTTTGTAAGAGATGTCCAAACTCCTACGATGTCATTCCATCTGTAGTGGATTGTATTGTATTATGTAGCTCTGTTGTAAGGATCCATGTTTTGCAAGATTATGTAAGAAATGATCCAACAAAGTGGGCATAACCCTGATTTTAGAGCCAAGAGTGATATTCTATTCCTTCTAAATCGATTTTAGCCTTGCACGAACTCCTGTAGTCTGAGCTATCCTGACCTTCAAGTCTCTATCGCTAACAATTGATTCAAAGTAATTAACTTTGTCAATAGACTCAAGTTCTTGTACATTTAGTTTGATATTTACACCAATATCTCTACTATACTGATTAATATATTTATTAAATGTGTATTTATACAACGGAAATGATAAATATGCAGTAAGTTTACCGGAACACATTCTGGACGTTCAGATTGAAAAATGCCGTGATTATAACAAATAAATAAATATTTATTAGGGCAAATTTCTGAGGTTAGAGGCAAGCGTAATTTATATACGGGTACATTAACAGCTTGATACTTTGACATAATGATACGAGTTTAGTCCCTTTACGACTGCCTTTTATTTCCTGTCGATGGCAGGCAGGTTATCCTAGTCCTTTGGGTTTAAATGTGGAGTCAAATAGCGATGTGTCCTTTATCCTGCCTGCTCTATTTTGAAATATGTGTCGCTGTTCTTTAAACAATACGTTTGCAGAGGTCTGTGGAGTTATTGAGTTATTTGCTGGTCATCATCATTGCACTCCGAAGATAGGTGCTCAGATCCCCTCATCAGCAAGTCCCATTCATTGTCCAGCGACTGAGGACTCCAGTTCTATGCTGGTTGATAAGTCTTCTTACACGGCCACTAAGTTTCTCATTTCTGGCTGTGCCCATATTAACTCCCATTTTCATCATCCGAAGAAGTGACGTGGATCTGTGTTGTCGAAGTCCTGTTCTCTTCCCACATCTCGGAGGGCATTGATGATGTCCGCCTGATCCATTGGTTGCCCGTCCTCAACGACAGCGCAGCTAGCCAACCTGTCTGCTCTTTCATTTCCCCGTACTCCCGCATGTCCAGGGACATAGACAAAGGTGACCGTACGTATTTTGGACTTCTGCAATGACTCTACCCATTGCATGCATACAGAGCCTACCTCCACTTTTCTTATATCGGTCTGTGGAGATATCTATAATCGAACAAATTCTGACAACTCCTTATTTAATGAGCAAAATGTAAGGGAACTAAAGTCTTAATCAAAAACTTTATATTCGCTGATGATGCATCACCAGTTGCTCACGATGAAATTGTAATGTAGTTAGTGACTGATAATTATTGTACGGAGAACTTAAGGACACAGGGCAGACCAGCGCTGATATAAGCCGGAGGCTTGTTACAAGGTGTTCAGGATATTTGTAGGACTTCCTTGAGAGAAATCTTGATCAGTTCTATCAGCGAAAAAAAAAAACTGGAACAATTTTGTAGCAGGTCGTAGCAAATAGAGAAGAGAGACAGGAAAACGGAACAGCAACATTCGAGAATGTAATCATGTCAAAATTAGATGTTTTTTTTTTTACGTTCGCCAGCTTTCAGCTCTGACGAAATCTCTAGAAACTAAGAACTGAATTTTGCGTGTTAATCCATTTCTTTTCTGTGGTAGCCGAGTGTACAGGGGTCCCTCGCCACACAGGCAGATAACTCCGACTATGCAGCCGACTTTGGAGGTACTCATATTTTATTCCGTCGATGAGTAATTGACTCTTCAAACCGGGCCTTGCTGGCTCACAAATAAAAATCGCAACTGGCGCAACCGGGATTTGAACTCACAACTTCTCTGTATTGATACAAGTCTTGCCTGTTCCCCGTCAGGCAAGTTCCCCGTCTTGCCTCGAGACCAACCAGTCCCCGAAATTAAAAGATAAAATACACAGTAGATAGGAGGTGAAGCCTGGATCTGTCTATCCAATAATGGCAGATTCACTCACACGGAAAGATGCTGAGTAAAACAGCATCCAGCACAAGACACTAATTTTTTTACCAAACTACTCACTTATCTCATGATTCTCTTAAACAGACAGCTGACTTCATGAGAGAGTCTGGAATCCTACTCTGATTGAGTCTTGATCGCACAGAGAGAGAGAGATCGAGATCATGATTGCTTACTACCAACCTCCCGTCAAGACGTCAAAGGCCATCCATATATTCATAATTGTACAGGGTACCCTTACAACACCCGTGTGAGAATCCCCTTTATACGGTCGGGGAATTAATACCCCAAGGCAGTGCGCCATAACCTTGACACGCCGTGCTCCGCTGAAATATATTGCCGGTCTGGCTGACATACATTTTGTTTTATTTTATTTTATTTTTTTTTAAACCGGAATTAAAAATTCGGTCGGCATTTTTGAAACTACGTGTCCAGTGCACAGAGTACAGCTACAGCCAGTCAGACAGGGAGATAAGAATAGCGAATTCGCTAACAACCTCGGGCCTATCTCTAAACAGGCGGTTAAGCGAGCTCCGCCATGTTGATGTTGTCCTGGGAGACGTTTACCTTATTAACGCTGGAAGGTCACTGTTGTCATAATGTCTCCACCAGACAACAAACAGGCTCAAGGGCGAAAAATAACATGAAATTTTAATGAAAGTATTAAGGTCGCTAGTAAAGGAAACAACTTTCAATAACATGGGAGTAATCATGTCTTTATTGAGTATGTTTGTCTTTTCATAGTTATTTCTCTCTCTGTTTGTATATTTTTCAGTCGTTCTTGTCTGCATGTATACATGTTTATCGTTGATATTTTACCTACCTTGCCGACATGCCAACTTTATAAACATAATACTCTCTGTATGCACAGCTTCTTTTCTTCATCTAAAACTGGCATTTTAGTTACCTTGGACATTTTCATCATTTACGATGAAGATATTCGGAGTCTAGTTTAGTGGTTTAATTTCAGACACTAGACACAAAACATACAACTTTTATCTCAAGTTAATATTTGTACATGAATGCTCTTTTAATAGTTAAGGCTCGTTACAAAATGATCAAAGACCTAAACTGGGAGTTTCATGGGATGCAGGATTCAATGTTTAACTAACGTTTTCTTTTAATGTAACGATATACTTTCTTTTAATGTAACGATATACTTTCTTTTAATGTAACGATATACTTTCTTTAAAGTAACGATATACTTTCTGTTAATGTAACGATATACTTTCTTTTAATGTAACGATATACTTTCTTTTAATGTAACGATATACTTTCCTTTAATGTAAACGATATACTTTCTATTAATGTAACGATATACTTTCTTTTAATGTAATGATATACTTTCGGTTAATGTAACGATATACTTTCTGCTAATGTAACGATATACTTTCTGTTAATGTAACGATATACTTTCTTTTAATGTACGATATACTTTCTATTAATGTAACGATATACTTTCTTTTAATGTAACGATATACTTTCTTTTAATGTAACGATATACTTTCTTTTAATGTAACGATATACTTTCTTTTAATGTAACGATATACTTTCTTTTAATGTAACGATATACTTTCTATTAATGTAACGATATACTTTCTTTTAATGTAACGATATACTTTCTTTTAATGTAACGATATACTTTCTATTAATGTAACGATATACTTTCTTTTAATGTAACGATATACTTTCTATTAATGTAACGATATACTTTCTATTAATGTAACGATATACTTTCTATTAATGTAACGATATACTTTCTATTAATGTAACGATATACTTTCTATTAATGTAACGATATACTTTCTATTAATGTAACGATATACTTTCTGCTAATGTAACGATATACTTTCTGTTAATGTAACGATATACTTTCTGTTAATGTAACGATATACTTTCTATTAATGTAACGATATACGTTCTATTAATGTAACGATATACTTTCTATTAATGTAACAATATAGTTTCTGCTAATTACATTGAATGTATAATAGAAGAGGAAAAGTGTTTTCTCTTCCATGAAAGATCGTCATTGAGTGCCATCTCCGCAACGAAGGTTGGCTACCATGGAGCGCCATTCTGCTCTGTCTCTTTCTTTGATGGTACAGGTTGTCATAGGCTGGTTCGTCCATCGTTTGATATTACTCGTCCATGTTAGTATTGGTCTGCCTCTTTTACCTTGCATTTTCCCCTTCAGGATTACTTTTAGTAGGATGTTGTGTCTTTTAACATGGCCCAAAATTCGCATTTGTCTTGTTTGAATTGTGTTTATTAGTTCTCTTTTCATTTTTAGTTGCTTTAAGACTTCATCGTTTATTTTCTTTTCCTTCCATCCAATTCTACCTATTCTTCTATATATCCACACTTTAAAGGCTTTAATTCTCTGTTCTGTTTTCTTGTCTAATGTCCATGTTTCTGTACCATCTGGGAATGTTGAGAAGACATAACATTTTGCTATTCTTAGTTTTAGCCCTAGTGTTGTTTGTTTTGATGTTAGTATGTTCTTCATGACATTAAAATTACTTAACATCATCAAGCTCTATACATTTTAAAAAATATGACAATCATCATTTTCAGGAGGACGTGATCTTTTGGTCAATATGGTGGATAGGCGGCAGGAACCATTGAACGCTATGTATAACAGTGTTCCACGTTGCAGTTTCCTCATATTCCAAATCCGGTTTGTTGCAGGAGCTACTGGGTTAGGTGCTCTGTGCACACCGTGAGCTGTGTGTTTCATCCGTTTTGATCATGTTTCAATATTCCAATTGTTTACGATGAATGATGATATCATATGACAGGTAACAGTTGGCTATGCTCATTTTCTGTGCGGTTTCGCCTTATATCTTTTGGCGTGTGCTGAGACTGCTCTGATGGGGACTACAGCTACCTTTCTTTGGGAGATGAGATATTAATTCGGATGAATCCACTGGCACGGGCCGTTGAGCAATTATGGATTTTAATTCGTTTGCAGTGATACTGGGGCCTTCCATAACCAAAGAACCATTAAAATTACTTTTTGCAATTCCTATTTTTTTTTTGTTTATTTCAGTTGTACATTTTCCATCATGAAAGATACAAGTGTGCAAATCAACTAAAGTATCAGTGATAAGCAACTATCTTGGATTTCTTTCTGTTGTACATTCAAGCTCAGTAGAATACGGTACATCATTCAATATATTCACAAGGTGTTCCGTGATATCTCCAGCCTTGATTTAACGAATGCTTTATTTGAACTTATTATTATTTACGTATATTGTGACAATTGGAAAAATTGAGGGACGAAGAAATAGAGGGAAGCAAAGAAAGAAAATACCAGACAGCTTAAGAGAATGGCTTGGCAGAAGGTCAACAGAGAAATTATAAAGAACTGTCGAGATCGAAAGTTGTGGAGAGACATGATCACCTACGCCATTAGGCCCGGTACTTGATGATGATGATGATGATGATGATCATTGACGTCTGGAGGTGGACGCAGAACAAAGGTAGCCATATTTGATTATGTGACAATTATGTAAATATTTCATGCTAGAAGGTATCAATTATATTTGTTTCCTCTAAGCAAACAAAGTAATTTGACAATTGACCTATTAAAGAACAAACATGTAAGATCGAATACAAAGTGAGCACAATATGACATATTGGTCCTTCTAACACCCAGCTACAAAGTGTCTTTAAAAGAAAGAAACACTTGATCGAACGGGGTTCACTTCTGATGATCAGATTGCCTCCTGCTTCGAAGCTCTGTATAAAGAGTTTACTATTATTATTATTATTATGAATCTGGGATTTCCGGTTAATATGGCGGATAGGCGGCAGGAACCATTGAGGATCAGTCTGAAAAGTGTTCCATGTTGCAGTTTCCTCAAATTCCAAGTTCGAATTGTTGCCAGAGCTACTGAGTTTAGAGCTCTGCGCACACCATGAGCTGTATTTTTCATCCGAATCGTATTTCGATATTCCGATTGCTTACGATGAATGATGATATCGTATGCCGGACAGTTCAGCTGCGTTCAATTTCGGTGCGGCTTAACCTTATGTCTTTTGGTGTGTGCTGTATCTGCTATGATGGAGACTGCAGCTGCCTTTCTTTCTTTCGGTCCTTCAATGAGATCAGTTTTAATTCGGATGATTCCACTGGCACGGGCGGTTGAGCAATTATAGATTTTAATTCGTTTGCAGTGATACCGGGACCTTCGACCAACCATAACCATAACAGAGGCAGGCTACACAGACCACTTTGAAGTTAAATCAGGAGAAAGACAGGAGTGCGTACTATCCCCCCCCCCACCCTATTGTTCATTACATACATGGACTACATCTGCAAGTTAGTAAAACCCATCGGAGATAGAGGAGATGAATTAGCTTCTATTTATAGACGATCATGCACTAATACATGAATAAATAGAAGACCTACAAGAACACTTAAATAGATCCAATAGCACAGGCACAAAATAAAATATGAAAATCAACATCAACAAAACAGAAGTCATAAATATAGCAAAAGGGAAACAGAAAATCAACATAACTATAGAATGAACGAACCAACTAAAACAAGTAGAGGAGTTTAAATACCTGGGAAGTCTAGTGACAAATGACAAGTGATAAACAGCAGAAATAGAGTCAAGATGCAACAAAGCTTGTTTCCAAATAATTGGAAAGCTATCACCACTATTGCCCAACAAGGAAATAACTCTAGAGGCAAAACGGGCACTCTACAATACAATCTTCATCCCAACGTTGTGCTACCAATGTCAGTCCTGGACCGTAGATGCAAGAACAATAAGAAAATAACTACTACTTGATGAAATATGTTATGCAAATGACAGGAAACAGCATGAGAGATACGATCAGAAATGAAGAACTGAAAAAAAGCTAGGAATAATCGTCGCCATAGAATATATAAAGAAACAACAGATATAATGATTTGACCACGTGATAAGGCAGAATAATCACACAACATAACACAACGAGCCTTCAATAAAAATTGCCAGAACACCAGACCCAAAGGCCGACCACGAAAAGTTTGACAGGATATTAGAAACACTAGAAAACATAGCAGCAGAGGCAAACAGAAGAACAAAAGACAGCAAATTATATCTTCATGGACATCGAAAAAAAAAACAAATATGGAAGGAAATAAGAAAAAAAGTACATCATAACCCAACCCAAATGTCTAAACACATTATTACACATACACTCCAATATATATAATATATATATATATATATATATATATATATATATATATATATATATATATATATATATATGATAACCCGCAAGCCTCAACATACACGATAACCCACAAGCCTCAACATACACCATAACCACAAGCCTCAACATACACCATAACACACAAGCCTCAACATACACCATAACCCACACGCCACAACATACACCATAACCCGCAAGCCTCAACATACACCACCATAACCCGCAAGCCTCAACATACACCATAACCCACAAGCCGCAACATACACCATAACCCACAAGCCTCACATACACCATAACCCACACGCCTCAACATACACCATAACCCGCAAGCCTCAACATACACCACCATAACCCGCAAACCTCAACATACACGATAACCCGCAAGCCTCAACATACACCGTAACCCGCAGGCCTCAACATACACCATAACGCACAAGCCTCAACATACACCATAACCCACAAGCCTCAACATACACCATAACCCACAAAAGTCTCAACATATACCATAACGCACAAGCCTCAACATACACCATAACCACAAGCCTCAACATACACCATAACCCACAAGTCTCAACATATATCATAACCCACAAGCCTCAACATATATCATAACCCACAAGCCTCAACATACACCATAACCCACAAGCCTCAACATATATCATAACCCACAAGCCTCAACATACACCATAACCCACAAGCCTCAACATACACCATAACCCGCAATATCCAACATACATCATAATCTCAAGTCTCTACATATGTAATAGCCCATAAGCCTCAACCGAGGTAGAGTTCGATCCCAACCGACAGTTTCCGGTTCACCCAGCCTTTAATGGGTACTGGATTTTTTGGGGGGAAAGTAAAGTGGCACGGGCGTAATACCGGCCACATTACCCCAAAAATCATGTGCCGAAGGTCTGGAAACTTATGGTCACTAACACCATATTGCCTATACGCCACTTGGCGGGACGGAGGTACTTTACTTTTTTATTTTTACTCAACATACACCATAACCCACAATCTCCAATATACACCATAACCCATAATCTCCAACATACATCAAAACCCACAAACTCCAACATACACCATAACCCATAATCTCCAACATTCATCATAACCCACAAACTCCAACATTCATCAAACCCACAATCTCCAACATACATCATAACCCAGAATCTCCAACATTCATCATAACCCACAATCTCCAACATTCATCATAACCCACAATCTCCAACATACATCATAACCCACAATCTCCAACATACATCATAACCCACAATCTCCAACATATCCTCAACAACAAAGCAATAACAAAGGGCCACCATACCGACCAAAACGATGGCAACAGGTGGCAGCTACATATCGCGACAGCCAAGCAAAAATAAAACAAAACCACGAGTCGGCAAATAGTGAAAAACTAAAGAGCGTGGAACAATACTCCATAATGAAGGGGACCACAAGGTTACACAGAATTTTTCGAGCTTCAGAAAATATATTGTAAACGATAATCCGTACCCTATAATGGCGGGAGTGAAGTATTAAACTTACCGTACTAGAACACAGTATTTAAAGATGATCAGTTCTGTGCTCTTCTTCGCTCTTATTCATCATCAAGTACCATACCTGCTGGCGTAGGTGATCATGTCTCTCCACAATTTTTGATCTCGACAGTTATTTATCGTATCTGTTGTTGACCTTCTGCCGAGCCATTCTCTTAAGCTGTCTGGTATCATTTTTCTTTGCTTCCCTCTATCTCTTCGTCCCTCAATTGTCCCAGTTGTCACAGTATATTCCAGTTGTTCTCTTATTAAATGGCAAAACAATGATTATTTCTTCCTAATATTGGATATTAGTTCTAGTTTTGTCTTGGTCGAGCGGCAATAGCTCAGTGGTTAGTGAAGTGGACTACCAAGGACAAGGAGTAGGGTTCGATCCCAACCGACGGCTTCAGGGTTCACCCATCCTTAAATGGGTACCGGATTTTTTTCAGGGAAAGTGAAGCGACACGGTCGTAATACCGACCACATTACCCCAAAAATCACATGCTGAAAGTCTGTACAATTTACAGTCACTAACACCATGTTCCCTATACGCCACTAGGCGTCACGGGGGTACTTATTTTTTTACTTTGTCTTGGCCTCTTTCAGAACGTTTTCTTTACTCTTCCTAGCTGTCCATGGTATTCTCAACATTCTTATGTAAAACCACATTTATACAGCCTCCAGTGATTTTCTTGTCTTTTGTCTTATTGTCTATGATTCACATCCATATGTTAAGACTGCCTCTACATAACATTTAAGAACTATTTTTCTTCTCCATTTTTACCTTGCCAAAATCTGTGAACAGGACTGCGTTAATTTTTCTACTTGGTTAACTGGGGTTTTCCATGTTGGATTTCGTCAGAAGTTGGAGCTAATAAGCTGTCAAGAAAATGACGCTACAAGAATTGTGCGGACTGTTGGAAAAAAAAAATAAACAATTACAAACGCATAAATTCGTAATGGTATCAACACAAAGATAGGGCTGCCAGCCTCATAAAAAGTATGCGATTGCATCAGTTAGCCTCTAAAGGACATGTAGTGAATACATGAAAATTCCAACACAAAGTGGGTACACGTAAAATGCAGAAAAAAGGAGACTTTTTTTCAAACATAGTGAAAAGATGGTTAGGTAGGCCCAAGATATCGGACACAAGCGAATAACTTCATGTGAAGAGGTAGGTTTGTTTACAACACTGGGGAAAAAATCACAAATAATCAACAACAAAAACAAAGAACAGTAAATGGCCAGAGGCAGGATCGAGCCCGTATTCCTAGACACATTGCCTTGGCACTAGAACCAAACGCTCGAGCACAAGGCCACCTCAGATACCTAAAAAAGATAGCTATCATTGGCGATGTCTTTCATGCAGGTGTACTCATGACTATAGCATAGGGTTACAAACACAACTCGGGAATAAATTGTATATCTGTATTTTCTTATTAAGTCAAGTATCTCCCGTAAGGCTGAATACGTGTGTTGTTGGTTCTCATGACAAGGCGTTGTGCCGAAGTGTACGGGTTCCATCCTGCTTCGGACCATTTATTGTTCATTGCTTTTACTCTTATTAATTATTTGTGATTCTTTTCCGAGTGTTGTAAACGTTCATCTTCCCATGAATGTATTCGTTGATCTATCACCTCGGAAGTTTCCCTCTATAATAATATTAATTTACTATTATTTGTCTCATCACCTGAGTTGAAAGCGGTTATCAAACCACCATCGTTTGTTTTATTTTTCCAAACATGTATGGGAGCCGCGATAGCTCAGTGTTAGTTAACTGGACTACAAAGGACAAAAGATAGGGTTCGATCCCAACCGACGGCTTCCGGGTTCACTACCGGAATTTTTTCTGGGAAAATAAAGCGGCACGGGCGTAATACCGACCACATTACCCCAAAAGTCATGTGCCGAAGGTCTGTAAAATGCATGGTTGCTAACACCATATTCCCTATACGCCACTTGGCGTGACGGGGGCTCTTTACTTTACTTACCAAACATGTATCAATGTTTTATACATTTGGGATGAATGTAAAGACGAGCTATAATTGCAGCTCGTTAATTTATGGAAAGAATACATTTGATACCGCACAGTTTAATGGACAAGAGAGCAAAGGGCTGTAGAGCTCGAGACAGGCGCACGAAAAACTGGAGTGACAACTTTAAGGAAACTCAACAACAGCATTTTTGAGAAGGATTTTGAGAGTTCGATGGAAAACTGAAAAGACCGACGAGGCCAATATAAACAGAGAGCTCCTAAAAACCAGCAGAAAGAAGCAATCGACAAATATCAAGCACATCACGAGAAAAGGAATTCGGAAAACTTGGTTACTAATAGCAACGTTCAGGGAAAGAGATATCGAGGATGACAAGAAGTAAAGATATAAGATAATACATAACTTGGTGTCGTGGCACGTTAAATAGTTAGCAGCATAATAGATATCGTGCGCTGAAGACAGAATTGTAGGACAAGATCGTCTGCACCAATAGGCGTGGCACATGATAATGACAAGAGCATGACGCTACTGATTTCCTCAACAAGCTAAAGAGTATAAGAGAAAATGTTTTTTCACAGGAGGAGACAGTGGAGCTTAAGTATGAGGGGCCATCCAGGAGGAGACAGTGGAGCTTAAGTATGAGGGACCGTCCAGGAGGAGACAGTGAAGCTCAAGTATAAGGGACCGTCCATGAGGAGACAGTAAAGCTCAAGTATGAGGGACCGTCCAGGAGGAGACAGTGAAGCTCAAGTATCAGGGACTGTCCATGAGGAGACAGTGAAGCTCAAGTATTAGGGACCGTCCAGGAGGAGACAGTGAAGCTCAAGTATGAGGGACCGTCCAGGAGGAGACAGTGAAGCTCAAGTATGAGGGACCGTCCAGGAGGAGACAGTGAAGCTCAAGTATGAGGGACCGTCTGCTCTGTAATTTAATTTGGATTGTCATCAGGTCACGTGCCAGTCTCAGAAATTGTTCTAGGTAATAAATGTGTAACTCTGACCTGAACAATTCGTGATTATAGCACTGGGCATGCAACCTTTATTCTCCAAGTCCCCATAGACAGGCTTCTGAAGTAGGATAAAAGCTTTAATTATAGTTCTAAAAAAAAAAAATTAGATTTAAATGCATAACAAATCCCCAATATATCTTGAATGTGCCATATTGTAAAGAAAGCAATTCCGACTATGAAGAAAGTAAACTTCCAAACAAGTTTGATCAATATAACACATATTATATTTTAATGTTTGCATTTGAATGTCAATATTTCTAAACTTTATGGATATGTGTCCAGAGTTAAGAGGTTACTTTACGTGAAAATAAGTTGGGGTAATATATTAGAGAAGGGTTTGGAAATGTACAGGGTAACCAAACTAACCTACCAAGAGAGGTTGTAAATAGGGGTTAGTTGTAAATAGGGATTAGTTGTAAATAGAGGTCATGTCATGTACATTTTAGAATGTGCAAGCTGTCGAGACTCCTAGTGCTAATGTCAAGGACAAACAATAAATATACACGTGGGTGATCTTACTTGTAATCTGATAAGGAGGTAATGGATGTCTTGTAATTTAATTTTTCATGGAGTGGAATGAAGGGGTGAAGTTTTATATTTCACCGCACTAGGTCACGGTATTTAGAGATGATGAGGCCAATGCTTTTTTCTTTTTTTTTTTTAAACTATCACTACCTTTCATAAGTTAATTTAATGAGTGAGGTACCAATTTATTTTTCATTTGGTTCGGCTGGAGATAGTCAAGCAGAAATCGACCCTCACGCTCACTTCATCACCAAGTCAGAACACTGATCATTACACTACCTAAGCCCTCGATAAGGTGACACATCTTAATAAGCAGGTGACATTAAATGGAGATGTAATATACAGAGGAGGAGGAACATGTATTATTTTACATGCTATATAGTGATGAATTTAAGAAAAGTATCATTTAAACATTTCATAGCATTTCAGAAAATGAAAAATATCTTATGCAACAAACCTGTGTCAATAGAAGTGAGAAAGAGTTAGTGCTATATAGAACCCCTTCTGACCTATGAAAGAGAATTATGGACAGTTGACCAACAAATGAAAAGACGATTAGAGGCCACAGAGATGAGATTTATCAGAATAATGTTGAAAGTTCCTGGACACCTAAAAAGACCAATTAGGAAGTTCTCAAAGAGGCCAACACAAAAAGGGAGCTCTTAAAAAACATCAGAAAGAAACAATCAACATTTTTCGGGAACATCATGAGAAGAGGAGAGTTAGGATACTTGGTTACAACTGGCAAAATAATAGGAAAAAGAGATCGCGGACAAGGTGAGAAAATACTGGATAGCTTGGTGTCATGGCATGGAAAACAGTGAAGAACAGAATTGATACGATGCACTGTAGATAGAAGATTGTGGAGGGACATGATCGCCTGCGCCAAGCGGTGTGGCACATGACGACGATATAGTGATATATGTGAATATACAGGTCACAATGGGTCAGATCTTATACTGTAAGATACAAGTGAAACATAGTCAGTTGGGTAGTCTAGAGGTACGACGTCTGTCTCTGGATACAAAGGATCCGGGTTCAACGAGACTAACTTCTCCGCTATCCACGCAGTCGATCTCCAGCCAGGCTGTCAATATGTGCTTTTTTTAAATTTTACATTCAGATCAGAATGTTCAAGGAGAAAAATGAAACAGATCCC
Source organism: Megaustenia siamemsis (assembly GCA_032433765.1). NCBI lineage: Eukaryota > Metazoa > Mollusca > Gastropoda > Stylommatophora > Ariophantidae > Megaustenia > Megaustenia siamemsis. Next base: position 35,236,662 of record JAVIAB010000088.1, on the reverse strand, counting down.
AGTCAGTCTAGAGATGTTACTCCATAAGTGATGATAAGGATACAGGGATCGATCTATATATAGAGTTGACATAGCGATTGATCTAAATATAGAGTTGACACAGCGATTGATCTAAATATAGAGTTGACATGTGCTATTATATGGCCCTTTTCGTCTATTGTGTATTTTTTTTACCTTTTTTTTATCAGTCGAATAGCTTCTCTCGTTGCTAATTCTACCAATGTTTGACAAACACACATGGCCACAGAATGAACAAGTCAGGCCCACTGATCTCAGGGTTTTCCATCTTTTTTCATGAGTCTTTTCTCTTCTAAGTATTACCTTAGCACAGTCTCAAATGATGTTATACCATTCTTTATACATGCTCTCCATGATGTACGATCACTTGCCAGATGTTCCCAATCATTTTCACAGATGTAATAGTAATTTAGTGATGATTTACAGATATCTCTATATCGTAGTTTAGGTCTGCCGATTTGTCTTTTCCGTGTATTAGTTCACCATCTAGTATTTGCTTGGGGATGCGTTGTTCTTCCATTCTCTGGACATGCCCCAGCCATCTTAGTCTTCGACATCTGAGCATCGACATGATTGTTGGGGTCTTAGCACGTTGCAGGACAGTTAAGTCGGTTACTTTGTCCTGCCATTTGATGTGTATTGATCTGCGGAGACATCGCTTGTGGAAGACATTTAGTCTTTTTTCGTGATTTGAGCATGTTGTACATGTTTCAGATCCATATAATAGTGTGCTAAGCACACAAGTTTGATATATTAAGTGTTTGGTCATCAGTGTTATTTTCGTGTTGTTCCAGGCCCTTTCTGTGAGTTTGCCGAAGTAGCTAGCTGCCTTACCAATTCGACTGTTTATTACATCATCAAGAGATGTTGTTTGCGTAATTGTGGATCCAAGAAGGTGAATTTCTGAACTGATTCTAGTGGACAATCTTTTAGAGTGATTAATAGAGGTTTGTTGTCGGCTTCACTTAGAAGTATTGTTTTCTGAGCACTAATTAACAGTGACAGAAGGTTGCATTCTTTGTCCAGGTTGTTGATCAGCGATTGTAGGGTGGCTTCACTATGAGCGACTAGGGCTGCATCGTCAGCAAATAAAAGTTAAGTAGGTCAACATTTGTTTTTGTTTTTGCTCTTAGTCGTGCTAAGTTGAACAGTGAGCCATCTGATCTTGTGCGAATGTAAAATAAATATCTTCTGAGCTGATCCATGGTGTTTTTGAAGGCGTAATTTAGAAGGGCAGCAAAATATATACCAAAAAGGGTGGGGGGGGGGGGGGGGAAAGGACACATCCCTATTTCACTCCGTTGTTGACTTTAAAACTCTCTGATGAACTCCATCAAAATGGTTTTTGGCATCCTTGTTTCATGAAAGGACATAATCAGCGTAAGTAATTTAGTTTGGCAGATTATGCTTTCTAACAACCTGTAGAACAAAACTATATTTACTGAGTTGAAGGTCTTTGTGAGATCCACAAAGGCAATATAGAACCGCATATTGTGTTCCCGGCATTTTTCTTGTAATTGTCTAAGTATTGATCTCCCGGCTCTGAAGCCGCATTGAGAAGAATACGTTCTGCAAGGATTTGCAGGACATTTTAGTATTACTCTCGCAAAAGCCTTACCGGCTGTGCTAATGAGAGAGATGCCTCTGTAATTATTGCAATCATCCCTGTCTCCTTTGTTTTTGTATAGTGTTATAATTTTTGTATAGTGTCATGACCTTAGCATTTCTCACATCATGAGGTATTTCTCCTCGTCTCCAGCATTTGATTAACAGTTTGTAGAGATGTGGATTTACTCTGAAGCAAGTAGACAATTTTAAATATCAGGGTAGCACGTTAACACAAGACAATAACCAAGAGACAGAGATAGATATAAGGTGTAACAAAGCATGCCAAGTTATAGGCCAAGTATCAAAACTATTTAAAAACAAAGCAATAATTACGGAAGCAAAAAGGCAATATACAAATCAATTTTTCTACCAACTCTGTGCTATCAGTGCCAGAATTGGACGCTGGACTCTAGAACATTAAGAAAGATAACGACCACCGAAATTAAATGTATCAGAAGAATGACAGGAAACAGCTAAAGGGACAGAGTAAGAAACACCGACCTGAGGAAGAAACTCGAAATTAAACCAGCCATCAATACATAATGAAACAACAGATAAATTGGTTCGACCACATAACAAGACAAAAAGAACTAACATTGACTCAAAGAGCCATAAACAAACGCTACGAAAAACGCCAGATTAAGAGAAAGACCGAGAAAGAGATGGATAAAGGGACTACTAGAATCACTAGGAGGGATAACACCAGAAGAGGCCAACAGAAGAGCAAAGAATCGCAGATTGTATCTCCCCTCGACGCCAACGGCAATGGAGGTAGGATAGAAGAAGAATAGATGTCAAAGTAGTACGTTTAAGTTTTCCTTTAGTATCTCTGTGGGTGATGTCCTAACATCATCAAGCGCTATACATTTTAAAAAGATATGGCGATCATCATATTCAGGAGAACGTGAACTTCCGGTCAATATGGTGGATAGGTGGCAGGAGCCATTTAAGGCTATGTCTGAAAAATGTTCCTTATGCAGTTTCCTCATATTCCAAGTCCGGCTTATTGCAGGAGCTACTGAGTTAAGGGTTCTGTGCACACCTTGAGCTGTGTGTTTCATCCGTTTCGATCGTGTTTCGATATTTCGATTATTTTCGATGAATGATGATATCGTGTGACAGGGAACAGTTGACTGTGTTCATTTTCTGTGCGGTTTCGCCTTATGTCTTTTGGCGTGTGCTGAGACTGCTATGATGGGATCTACAGTTACCATTCTTTGTTTGAGAGATGAGTTAGTAATTAAGATGATTCCACTGGCACGGGCGTTGAGCAATTATGGATTTTAATTCGTTTGCAGTGATACCGGGGCCTTCCATAACAATAACAATCTGTGTGGAATGTTGTCATTTCTTGCAGCTTTTCCTCTTGAGAGGGCATTTATAGCGTCAGCAAGTTCGTTCATAGTAGGTTCAACGTCCAACTCAGACATTGTAGGATATTTAGGTGTTGACTGGGCTAGAAGTGGTTTTCTGGACTGCCATCATGGTATAGGTTGGAGTAGTGTTCAATCCATCTTTCCATTATTTGTCCCTTATCAGTAATAGGTTCTCCAAACTTGGATTTTAGGGGGGGGGTGGTGGGAGGGCTAATTTGGTTATTTTTGGTCAAGGGCCATTTATATATTGTCATGCGTGGTTTTTGAGTCTGAGGCTTTCTGTATTTCAGAGCATAGATTGTTCCAGTATTCATTTGCGCATCTTCTTGCTTCACGTTGTAGTGTGGTGTGTGCATGTTTAAGCTGGTCCTTGGTGATTTGCTTGGTGTTGTTTTTGAACTTCAGTAGTGCCTTTTTCTTATTAACTATTAGTCAGTCTAGTCTTGTTGCATTTTCATCGACCCAGTGGTTTTTTTAGAGCCTTTTCTGACCGTAGATTGAAAGAGTTCTATTATAGATGTGTGTTTCAGAGAGTTAACAGATGTCATTCACACTTGATGAATCTTCTGCTTCTTCTAAAACTTCTTCAAACTTAGATCTAAAAATGTCTTTATTTGATGAGATTTTAGTTGCTGTGATGTTGATCTTGGTCGCTGGAGGCTCTCTTGATTTGTAAATACGACTACTTCTAGCTTTAATCTTACTAATGACTAGAGCGTGGTCTGTATTTTAGTCAGCACTGTGATACGTTCGTGTTATTCTGATGTTATTTAAAGACTGCTTACGTGTTAGAACTAGGTCTAGTTGGTGCCAGTGACCACTTCTGGCATGACGCTATGTTAATTTATGTTATGTTTTACATTAAAGTAGGTATTAGTTACACAAAGATGGTTATCTGAACAGAATTCTAGGAGTCTCTGGTCATTTTCATTGACTTTTCCAATGCTGGGATGATGGCCTAGACATGTTGGCCAAGATTGTTGGCGTTGAAATCACCGAGTATATATAATAGCTCATCTTTTGGAAGTGAGTCAATGATCATTTGTAGTTGTTGGTAGAAGTTGTCTTTCTCTTCATCTGATGCAGCCAACGTTGGTGCATAGGCACTAATGATATTTATTAATCCACTCTTCGTATGTAGCTGAAGTATCATTGAGCGTTCGGACACACCTTTTGGTGTGGTTATGGAGTTTATATGTTTGTTATGTACAGCGAAGCCTACTCCATGTAGACGTGACTTTTCAAGCCAGAAAAAAAGTGTAATTTTATTCCTCTACAGAGCCACGGTCTGAGAGTCTTATTTCTTGTATGGCAGCAATATCGACGAGTAGCCTAATTAGTTCTTTATCTATGAGAGCTGTTGTTCTAATTTGCCCTTCTTTAAGTGTGTGATTTAACAAATCCAGGGCACATGGTCCTTACGTTCCATGTGCCAAGTTTAAACATTGGTGCTTTCTTCCTCATTTCACTTTGCCTACTCTGCCTGGGCACGGAATATGGCGATAGTGCTTTACCCAGTCGTACTATCCCCTCTCGACTTGTTTCAAGAATTCCCGAAGGAGGGATGTAGTCCATACGTTGGAATTGAAAGGAAGATGCAGGGGGTGCCAGAAAAACGGTTAACGCCGTCTACTACTTAGGGTCCCTCCCTTCGGATTTTTACTCTGGGTGTACTCCCATAACCTTCGATTCTAACTAGAATCTAGTCCACAAGGAGTGGAGGGTTGTTGGTCGAAGTTTCCCTTCTTCTAGACTGGTTGCCAGCCAAGGTTACGAGTCCCGTCTACCGGAAAAGTTGACGTACGGGTCGATCTAAATATAGAGTTGACATAGGAATCGATCTAAATATAGAGTGACATAGGGATCGATCTAATATAGAGTTGACATAGGGATCGATCCAAATATAGAGTTGACATAGGGATCGATCTAAATATAAAGTTGACATTGGGATTTATCTAAACATAGAGTTGACATAGGGATTGATCTAAATATAGCGTTGACATAGGGATTGATCTAATTATAGAGTTGACATAGCGATTGATCTAAATATGGAGAAATCTTTATATAAGAGGTCTGCCCCAAAACCACGTTGCATTCACAACTTGATGGTCAATGAGATTTTGTTATTTCACCTCCAATAGAAAAAAAAAGCAAAACAGGTTGGCCTTAATAAATATGAACCGCATTTATGTAGTTGTAGTTAGTCGAAGGCCCAGGTATCACTGCAAACGAAGTACAATCCGTTAATTGCTCAACCGCCCGTGCCAGTGAATCATCCGAATTAACATGTCATCTATTTGAAGGATTAAAATAAAGAAAGGCAGCTGCAGTCCCCATCATAGCAACCGCTGCACATGCTAAAGCCATAAAGGCGTAGCAGCATCGAACGTGAACGTCGCTGAACTGTCCTCTGTCATACGATATCATCATTCATCGAAATATTGAAACAATATACAGAATGAAGAATACAGCTCACGGGTGTGCACAAGAGCACTAATCTTAGTAGTTCTGTCAGCTAGCCAGACTCGAAATGTGAGGAAACTGCATCAAAGAAACATTTTCAGACAGAGCATCAATGGTTCTGCCGCCGATCAGCCATATTCACCGGATGTCCCTGATTTATATCATTTTGTAGAACATCATATTTGTGTTTCTCTCCCTCTTGATTTATAACGTTGTTAACTCAATTTAAACCGAATAGCAAAGCAAGCCTTCATATGGGAAACACAGGTAAAAGAAAAAGACGAAGACCCAGGGAGACACTGAGGAAGAACATGATGAGAGAGCAAGAGCAGCAGGAATCGGCTCCCTCAATGAGATAGACATGCTTGCACAGAACAGAGACAGATGGCGAGATTTGATAAAATATCTTTAAAAGAAACTGCTAGAACAAAAAATTCATTATAAGGAGAAGGTGTATCTTGGTCTACGCCCTATGGGCCGGTTACGGCTCGAAGGTCAATAGATAGATAGATAGATAGATAACTCAATTTCATAAATATGTATCTATTTACCGTATATTTATTTATGATCGTTAATTCTTCTCCACCATTTTTATTTGTCTGCTTTTCGTGTGGAAATGAAGCCTGTTTCAGGGTTATTGTTCATTACTTGCAATCTGAACAAATGCAGGCTGCATGTGCACTGGCGAGAGGCAGTAGCCCGTTAAACAAGCCGCTAGTGCAGTCTGAAATATGCAAGCTGAACTAATATGACATTCACGCTTAAGAACAATTAGGTCAGAGCGCACGGGTTGTTGTACTCATATATTGCATTAAAGCAGACGATTAACCGTTTAGTGGCAGGCGTTCTGTACTGAGCTAGAAATGTACGTACTAAAAGCCACTTCGATGATTATGTGAGATTTATTCCGTGGGGCAGTTAGAAAGATGTTAATTTGTCATGCGGTAACTATCAGTGAAAGATTGGTACTGCGATATTTCTGTCTTTTTTTAAGTTTGCAGTAATAGACTAGAAATAGACTGCCTACTATTACTATTACTATTATTACTAAAACTACTACTACTATTACTTCTACAAGTGCTACTACTAATACTACTGATGACTAGTTTTACTACTATTACTATTACTATTGCTATTACATACCACTACCACAAATTCTGAAAAAAAAAAGTAAAGTACCCCCGTCACGCCAAGTGGCGTATAGGGAAATATGGTGTAGTGACCCTATATTTTACAGACCTTCAGCACATGATTTGGGGTAATGTGGTCAGTATTACGCCCGTGCTGCTTTACTTTCCCAGAAAAAAATCCGGTACCCATTTAAGGCTGGGTGAACCGGAAGCCGTCGGTTGGGATCGAACCCTACCCCTTGTCCGTGGTAGTCCAGTTCACTAACCACTGAGCTATCTCGGCTCCCTACAACTTCTGAAACGACTTCTATTACTACTATTACAACTACTACTGCTGCTACTGCTACGTTGCTGCAACTACCAATACCCCTGCTATCACTACTACTACAACCATTATTAATACCAACACCATCATTACTACAACTACTCTACTGCTTCTACCACTGCTCTATAAATACTGCTACTACACCCGCAAATACTACTTCTGCTACTAATAATACTACTACAACTACTACTAATAACTACTATCATCATCATCATCAAGTACCAAGCCTGCTGGTGTAGGTGATCATGTCTCTCCACAACTTTCGATCACGACAGTTATTTATCATTTCTGTTGTTGACCTTCTGCCAAGCCAAACGTTTAAGCTGTCTAGTATCTTTTCTCTTTGCTTCCCTCTATATCTTCGTCCCTCAATTTTCCCAGTTGTTACAATATATTCCATCTGTTCTCTTCTCATTCATCATCATCATGTGCCATACGGTTGGCGTAGGTGATCATGTCCATCCACAATCTTCAGTGCATCGTATCAGTTTGTTGTTGACTGTTTTCCATGCCATGACATCAAGCTATCCAGTTTTTCTCTCTGTTGTCGTCCGCGATCTCTCTTTCTTTTATTTTGCCAGTTGTAACCAAGTATTCCAACTTTCCTCTTCTCATGATGTACCCGAAAAATGTTGATGCTTCTTTCTGATATTTTTTTAAGAGCTCCCTTTTTGTGTTGGCTCTTTGAGAACTTCCTCGTTGGTCTTTTTAGCTGTCAGGGAACTTTCAACATTCTTCTGAGAAATCCCATCTCTGTGGCCTCTA